>VZQC01011003.1:2078128-2145338 GCA_009823505.1 Rhizomys pruinosus | reverse complement strand
TTTTTTTTTTTTTTTTGAGACAGGGTCTCCCTGTAGCCCCAGCTGGCCCGGAACTCACTCTATAGATCAGGCTGGCATTGAACCCACAGCGATCCGCCTGCCTCTGCCACCCTAGTGCTGGGATTAAAGGTGTGCGCCACCACACCCAGCTCAAACTCATTTCAAAAGGTAACTATTCCTGAAGAAAATCTTAGGAGTGTACCATTGTCAGCTAAAAAAATCCAGCAATGTGCTGGGCGTGATGGCACACGCCTGTAATCCCAGCACTTGGGAGGCAGAGGTAGGCGGATCTTTGTGAGTTCAAGTCCAGCCCACAGACTGAGTTCCAGGACAGCTGGGCTACAGAGAGACCCTGCCTCAAAAAGACCAAAAGAAAACAAACAAACAAAAAAAAACCCTAGGTGATGCCACCCACCTATAACCACCCCAGTGCTAGAGAGGCTGGGGGGGGGGTAGGGTTAGGGTTACGGTTAAGGTTGCTGGTGGGGATGGTGATGGGGCATTCAAGAGCAGCTTGGGCTACACTGGGAAAAGCTCTCTCAAAACAAAGCAACCAACAGCCAAAGTCTACCCAGTATCAGTTGCAGTTAACCCGTGTCTGCATTCCCACCAAGAAGTGCAATGTACTTTTCTTAGCATCAGCCTTGAAATCTCTTCAGTTCTGGTTCATAATTCCAGAAGATTAGGAAAGGTTTTAAGAGATTTATTAGAAAGAGTTATTAACACTGGAGACAGACAGCAGCATCACAGGGTCTCTGAGGATAGTTCAGGGTCACATGGCTGAGGTTTCAGAGAAAGAAGGAAGGTTCTATGCTACATGATTCCCAGGTGGCAGTGGGAAGGGAGAGTGTGCTAGCCTAGGACCTATAAGCAAAATCAGCTCCAAGGGTGAAGAGGAGCTAAGCAGCTGCAGGCCTGGAATCTAACCATGACCAGAAAAGAAGGAAATCCTAGGAGGGAAAAGGAAACATTCATACTTCGGTGCCTTCTAAACCTTTCGACATTTTCCAGCCAGACAGTTCCAATAGTGAAAAGACCTGAACTTGGGACTCTACAGTTTCATCTCTAAAGACAGAGGATAAAGCCCTTATCAGATTTGGAAGTTTCTTTGAAGTCCTGTGTTCCACCTTAAAAATTTATGTCAATGATGCCAGGTGTGGTGGCGTACGCCTTTAATCCTAGCACTCGGGAGGCAGAGGCAGGCAGATCTCTGTGAGTTCAAGGCCAGCCTGGTCTATAGAGCGAGCTCCAGGCCAGCTGGGACTAAAGGGAGACCCTGTCTCAAAAAAAAAAAAAAAAATGATGTCAATGTTCTTTTCTAGTCTACTATCTATTTATCGTCATCCCATTTTTTTATGTAACATCTATTGTTTGAGTGCTTACACTAGACAATTCCTAACAGAGATTGAGTGGGAAACAAAAGAGACAGGGCTGCTGACCGCTCACGGATGTGGAGGGAGATGATGGAGTAATGCAAAAAGTGACGGGGGCATTACCTAGCATCTGCCGAGGGAGGGTCCCATTAGGGCTAGGCTTTCTGCTTTCTCTCAGTCTGACAGCACCCTGGGTTTGTGTGGTTGGGACTTTCTCCATGGCTCTCCTGACTCTTCTGTCCCCTATCCTCTCAGCTGAGTCCTACGGGCAGAGGAGCACCCTGCAGGCTTAGCAGCTCCCTATTTCCATAGAGATGCGCTCTCCAGTTCTTCCTTGTTTCCCTCCTCTGGTCTGTTCCCAAGCAGTGAAAGGTAACTCCTGTATACATAAATGATTCCTCACACCCTTTTATGCTCCTCTGAGAACTTACCTTTGTTTATAGCTTTTCTGATACTCAAGCATTCCTTAGCTTTCAGCTTGGCCCTAAATGATGCTACGTAATCCATGTTAACCTCGGATTTGTTATGGCTTGAGATCTGGACTCTTATTTTAATAATTAACTATAAATACTCCAAAATGCCATGCATGATTAAGTGCATCATTTCATTTAATAGTCAGGTGAACTTTAGCCAGCGGTTCAACATAACTGTTAAAAGCAGCGCTCCAGGGCTGGAGAGATGACCTAGTGGTTAAGAGCACCAACTGCTCTTGCAGAGGATCCGGGTTCGATCCCCAGCCCCCACATGGCGGCTGAGAACCATCTTTAACTCCAGTTCCAGGGGAATCTGACGCCCTCTTCTGACCTCCACGGCATTGCACGACACGGGTGCACAAACCTACATGCAGACAGTACATTCATACACATACAAAAATAAATAAAAAAAAAAAAGCTCTCCAAGAGTCCCATTTTGTCTGTACAAATTGCCAGCTGTATGGTTTCAGACAAATAAAGGGGTTCTCTCTCTCTCTCTCTCTCCCTCCCTCCCTCCTTCCTTCCATCCTCCTCTCTTTCCTCACCTGTAAAATGGAAGAATAATAGTGTCTAGATGCTGTGAGGATGAGAGAATTCATGGAGCTCACCAAATGCCATGGAGAGCACTGATGCTTTTTTTTTTTTTCTTTAAAATGTACATTATGTTCAAGGCCAGCCTGGTCTACAGAGCAAGTTCCAGGACAGCCAGCTAGGGATACAGGGAGAGACCATCTCAAAAAGACCAAAAAATAAATTAAAATTAATTAATTAATTAATTAATATACAATATGCATTACAAGCCGGCATGCACCTTTGATCGCAGCACTCAGGAGGGAGACACAGGCAGATCTTTGTTCATTAAGGCCAGCCTGGTCTACATAGAATTCAGAATTTAACTCTGGCTGTTAAACACCTCAGTGGGTGGTCTGGACAACTCTCCATTACCACCAGACAGAGCACTTAATTACCAGGATTGATGGCTTCTGAGAGCACCTCATTAGTGCAGTTTCTTCTACCTAATATTCTGGTATGAACCTTGGGATCGCTGCCCTGGCAATACTGCCCCAGGGAACTTTACAGCTTTGTGTTCTGCAGCAATGCTGTATGTTTAGCATTAGGTTTATGGTATCCCTGGGTGTGGTGGTGCACACCTTTAATCCCAGCACTCAAGAGGCAGAGGCAGGCAGATCTCTGTGAGTTCAAGGGCAGCCTGTTCTACATAGCAAGCTCCAGGCCTGCGTCTCCCAAGTGCTAGGATTAAAGGCTTGTGCCACCAAGCCAGGCTTAAATAGCTGCCATGTGGATGTTGGGAATTGAACCCTGGTCCTCTGAGAGCAGTCCGTGCTCTTAACCACTGAGCCATCTCTCCAGCCCCCCTTTCCCCCCTCCTCAGACCACCAGGTGTTAGGCACTCTGGAATAAAGTTTACTTCATGGTAGCCGGAGCTAAGCTCAAATGAAAATAGAGCTGGCACTGAATAGCGTCTGCCCCGGCATTTAAGGGAGTAGGTAAGAACTCAGGTAGGGAGTCAGGGAAGGGTGTTAAGTCTAAGACTTTTCAGAACGGTGGAAGATTCCTGAATATTCCGTGATGGCCTGCTGTTCCATAAGCAAAGGCAGGCTGGTAGGGCAGGTTTCTTGGTGCAGGCCCCGAATGCCCCTGCATTTCAAATGGATTCCAGGTCTTTGTGGAATTCATACCCTAACACTCTTCAGTTCAGGTTGGAAACTGAATCCTCAGTGTAGCAGGGTTGGGAGTGGGATTCCTAAGAGATAATCATGTCCTCTGGGCACTTCCCTCTAGAGGGACGTGATGTTCCTGATAAAGAGTTTGGGCCCTTTCCTCCCTCCTTAGTGCATGTGCCTTCTGCCATGGGATGAGACAGCAAGATGGCCCTCATCAGATGTTGGTCCTTAATCTTGGACTTCTCAGAGTCTAGAATTGTAAAAAAAGAAAAAGTCTCTGTTCTTTAAAATTATTTAGTTAATATGTTCTCTTTGCTCTATGACACTATATTGTATGAGTAGTCTACACATCATCAGTGTTGACTATGATAAAGGACACTGCTGTATTTAGGGGATCTTGACCCCTTACCATCTTCCCACGCACAACCTTGAAGAGATTATTGGACCCAAGTTACAAAACTATTATAATATCCTCCCTATACATTGAATCCTAAAACTCACATTCATATTTATTAGCAAATATATGTCATCTGCGTACTTACTGTGTGCCATGTACCATGTCAGACTGGAGGCCCCTGAGGATTTCAAGGCCCTTGAGAGAGTAGAAACATAATAAGTAGATAATGACAATGTTCTGGAGTGCTGGCTTTGCTAAAATTACTTAAGTGGTAGAATTTTGTAAACATTCCACTTTCACAAAAAGTCTCTGCTTGCATTAGGAGTCCAATCTTCTGGAATTCCCAGAGGTGACTTTATGGATCATTTAGACGGATTAAAGAGAGTTGCTCTTTTCAAAGGGTCTCAGTGTTCAGTCAGTTGAGAAGATCCCATTAGGCATCAAAGAAATGCCAGTGTTGTTTCCCACAGGCTTTCCTTCCTCTGTGTTCCCCTTGGATGCCCTCAGCCCTTTTCATTTCTTACTTATATCCTCTCTCAGCCAGCTCATCTTTGGGCTTTCTCTAGCTCTTGTATCAGTCTATGACTCCAGTATCTTTAACTCTAATCCAGTCCTGTTCTTGAATTCATACTAAGTACACCAGTTTTAAGCATCTATCAAATACTCCACTGGCAATCAGTTCAACAGGTCTATATGTGAAGCTCGGCCTCCCCTGTCTAAACTCCATGTCTTCCCCCCCAACCCCCCGCCCCTTCATATCCAAATGTTTCTGATTTCACTCTTACTTTTTATACTCATCTGTCTCTAAACCATGACTTAGGATATGGATCTGATCCTGCTGTTTCCTGGCTTTAAGTACCATTCATACTCTTCATTTCCCATACTAGTTCCATTCATACTCTTCATTTCCCATACTAGTTCCTTCCATAGCACTAAAGTTCCCCTAAGTGTACTGCTGTGAACCAAGATGTGCCCAGGCTGGCCAAGTGTGTTATAGGCTAGCCTACTGGAAATATGTTCATTTTCCTCGTGTAGAATGAATGGAAACTTAGAAATGACTGGCCACAAGATTTAGCCCAAACTTCAGATCCTCACCGACTTCTCTGGTCCCATCTCCAGTATCCTACTAAGTAGTCTGCCATTTCCCATCGCGTGCCAAGCTGTTGCAAGCTTCTAAGCATTGCGCAGAGGCCAGGCTCTTCTATTATCCTGCACTGAACTTCCCCTTTTTTTTACCTGGAAAAATTTTTTACAGATCATTTGAGTTTTTTAGTTCAAGCTTGGCCTCCCTTAGTAGACTCCTCTGAGTTTCTAGGGTGCAATTGGCTGGGCCAACCAGTGTAACTCATAATCTCTCTCCATTATGTACTTTTGCTTTAACTCATAAACCCTATTATGTGCTTCCTCTGTAACTCATAATCTACCTCCATTATGTGTTTCCACTCTAACTTGTAATCTCCTCTCTTTTGTGCTTTCATTGTAACTGATAATCTCCTCCATTATGCGCTTTCACCACAACCCGCAATCTACCTCTATTATGTGGCCATCATGTTGAAAAACATCTTTTGGTTTGTATGTTTATTTCCTTTGCTAGTTTGTGAGGTGCTTGCGGCCTTTTCATCTTTGTCTTCCCCCTATCAGGTACAAAGAGGTCTAAAGGAAAAGTCAGGTGAGCCAAGTACACTGTAACAATGTACAGTTAGGCTAGGCTAGGCTTTGCTGCTGTGACAAGCAATTTGACACAAAAGTTTGTTTCTCAGTCAAGCTGGTATCCATCTGGTCATTAGACTGACGGGTGTTTGTTACCCACTCATGCCTCTATGGTCGCTCTGGGGAATTATGTGTATTTATATGTGTGCATCCTTTTTCTTCAAATGTGTGATCCAGTACACATAACATGAACTAAAATATCATCACCAAAATCTGAGATTTAGTGACATTAATTATATTCACAGTGATACAAAACAATCACCACTATCTAGATCCAGAAAATTTTTATAACCCCAAATGGAAATACCCTCCTTAGTACACAGCTCCAGCAGCCATCAATCTGCTTTGCCTATTCCGGTCATTCATGTGAATGGAATCATACGTTATGTATCCTTCTGTGTCTGACTTCTTCCTCTAGGGAAATGTTTTCAAATTTCATCTATGTTGTAGTATATATTAGTACTCCATTACTCATTATGGATAAATAATACTTCATATATATCATATTTTATGTCTCTGTTCATTAGTTAATAATATTTTTTCTATTTTTTGACTATTGTAAGATGGGCTGCTAGGAATATTTGCATACAAACTTTTATTTGAACATGTCTATCTTTCAGATATATAACCAGGAGTAGAATTGCTGGGTGATATGGTAAGCCCCTATTTAATTTATTGCGTAACAAGCTATTTTCCACAGTGTCTGTATCGTTTGAGATTCCCTCCAGCAATATCCAAAGTTCCCATTTCTCTACGTTTTCATCACCACTTATTATTTTCCATTAAGAAACTACTGTCACTATTATAATGCAGTCATATCACTCCTCTTATTTTAGTGACTACTACAGGTCACTAAAGGCAGGTGGGAGGCTCAGGCTGGTCATATGTGAGAAAGAGGGACACTAGATATTTGTGTATTACCCTAATGACTATCACATGGTTAATCAAAGAACATGAGGGATTCAATCAATATGACTCATTTCCCCACAAATCCATATGAAATCAGGCTAGTATCTCTTAAATATTATAAAGTTTCTAGAAGGAAATGAACAGAAAATCACTGAGTATGACACAGCTGTAACCTGAAAGAACATGGGAAGGGATATAAAGTCTCAGAGAGGTGAAAACCAGAATCGAATTTCAACTGCCAGCTAAATGTGGTAGTGTACCCATCCCAGCACTCAGAAGGCTGAGGCAGGAAGAGCTTGACTTTGAGGGCAGCCTAAGCTACGTAGCAAGACCATGACTCAAAAAAAAAACAAAAAACCAAACCTACAAAATAGGCTGGGGAGATGATTCAGCAGGTAGGCGTGCTAGCCGTGCAAGCCCAAAGCCTAAATTTGATCCACAGAATCCATTCAGAAAAGCTGGTTTGGTGGCCCACATCTGCAGCCCAGACATTCCTCTGGCCAGATGGGAGGCAGGACAGCTGAAGGACTTCTAAGCTCCAGGCCAGCTAGCCTGGAGCTATGCCCATTCCTCCCCCCCCCCACGCAATTTTTAACAATTAAAAAAATAAAACAGTTGGGGCTGGAGAGATGGCCTGGCAGTTAAGATGCCTTCTTCTGACCTCCGCGGCATTGAACAACACAGGTGCACCAACTTACATGCAGACAGTACATTCATACATATAAAATAAAATTTTTAAAAAGCTTATTAAAAAAAAAACAAACAGCAGCAACACTCTTCCAAAGCACACATTGTCTTGTTTTGTTACTCGATTATAACTACACTTTAGGAAAACATACAAAAACACATTTGGGGGAAGAAGGTTTCTCTTCTCTTTAGTATAAAGAATAGTATAGCCAGACACCCAGTGACAAGAGCTTTCCGAGTCTCTGCAGCAGTATATTTTGTTAGATAAATTAACTAAACAAACGTTTTCTGATGAAATCACAAACCAATCTTAAAAATCTGAATGGAAGGATTTTACCAAAAAAGGAACAGTTAATGCAAACCAGCTTCCTGTCACCCAGCACCTTCCTCTGGAGTTCCCCTGACGGGATCGCTGGCAGCTAGGACAACCCTGAAATGATCAGTTTGTTTTCCTCGCTCCCTGATGTGCAGAGGTCACTGCAGGTGATCTGTGCTGGTGCTTGTTATTGTTAACATGACAGAATTGCCTGGAATGTTCTTTTTAATCCCTCTTGACATTGACCCCATGCACGTAGTTCATTCATGCTAGATACACATTTGAAAGCCAAAAAATATTTACATTATGGAAGTAGAACTGATCCATGAGCGTGTGAGGGTGGACAAGCGTTTTGTACTTTGACCAGTGTATAGCTGTGTAATCAATAATAAACTTTAATTATTCAAACTATCTTGGTTTGAATCTCAAGTCCACCAATACTAGTTGTATATTTATAGCTATAACTTATTAATCTAGTCAATATAGTATTTAGACTTGTGAGGATTAAATGAGTTTATAAATAGATATTATGCTTAGAACATCAGGGTACACGGTCAACAGTACAAAGGTGATGACCTTGATGCCTCAGGATTGTGTCCCCTAACTGCCCTCCCCTCCCCTTTTTGAGATAGGTACTCCCTGTAGCCTAGCTGGCCTGGAACTCACTATGTAGACCAGGCTGGCCTCAATCCCACAGAAATCCACCTGCCTCTGTTTCTGCCTCTTAGGTGCTGGGATCAAAGGCATGAGCCACCGGGCTGTGTCCCCTCCTGACAGATGACCTTCTCTTCTGTTGCTGTAAGACCTCCCCTGGCTAGAAGTAGCTCAACCATGTGCCCCTCTGATATGCAGGCCTCCCAGGTCTAAATGGCATTGCAAAGGAATTATAATTTTTGCTTAATAATAATGGCCTGTGTCTCACAGTAGCCAGCAATTTGGGACAGGTAGAGACTTGGCCAGTCTTTCTCAATAAGTCCTTGTATTAGATGACTTGCCTTTGTTTTACCCTGACCTCTGTGTGCCCTGACACTGTCCAAGTGGCCACCCTAATTTACTGAGGAATGAGGAGAGGGAAGAACTTTTCTGAGATTTCCCAGGACTTTGCGGAGACTCTGAGAAGAAAACTGCTAAGCCAGAGCATGCCTGTTGAAGAGAGGATAATCTTAACTGCAGACTTGCAACATTGCTGCTTGGGCCCGTGCGCTTCTGGCTGCTTTGCCCCATCAGGAAGTAAAAAAACACGTAACTGTTCATTAGATGATCTTTGAACCCTTTCATTGCTGAGTAAGGAGGGGATTTACTTGAACTAGTCTCAGAAAGGAAAGGGAAGAGTGGGTAGAAGGGCATGCAGATTGGACCTCTGAATCTAAGGCCAGGCACACAGCTGGCTGTCTGAGGAAATACCATCAATTCTTCTCTGAGGCCAGATGGTTCCTGGACACTAGCTCTCCCTCTGCTTTTCTTTTCCCTTCCTTCCTTCCTTCCTCCCTCCCTCCCTCCCTCCCTCCCTCCCTCCCTCCCTTCCTTCCTTCCTTCCTTCCTTTCTCTTTCATTTTTAACTGTTTATTATTTTTATTTTATGCGTATAAGTATATTGCATGCCTATAAGTGCGCCTGTGTCATGCAGTGCTTGCAGAGGTCAGAGGAAGGCAGGTGAGATCCCCTGGAACTGGAGTTATGGATGGTTGCTAGCCGGTATGTAGGTACTGGGAATTGAACCTGGGACCTCTGCAAAAGGCTCTGAGCCATCTCTCCAGCCCCTCTCCGCTTCCTTCTTTAGGCTGCCTCTTCGACTGCTCTACTCAGTGGGGCAAAGCCTACTGGTTACCAAGTTTGTGTGACCTCAGTTCCAGCTGTATGGTGAGAATTGAGTTGGTGGCCATTAAATTTCTAGGAGTGAATCTGATTGGTTCTAATGGACAGGAGCTCTCTATTGATCTAATTTATAACCTATAATTGTCTATTGCAAACATGATTGCTGAATTAACAATTCAATCTGAATAGGACTACGGCAGAATGGGCGGATACTCTGCGTTACAGTTTGGACTTGAAGGCACAAAAGGCTCATGTATTAAATGCTTGGTCCTTGCCTGGTGAATCCACTGAGAGGTAATTATGCCCTGAAGGCTGTGGCCCAATCATTGATTAATCCACAGATAAACTCCTAATTTGATGGACTTACAGGGAGGAAATAAATCATTAAGGATTTCCATTGTTTCTTCCTGCTTCTGCCCTGTCTGCTTCTGACCCACTGTGAGGGCACAGCCTGCTTCTGTCCTGTCTGCTTCTGGTCCACCGTGAGGTCACACCCTGCTTCTACCCAGTCTGCTTCTGGTGACTGTGAGGTCACAGCCTGCTTCTGCCCTGTCTGCTTCTGGTCTACTGTGAGGTCACAGCCTGCTTCTGCCCTGTCTGCTTCTGGTGACTGTGAGGTCACAGCCTGCTTCTGCCCTGTCTGCTTCTGGTGACTGTGAGGTCACAGCCTGCTTCTGCCCTGTCTGCTTCTGGTGACCGTGAGGTCACAGCCTGCTTCTGCCCTGTCTGCTTCTGGTGACTGTGAGGTCACAGCCTGCTTCTGCCCTGTCTGCTTCTGGTGACTGTGAGGTCACAGCCTGCTTCTGCCCTGTCTGCTTCTGGTGACTGTGAGGTCACAGCCTGCTTCTGCCCTGTCTGCTTCTGGTGACTGTGAGGTCACAGCCTGCTTCTGCCCTGTCTGCTTCTGGTGACTGTGAGGTCACAGCCTGCTTCTGCCCTGTCTGCTTCTGGTGACTGTGAGGTCACAGCCTGCTTCTGCCCTGTCTGCTTCTGGTGACTGTGAGGTCACAGCCTGCTTCTGCCCTGTCTGCTTCTGGTGACTGTGAGGTCACAGCCTGCTTCTGCCCTGTCTGCTTCTGGTGACTGTGAGGTCACAGCCTGCTTCTGCCCTGTCTGCTTCTGGTGACTGTGAGGTCACAGCCTGCTTCTGCCCTGTCTGCTTCTGGTGACTGTGAGGTCACAGCCTGCTTCTGCCCTGTCTGCTTCTGGTGACTGTGAGGTCACAGCCTGCTTCTGCCCTGTCTGCTTCTGGTGACTGTGAGGTCACAGCCTGCTTCTGCCCTGTCTGCTTCTGGTGACTGTGAGGTCACAGCCTGCTTCTGCCCTGTCTGCTTCTGGTGACTGTGAGGTCACAGCCTGCTTCTGCCCTGTCTGCTTCTGGTGACTGTGAGGTCACAGCCTGCTTCTGCCCTGTCTGCTTCTGGTGACTGTGAGGTCACAGCCTGCTTCTGCCCTGTCTGCTTCTGGTGACTGTGAGGTCACAGCCTGCTTCTGCCCTGTCTGCTTCTGGTGACTGTGAGGTCACAGCCTGCTTCTGCCCTGTCTGCTTCTGGTGACTGTGAGGTCACAGCCTGCTTCTGCCCTGTCTGCTTCTGGTGACTGTGAGGTCACAGCCTGCTTCTGCCCTGTCTGCTTCTGGTGACTGTGAGGTCACAGCCTGCTTCTGCCCTGTCTGCTTCTGGTGACTGTGAGGTCACAGCCTGCTTCTGCCCTGTCTGCTTCTGGTGACTGTGAGGTCACAGCCTGCTTCTGCCCTGTCTGCTTCTGGTGACTGTGAGGTCACAGCCTGCTTCTGCCCTGTCTGCTTCTGGTGACTGTGAGGTCACAGCCTGCTTCTGCCCTGTCTGCTTCTGGTGACTGTGAGGTCACAGCCTGCTTCTGCCCTGTCTGCTTCTGGTGACTGTGAGGTCACAGCCTGCTTCTGCCCTGTCTGCTTCTGGTGACTGTGAGGTCACAGCCTGCTTCTGCCCTGTCTGCTTCTGGTGACTGTGAGGTCACAGCCTGCTTCTGCCCTGTCTGCTTCTGGTGACTGTGAGGTCACAGCCTGCTTCTGCCCTGTCTGCTTCTGGTGACTGTGAGGTCACAGCCTGCTTCTGCCCTGTCTGCTTCTGGTGACTGTGAGGTCACAGCCTGCTTCTGCCCTGTCTGCTTCTGGTGACTGTGAGGTCACAGCCTGCTTCTGCCCTGTCTGCTTCTGGTGACTGTGAGGTCACAGCCTGCTTCTGCCCTGTCTGCTTCTGGTGACTGTGAGGTCACAGCCTGCTTCTGCCCTGTCTGCTTCTGGTGACTGTGAGGTCACAGCCTGCTTCTGCCCTGTCTGCTTCTGGTGACTGTGAGGTCACAGCCTGCTTCTGCCCTGTCTGCTTCTGGTGACTGTGAGGTCACAGCCTGCTTCTGCCCTGTCTGCTTCTGGTGACTGTGAGGTCACAGCCTGCTTCTGCCCTGTCTGCTTCTGGTGACTGTGAGGTCACAGCCTGCTTCTGCCCTGTCTGCTTCTGGTGACTGTGAGGTCACAGCCTGCTTCTGCCCTGTCTGCTTCTGGTGACTGTGAGGTCACAGCCTGCTTCTGCCCTGTCTGCTTCTGGTGACTGTGAGGTCACAGCCTGCTTCTGCCCTGTCTGCTTCTGGTGACTGTGAGGTCACAGCCTGCTTCTGCCCTGTCTGCTTCTGGTGACTGTGAGGTCACAGCCTGCTTCTGCCCTGTCTGCTTCTGGTGACTGTGAGGTCACAGCCTGCTTCTGCCCTGTCTGCTTCTGGTGACTGTGAGGTCACAGCCTGCTTCTGCCCTGTCTGCTTCTGGTGACTGTGAGGTCACAGCCTGCTTCTGCCCTGTCTGCTTCTGGTGACTGTGAGGTCACAGCCTGCTTCTGCCCTGTCTGCTTCTGGTGACTGTGAGGTCACAGCCTGCTTCTGCCCTGTCTGCTTCTGGTGACTGTGAGGTCACAGCCTGCTTCTGCCCTGTCTGCTTCTGGTGACTGTGAGGTCACAGCCTGCTTCTGCCCTGTCTGCTTCTGGTGACTGTGAGGTCACAGCCTGCTTCTGCCCTGTCTGCTTCTGGTGACTGTGAGGTCACAGCCTGCTTCTGCCCTGTCTGCTTCTGGTGACTGTGAGGTCACAGCCTGCTTCTGTCCTGTCTGCTTCTGGCCCACCGTGAGGTCACAGCCTGCTTCTGCCCTGTCTGCTTCTGGTGACTGTGAGGTCACAGCCTGCTTCTGCCCTGTCTGCTTCTGGCCCACCATGAGGTCACAGCCTGCTTCTGTCCTGTCTGCTTCTGGTCCACTGTGAGGACACAGCCTGTTTCTGCCCTGTCTGCTTCTGGTCCACTGTGAGGTCACAGCCTGCTTCTGCCCTGTCTGCTTCTGGTCCACCGTGAGGTCACAGCCTGCTCCTCCACCCCCTCCTGCTCTGGCATTCTGCATCCTCCCAAACAAGGTAGCTGACTGATCCTGGGTTGCAATTTCTCAACCATCCATCAAAAAAGAACTCTTTCCTCCTTAAAATATGACTTTCCTCAGGCATTTGTCACAGCAATAAAACACTAACACAGGCACCTAAACCGCTGCTCATAATGGATCCTAATGCTATGTAAGGTTAAATAAATAAATAAACATTATTTATTTATTTATTTATTTATTTATTTATTTACTTTTGGTCTTTTCGAGACAGGGTCTCCCTGTAGCCCCAGCTGTCCTGGAGCTCACTTTGTAGACCAGGCTGGCCTTGAACTCACAAAGATCCACTTGCCTCTGCCTCCCCAGTGCTAGGATTAAAGGCATGCATCACCACGCCTGGCCCCTTCTTTATGCATTCCATACACATGTTAATCATATTTAGACCCCTGACTATCTGTATCCCCCATAGCTCCCTTAGCAGACTTCATGCATTCTGTCATATATGTTAAGTCCTATCAAGTTAAGTTTGTATTCCCAGATGTCCGTGGGTATAAGTTCATCCACTGGCCTGGTCAGCCTATCTAGCATCGCTTCTTTAACTCTCCATCACCCAGCAGTGGTCAGCTAGCTGCCAATAGTTCCTTGGCTAGGGCTGGAGTTTCTTGCTTGCTTTCCCAGCTCTATGCTGGGGTTCCTGTGGTTTGAGTTTTCATGGGTCTTGTGCATGTTCTTACCATCACTGTAACTTCATGTGAGCAAGTCCTAGAAGCCTAGAAAATTCTTTCCTTGTGGTCCTCTACCACACCTGGCTCTTACAACCTTTTCACCCCCTCTTCCACAATGGTCTCAAGTCCTGGGTAAGTGAGGTTTAATACAGGGGTCCTATCCAGGGACACACACTCTGCAGTCTTTTATTCTCTATGTTTTGACCAGTTGTGGCCTCCTGTGTTAATCGCTTTCTGTTGCATGGGAAAACTTTGCTGGTGAGAGCTGAGACATGCATTAGTACTCTCTCTACTCCCTGTTCCACTATGTTCCATGAGCCTTGGGTTTAGAGGTTCCATTGTAGATGTGTCACTTAGGGCTGGGCATCTCACAGATACTTATTCTCTGTGTTTGACCAGATATGGAACTCTGTAATAGTCTCCATCTGTTGCAAAGCTTCTTTGATGAATGGTGACAGGCATACTTGTATATAAGGGTTTGGTGCTAAGATTCACAAATGAGAGAATATGTATCACATGTATTTCTTAAGTCTGTTACTTCATTTAATATAACAGTTTCTAGTTTCATCATTTACCTTCAAATTTCATTATTTCATATTTCTTTTTAATTTTTAAAAATTTATTATTTTTTATGTGCATGAGTGTACTGTCTGCTTGTAGGTTGGTGCACCCATGTTGTGCAATGCTGTGGAGGTCAGAAGAGGGTGTTGGATTCCCCTGGAACTGGAGTTAAAGATGGTTCTTAGCTGCCATGTGGGTGCTGGGGATAGAACCCTATTTCATATTTCTTTATCACTGAATATAATTATCTTTTGATGATACTACAATGAGATAATCTTTGTCAGACTTAGACAAACTGTAAGTGGGAAGTAATGTCTAAGAAAAGTACTCCAAAGACCCCACAAAAGATCCCTTCAAATTCAAAAGTACCCCATGTTTTGCTCACCTGGTACTTATGTACAGATTTTTGTGACAAAAGTTATCTTTTTAAAATTAAATGTAATTTTGGGGGCTGGAGAGATGGCCTAGTGGTTAAGAGTGCTGACCGCTCTTACAGAGGACCCGGGTTCGATCCCCAGCACCCACATGGTGGCCGAAAACCGTCTGAAACTCCAACTCCAGGAGAACTCCAGTTCCAGGGGAATCTGACACCCTCTTCTGACCTCCGTGGCATTGCATGACATGGGTGCACAAACCTGCATGCAGGCAGTACATTCATACACATACAGAAATAAATAAAATTAAATACAAAATTTAAAAAATTAAATGTAATTTTTAAAAATTTCTTTAAGAACTTCATGTAATTTATTTTGAGTATATTCACTCTCATTCCTTCCCCTAACTCCTCTCAGACCAGTCCTTCTCCTCCTGCTAACTTTTGTCCATCTTTTTATTTTATTTTAAAATATTTTATTTTTTTATTTTATGCATATGAATGTATTGCCTGCATGTATGTAAGTTAATTTGTGTCAAGCAATGCCTGTGTAGGTCAGAAGAGGGCGTCAGATCCCTTGGAACTGGAGTTACAGAAGGATGGATGGTTAGCCACCATGTGGCTGCTGGGGACTGAACCTGGATCCTAAGCAAGAAGAGCCAGTATTCTTTTTTTGGGAGGGTCTTTTTTTGAGACAGGGTCTCCCTGTAGCTCCAGCTGTCCTGGAACTCACTCTGTAGACCAGGCTGGCCTTGAACTCACAAAGATCCACCTGCCTCTGCCTCCCGAGTGCTAGGATTAAAGGTGTGTGCCACCACGCGCTACTGAGCCAGTGTTCTTAACTGCCAAGTGCTCTTAACTGCCAAACTATCTCTTCACCCCCTTGTCTATCTTAAAAAAAATAACCCACTGAGTCCAATTATTGCTGCCCACATATTCCATATATTTATGGCTATGAGGCCATTCACTTGAGTACACTTGACCCACAAGGAGCTACATCCTTAAAGAAAACTGACTCTGCCCCCCCTAAGAAGCAATAGCTGGCAACAGCTCCTCAGTTAGGGGTGAGGCCTCATGAGCCCTTTCCCCATCTACACTACAGTGTTGTCTAGCTTGGTCTTTTATAAGTCTTCTCCAAGCAAGCACAGCTACTATGAGTACATGAAAGCAGTGGTTCTATCGTGTCCAGAAGACATTGGTTGACTCTGGTCCTTCCTGACCTCTGACTCTTACAATCTTTCTGCCTCCTCTTTTACAATCTTTCTTCAATGGTCCTGAGCCTTGGGGAGGGAGCATGTTCTAGATGTTCCATTTGTGGCTGAGCAAGATTCATATTCTTTATACTTTGACCAGTTGTGAGTTTCTGTGTTAGCTACTATCTTGCACAAAGAAACTTCTCTGATATCTGAAAGCAGTGCTGATCTATGAGTATAGAGATATGAATTATAGGGCAAGTTCAATACTATGTCTATTTAGTAGGTTCACACTTGGGGCCTATGAGTTCACCCCGTACCACACATGCATTTCCTCCTGTGAAGTGATCCTTAAACCCAATCAGAGAGCAACTAGTTACCTCATAACATGCATGCCACTATTGCACCCATGAGTGCATCTTGCCTTGGCACTCATTATTTTAGCTCACAAGGTTCACAGCTACGTAAGATTATTGATGATCCCACCCCACCACACCCTGCATAGCAACTTCTGGTACTATGAAAGCTAGCCGGCAAGGAATAAGCTTCCTTTTCAGTACTAACTTGCTTTCTCTGTGTGCTGTGACCAAAGTGTGTGGTGTCTTCAGCAATAAGGTCTTACCGCCAAGTTCTGGTGAGCAATCAAGAGCAATGTTAATAACCTGTATTGTTTTGGTGGTCTATGGAATACCCTCTGACCAATAACTCAAGGGGTAATATCTCATACCTGGCACTTCATTTTTTGGTTGGCTTCTGGGAGAAGCATTATCCCTTGTTTAGTATATCCCCAACTAAACTGTTTTATATGAAGATAGATAGGTAGATATGAAGCTTATAGAAAGTAGGTTCCATATGGATTTTCCAAACATCTTTACTCGTAGTTATCTCTTTCCCACCTTATCCTCCACCCTACCTTCTCATCCCTCTCCCCATTTAAACCTCCCTCCCCAGTATTTCCCTTTTCCCTGTTTGTGTCACATGTGCACTGCTATCCTCCCTCCATTGATATCTTTTCTTATCACTCCGCTGATGATCCCTTTGTAGTTTCCTGAATTCTACAGGTGCTCCAAGTTAAACAGGTCTAAAGATTCAATGTGAAAGTCCATGTACAAGTAAGAACTTGTGGTATTTGTCCTTCTGGGTCTGGGTTACCTACACAGCATAATGTTTTCCAGCTCCATCCGTTTAGCTGAAATTTTCATAACTTCATGTTTTTCTAGATTAATAAAATTCCATGGTATAACAGTACCACATTTTTATTATCCATTCATCAGTTGATAGGCATCATGTACTTCCATGATCTAGCTCCTGTGGATAGAGTGGCAAGGAATGTGGATGAGCATGTGTCTCTGTAGTAGGAAGTAGAGTCCTTTGGGTATGTCATATGGTAGACCTATTTCTAGTGTTTTGAAGAACCCCCACACGGATTTCCATAATAGATACTCCAGTTTACACTTCTACCAACAGTGTATTCTTCCCCATTTCTCATATCCTTGCCTGTATTTGTTATCATTTTTTTAGCCATTCTGACTGGTGAAAGATGAAATCTCAAAGTACTTTTAATTTTTACTTCCTTTATGGGTAGGGATGGTGCACTCACTAAAAGATATTGCTTAATCATAAGTATTTCTTCTTCTGAGACTTTTCTGTTGAGTTTCATAGTCTGCTTTTTTTTTATTTTATTTTTTAAAATTTCTGTATGTGTATGACTGTACTGCCTGCATGCAAGTCTATGCACCCGTGTTGTGCAATGCCGTGGAGGTCAGAGGAGGGCGTTGGATTCCCCTGGAACTGGAGTTCTCCTGGAATTGGAGTTTCAGATAGTTCTCGGCCGCCATGTGGGTGCTGTGGATCAAACCCGGGTCCTCTGCAAGAGCGGTTGGCATTCTTAACCACTAGGCCATCTCTCCAGCCCCATAGTCTGCTTTTTAATGGAATTGTTTTCCTGGTGTTCAGTGCTTTGAGTTCTTTGTATAGCTTAGAAACTAATCATCTATTGGATTTATAGCCAGCAAAAGCTTTTCTTCCCATTCTTTAGGCTGCTTCTTCAGTCAATTAACATTTTTCCTTAGTGGTACAGAAGCTTTTTAATTTTGGGGGGGTCTTTTTGAGACAGGGTCTCCCTTTAGTCCTAGCTGTCCTGGAGCTTGCTATGTAGACTAGGCTGGCCTTGAACTTCACAAAGATGGGCCTGCCTCTGCCTCCCGAATGCTAGGATTAAATGCATGTGCCACCATGTCCAGCAGAGATTTTTTTATCCATTTGGAACTAATTTATGTGTAGGGTGAGCAAGTTTCAATCTTCTACATGTAGATAACTGGTTAACTCAACACCATTCATTAAAGATGATGCCTTTTCTCCAGTGTATCTTTTTGGCCTCTTTGTCAAATATCAGATAGCTGTAGGTGTTGGGGGGGTTAAATTTTGTTTATTATTTTATGTGTATGGGTATACTGTCTGCATGTAAGTAGGTGCACCTGTGTCATGCAGTGCTGCAGAGGTCAGAAGAGGGTATTGGATTCCCCTGGAACTGGAGTTAAAGTCGGTTCTTAGCCGCCATGTGGGTGCCGGGAATCAAACCCGGGTCCTCTGCAAGAGCAGTCGGTGCTCTTAACTGCTAGTCAATCTCTCCAGCCCTGGTGTGTGGTTTTATATCTGGCTCCTTTAGTTCTATTCCATTAATCAATGTGTTTGTTTTTATGGTGTTTTTATTTCTATATCTCTGTAGTATAACTTGAAACTAGGTGTGTTAATACCTCCAGAAGTTGGCTATCCAGGATCTTTTGTGCTTCTATATGAAAGTTAAGGTTGATTTTCCAATTTCTGTGAAGAATTAATTGTGCTGGAATTTTGATGGGATTTACATTGAATCTGTAGACTGCCCTAGATAGAATAGCCATTTTCACAGTATTAATCCTACCAATCCATGTGTGTATGAGGTCACTCCATCTTCTAGTGTCTTCTTCAGTTCCTTCAAAAAAAAAATATATTTTTTTTGTCTTTTCGAGACAGGGTCTCCCTGTAGTCCCAGCTGTCCTGGAACTCACTCTGTAGACCAGGCTGGCCTTGAACTCACAAAGATCCGCCTGCCTCTGCCTCCCAAGTGCTAGGATCAAAGGCGTGCGCCACCACGCCTGGCAAGTTCCTTCAATATTTTAAAGTTTCCATTGTATAGGTCTTTTACTTCCTTTATTAGATTTATTCCAAGATTTTTTGTTTTTGTTGTTGTTGGGTTTGTTTTCTTTTTTGAAGCTATTGTGATGAGATTGTCTCATTGATTTCTTTCTCAGTCTATGTTAATTCTGTTATATAGGAAGATGGCTGAATTTGGTATGTTTATTTGGTGACCTGACACTTGCATAAAGTGTCTGTCAGCTCTAGGAGTTTCCTGGTTCAGTCTCAGTTGTCTCATGAACAGAATCATTTGCAAATAGAGATACTTTGATTACTTCCTTTCCTACCTCTTTTCCTTTTATTCCCTTCTCTTTTTTTGTTGCTCTATAGCTAGGACTTGAAGCACTATGTTGAGTAGGAGTCGAGAAAGTGAACACCCTTGTCTTGTTTCTGATCTTAGTGGGACTATTTCAAGTTTTTCTCCATTAACATGAAGAAGCTATCGTTTGTCATACACAGCCTTTAGTACCTTGAGATATGGTCCCTCTAGTCCTAGTCTCTCCAGGGTTTTCACCATGAGTAGATGTTTGGATTTTTTGTCAAAGTTCTTTACACCAATTGAAATGATCATGTGATTTCTGTCCTTGAGTCAATTCACATGGTGAATTACATTTATTGATTTATGTATGTTGAACTGTCCTTGCATCCTTGGGATGAAGCCAACTTGATGCTGGTGAAAGACCTTTTAGATGTATTTTTGAACATAGTTTGCAGTATTTTTTGAGAAATTCTACATTGTGTTCATCAGGAAGACTGGCCTGTAATGCTCTTTATTGTCATTGTCTGGTCTTTATTGTTTTTTGGTATTAGGGCAATACTGGCTTCATAAGAAGAGTTTGGAAGTGTTCCTTTCTTTTCTATTTTTTTATTATTTTTTATGTGTACAAGAGTGTACTGTCTACATGTAGGTTGGTGCACCCATGTTGTGCAATGCCATGGAGGTCAGAAGAGGGTCTCGGATTTCCCTGGAACTGGAGTTCTCCTGGAATTGGAGTTATAGATGGTTCTTAGCCTCCATGTGGGTGCTGGGGATCGAACCTGGGTCCTCTGCAAGAGCAGTCGGTGCTCTTAACCGCTAGGCCATCTCTCCAGCCCAATTTTCTCCTCTTCAGCCACTGAAGCTTTTTCCCTGCTTCACCCTTCAAACATACACATTATTTACTATGGCATTCAAATAGGCATTACAATGTTTTTGCTATTTTCGAGTACTATACTATAAATATCATTAATCTTTGCAGAAAATACCTTTGAATATTATTTAGGTTAATAGAGTATGGAGTTCATCTTAACTAACCAGAAACCACTGGTTTCAGCAGATTTTTGAAAACTGTTCCCTTAATGACATTACAAACATACAAACCAGGGTTGGAGGGATGGCTCAGAAGTTAAGAGCACTGGCTGGTAGGTTCCCAGCACCCATATGGCAGTTAAGAAGTGCCCATAACTCCAGTTCCACGGGATCCGATGCCCTTTTCTGACCTCTGCAAGTATTGCATGACACAGGTGCACTTAAATACATGAAGGCAAAACACTCATATACATAAAATAAAAATAATAAAGTATTTTTAAGAAATCACGCATACCAAACTTCGTTTGGATAGGACTTTATTGCAAATAAACTGCACCTTTCCTATGATGCATGCTCCTCTCTTTACTGGGACTCCTCTTCCTTTGCCTTCACCTTGCACTAATCTTTAATTACTGTTCATCTTCAGATCTTAGTTGATTGCATAAGCTCAGATAGGAAGACCATGAAAGCTTAGTTTTCTACAAACTTAATTTTTGTTATGAGCATGGATTCTGATCAGAGTGGTAGCTACCAAATCTTGATCAACCCATAATTGTCAACTCATTCAGGGGTTCACAAAAGTTCAGGTGTCTAGTACTGGGGTGGGAGTCAAAGGTGAAAGTAGGTGGGGTGCTTGGTTTCTGTTTGCTAGAAAGTATTTCTCAGTTGTTAATTCACACAGGTCGCATCTGGGCCACTCCTCTTTTCCAAGCATTTTTTTTTGTCTTTTTGAGACAGGGTCTCCCTGTAGCTCTGGCTGTCCTGGAACTCACTCTGTAGACCAGGCTGGCCTTGAACTCACAGAGATCCACCTCCCTCTGCCTCCCAAGTGCTAGGATTAAAGGCATGTGCCCAAGCATTTTTTTAAATTTTATTTATTTTTTATGTATATGAGTGTACTGTCTGCATGTAGGTTGGTGCACCCGTGTCATGTAATGCCACGGAGGTCAGAAGAGGGTGTCGGACTTCCCTGGAACTGGAGTTAATGACAGTTCTTAGCCACCATGTGGGTGCTGAGAATCGAACCCAGGTCCTCTGCAAGACCACTCTCGCCACCAGAACAAGTCAGCTGGCTCTTAACCCTCGAGCCATCTCTCCAGTCCCCCAAGCATTTTTTTTTTTTTATGTTGGGTTTGGAGCTCTCTTAGATCACTTGGAGAGCTCTGCAGGATCACAGAACTCCTGGTACCAGGCCCCCAGACATTGTACAGGGCTAGCATTGCCTGGCATTGTGTCTGGGTTGTAGCCCTTTAAAATTACATCTCCTGTCCCCACACTTAGCTGGATATAGAAGATTCTATTGGAAATGTCACAGTCCCATTTGCCTAGGCCACCCCACCATTTCTGAAAGATCTTTTAGCTCTCCCATCCCCCCAGTCCTCCCTCTGACAGCTCAGGGGAGAAACAGGGAAAACATTTCTCTATTTGAACTAAGCAGAACATGTTACTCACTAGTCAAGACCAGAGAAATCAGTCTGAGGGTGACAGGTGGGGGAATGAGGCAGCCTGGGATAAGAGAGTCGAAGGAGGAGGGGAGCGGGCAGAAACACAAGCAGGAGTGAACAAAATGAACCTTTAAGCTTTTGCGCATAGCAAGACAGGCTTCCTATGTCCCTTTTATGAATGACAAAACTCAAGAAAGGCCCATTTACAAGTCAGAAAACAGTGGTCACTTGACATCTGCAAGAATTCACCAGCCAAATCAATCTTATTCTTTATTTGATGACTTATGACCCTGGAAGAGCATGATGACAACGCTAGAAACATAATGTTACTGGATTTTAGCCAACAGAAAATAGTGGCCATTCAAAGTCAACAAGAAAGAATTGTCAGTTACTGCCAACTGTATTATTTCATTTACTTCTAAATCAACTTAATGAGTAGAGAAAAATGAAATCCAGACATATAGTGAGTGTTAACATCAGCCCTGACACGGCTGAAGCAACTGAGCTTCAGCACACACTACACGTTCTCTGAGGTTCCGTGGCTGGTGTCTCAGCTGCAAACCCACTTGAACTATGAGTGCTTTAACCATCTGTGGAACATATTACTTCATAAGTTAATCCCTTGAAATAATTACTCTTCTATTATTTGCAGTTGGGCAGAGTTCCGTGGAGAAATGAGGGAGCATGCAGTCCACGATGGCTGCCTCTCCTTCCTGGCAACTTTGGGCTGACTTTTACCTGGAAGCCTCAGTCCTTGCTCTTAGCTGAGTATCACCATCACCCTTCCTATCCCCTTCCCATATGTTAGCGTGGATTCCCTTATAACATAGTCATCTCAGGATAATTACATTTCTTATAATTGCTACCTTCAAAAAGGTTTTTGAAGGCTTTGGAATCTTAAGGGTTATGCTTAGAAGGTCGATAATTTCATTTTTGAATTTGCACATACTCTATGTTAAAATGATGTAGCGGCCCAGTCCACATTTATGGTATAAATACCTAGAGGCATGGCTCATTGACATTCACTCAAGTGATAGCCCAACTGCATTGAGCTTGGGATTTTATTGGCTCTCATTTCTGACAGGTCCAAGGAGCAGAACTGGCTTACTCATGCCAATGACAACATAAGGTCAACAGGGTGGGCTTCCCTTTGCTTTCGGTGCTGTTTCCTCTGTGCTCCTTGCTAAAGTTGGTAAGGTGGCTACAGCATGTCAGTCTTTAGAAAAGCGTGTGTCCATGCATGTGCGCATGTTGTTGCTAAAGATCAAAGTGTGCTTATTGACTCTTCTTGGCTATGTGTTTATCTTGGCCATGTGGTTTTGGTTAACCCTCTCTGCAGTCATGCTCCCCAGCCTTAGCCCAGTGCTCTATATTCCTTTTTCCCTTCCAGCTAGGGCTGTGGACGTGACTGGATCTGGACAATGAAGTAAACGAAGAAGTGATCTTTTGGACTTCCATAGATTTTCTTCTCTGTGGAAAGGAAAACTACTACACATAAAAGAGAAACTTTCTACACATAAATCCTTTCTCTCCCTTTACTGGAAATGTCCTGCATTGACATTAATGGGTGAGGATGAGAATGACTAGATGTGGCAATGAGGAAAAGCAAGGACCAGCTGACCTAGAGTCTTGTATTATTTAACCACTGATTCAATCTAAAACTACACACCTATATGTTAGTATATCTACCTACGCACTTTATAGCACTTTCGTTCTTACTATTTTGAGACAGGTTCTCACGTAGCCCAGGGTAGCCTTAAAAATACTCCTGACTTCCTGTCCCATCTGTCAAAGGATGGTATGTAGGTTACTACCATACTGGTAGTAGGTACTACCTCGTTACCTGGCTTCACCATCAACTTTTGTGGGGTTTCTATTGGATAAGTGAAACCACACTCTCCAAGTTTGAGAAAGTTCCATTCAAGCTTCGAAGCATAAGGACCAGTGAGTATAGAAGACTGGCCCTCCCAAAGCATAATAAAAAGACTGTTGCTAGAAGCGTCTGCTGTACAGGTGAAAACACATCCTTTTCTTTCCTTTTTTTTTTTTTGTCTTTTTTGAAATAGGTCTTCCCCTGTAGCCCGGTGCTCGGGCCTGGAACTCCCTCTGAGACCAGGTTAGCCTTGAACCCAAGAGATCCACCTGCCTCTGCCTCCGAGTTTGCGGGATTATAGATGTGCACAAACCATGTGCCTTTTTTTTTTTTTTTATCACTTTTTTAATTTTTTTTATTTTTAAGGGATTCTCCACTATAATGACACAGTTGCTTGCAGATAACATTGATGCTACACAGTTTATCATACAATTAGGTAATAGGTGCATTTTGCAAGTATCTTATGTCCAAATTTGAAACAACCCAAGGTTCACATAGTCCAGTTGGAGAAGGCTTATATGCACAGGCATGTTGATCAGTTAGGAGCCCAGACTATATTCCTGTAGTCTCACGGATTCACCTATCTCTCTGCAGCCCTTTACAATCTACCACGACCTCCTCTTCCGCAGTTTGTCCCTGGGCTTTGGGAACAGGGGCACAAGTGGGTGAGAACGAAAACAGTCTATTTTCTCTAAAGTTGTTATTTTGGACTCCAGTCTGATTAGGTTGTTTCCCTTTCCGAGTTGACAGTTTTTTCAGTGATACCCTTTTTAGTCCTACTAACAAAGCACAAGCTCTTATATGTACAGGCATTTAAGGCAGTACTCAATTATTATGTCAAGCTAAGTTGTGAGCACAGACACAGATGCTCGTATGGTTTGCTAATCCACAAAACTGTGGTTTCTCTATCAGGGTGACAGAGTCCTATTGTGGCTTATAACATCTCCTAACCACTAGAGGACATAAGCTTGTTGCATCAGACATGAATTATTCCTCCAAGAAGAGAGTCAATAGCCAATTAAATTTGATATTTATAGACATTTGGCTGCCAATGTTGCACAGTGTTTCCAGGCTGTTGAGGTGTAGCTGCTATTGACGGAGGATACTTGCTTGTCTCAGGGAGACCAAAATTTTGCTGTACACTTTGCTTTAGTGGCCCTTGGTACCACCTTTCTGGATTTCTACGAGGCCCGAGTTGTACGCTAGCAAGTGAAGTCTCATAACATTTTTCATACTCACACCATGTCTTCTACAACAGGGCACTACTGCCTTTCTCCTTGCATTATATCCCACTTATAGGCAAGGGCCTTTATATTTGGGGGGGCAGGTTTGAACCCCCTAGCCAAACATCTCCTAGGCAGATTAATTCATTGCTGATGTTAGAGCTTTCCGATACTAATCTATTTTGCTTAATTACACAAATCTCTATAAAGGACTTTTTACTATGAATTTGGCTCTAGATTAGAGAAATATCTTTTCACATTTCCTATATCTATCAGTCAATAATAATTAGGGGTAGTTATGCCTCGTTTTACTTAAGATCTATACCCCGAACCTGTTTTTTTTTTTGTTAACAATCTGCTCTAGTTTACAGTTAGGGAGTGGTTTCTTTACCATCATGTTTTTATTTTTCCTATAACGGGGAGAGGTAGGAAGGTTTCTCAGTATATGGAAGGTAAACTTCACTAGGGCAGCTCATTATAAACAGTTAACCCCATTGTTATTTCAGAGAGATGCTCAGTGTCTGGACTCAGGCCAGTCCAAGGTTCCTTCTCTCTTGAAAGGTTCAGGATGGGTCAGCCTTTCTGCTGGCCTTTCCCAGTCCATCCTGAACAAAAAGTTGTATGTTTTCAGGAATTTAGACTGGTGATTTTATATCCTGTTGTAACATAAAATTCTCCTCCCATTGTTAGTTTCAGATCAGAAAAATTGAAAATATATCAATAGCATTGGAACACAGAGTTTTCCTCAGTTGTATACCAAGAGTCAGGATAGTACCCCTACCTCCCTACCCCACTCTTTTGTTTTTTTTTTTTAGGTTTTATGTTTTGACCTATAGATGCCTTAGTTGTATTACACATACCCCTAAACAGGCCAAGGCATAAGCTTCATTAAATGTACCCAAACACTGTTTTATTTGACGTATGCTACTTAGTTGGGAAGGAAATTTAAGCTTAGTTCCCTTTTAACTTAGTCCCACACGTAAAGAAAGTGTGAGAATGTGATGTTGTAATTAATGCCAGAAAAAAATCGAGTGTGGCCATTTTGTTTGCTACCTTTAATAATAATAATGATAAAGAAAAAACAAAGTAACATTTGATATTCCCAACGGAGTGTGAAGTGGATGTATCCAGTTCTCATCATATAATACCTACACTAAAGTGAACGGAATCGAAACAATTCACAAGCCCAAGAAATACCCGTATACTTGTGGAGAATAGAGCTGGGGGCAGAGGGGAGTACTGCGAAATACACTTTTACCCTCATAGAAAAACACGTTGCCGGTATGCTATATGACGGGACGAGGACTTCTAACTTAGGTGGGAAGTTAATAATGGTGAATGCTGGATGTCCTGGTGAAATGGGCCTACAAGTTAAAGAAAGGGTTACACTGTGATGTTGTGTTTTTCAGAAAAATATAGAGACAAACCCAATACAAACTATAAATAAAACTACACTTGTGCATTTTTATATTCCCAGTTAGTTCAAATGTAAGTAGTATAAGATAATTTTTTTTTTTTTTTTTCTTTTTAGCAACATATGGCATCCTTCATTACTATAAAACCATTTGCAAGCAGTTGTGCCCTAGCCCACACAGCCCAAGGCTCCCCACAGTACAGCTGGAGGGGCTTGACTGTTCTGCATCAAGTTGATCAAATGACTGTTCAGACTGTATTGTTGTAGTTTTTACCATTCACCCCAATGAAACACCTACAATCTTACCACCCCCTCTTCCTTCCACCGAATTGTTCCCTTATGGCTTCAGAGGATGGGGCGACTAGGTGGACAGAGAAGCAACAAGCAAGTCTATAGACGGTTGTCTGGAGATGTCGTTTTGGACTTGATCAGTTCTGGCTGTATCCTTTCATGTTCTGACCCAAATGCCCCAGGGATAAGCTTTATCTAATCCTCTAATGAAGTAACAAGCGATTTAGATATATACGATTTAAACATTGCCTAGTCACTCTGGTAGGTAACTTTGGTATAAACACAGATGTTTTGGTGGTGTGTTAATCCCTGGAATCCTTTTTTTTTCCTGAGAAAGATGCCAAGGCCTTACTGTGGCATAAAAATCTCCTAATCACTAGAGAGTATAAGATTGTGGTAAAATCCACGAGTTATTCCTCCAAGTAGAGAGCGAATACCTCCAAATATAAGGTTGGGAGGTATACCATTACATATAGGCTGCACCTGGCCCCAACAGTATCTCCAAAGCAGGTGAGGTGTAGCTGTAGGTGGTTGGACGGGAGTCTGTTGACTCAGGGAGACCAATGTTTGCTTTATTGGGTCAGTGGCACTGATGGTAACACTCTCTGGTATTCCGAGGACTAACTGTATACTTGTAAGGTGATCCTATTCACATCTCCTCCTATGTGTTACATCAGGCATGGGACCAGCAGGGCGGGGCCTTATCGCCTCTATTCCCTGCAGATATCCCAGTTTAAAGGCAATAAGCCTTAACCTTTTTTGGCAGGGGTGGGGCTTTGGGTCCCCTGGCTAACATATCCTTCCAGTTGGACGAGAATCATCATTGCTGGGCTATCAGGTGCTCTCTTGTCTAATAAATTTTGCTTATATGCACCACATAAAGAGACTTTATTCGTATCTGGGGCTGGAGGAGCCGCTGTGCCTCCTTCTCACGCGCCTCCTGCCAGGCCCTCGCGGTAGAGATCCACACGACTGCTCCATTTACAGGAGCGGGACCACGGATCGTACTGCAAGCCACATGGCGAGCTGTCACGAAGCACATCTGTAACTCAACCAGGAGTAGGCTCCAGTCCCGGTGGAATCCGAAGGACCCTCTCTTCTGACATCCGCGGCATGCCTGGAGACGGGGCCACAGATGGCATGCAGACAGTACATTCCCTACACATACAGAAGTTAAAATTTAAAACATAAAAAATTAAATAAATAAATAGGACTTTAGTATTATATTTTGGCTTCTGAAATGACACATAATTCCTTTTTACAGTTCCTTATGGTATCGTCAATAAATAGAGAAGAGCTATTTTACCAGTTTTATAAACGATGTTATCTTCTATAACAGATTCAGCCTTCAATTAATTTACTGTTATATGGATAGACTTCAATTACCACCATGTTTCTGCCTTTCTATGAAGAAGAGTTAAGGAGGTCTCTCATTTTGAAACTGTGCTGCACCTAGGAGGTAAAGTTCATTATGACTCACTGTAAACAGATGTTTCACCTATGATCCTCAGAGATGTTAGATGCCTGTAGCAGTCTGAGTGGCTTTTCTCCTTTTTTTATTTAGGTTAAGCGTGGTGGAACACTTCTATCGCTGGTATTTCTTTGGTAAAATCCTGTACATGAGGAAGGCTGTGTATCCTTTTCGTTCTCAGCACTTTGAGTTTGGTCGACGTTTGACCATGTGGTAACATTACAAATCTTTTCCCGATGTCAGGTTAGTCTAAGAATTAAATGAAAGTTTTTGACAAAAAGGTTTAATATCGAAACGTATCCCCCGCTTTTTTTAAATTTAACCTTAATGTTGTGGGGCCCATAGAGTCTGAAAAAGGGCGTTGTATTACACAACCTATCGAGGAGGGCTCACGTGTGTAAATTATACATAAGTATTTGGTCCATTTTTGTTTTTTTTGGGAGTGACGTAGTATGTTGTTAATTGGGTAAGCAACTTAATTCCCTTAAGAGTGTAAAATTATCCTACGGGTAAAATAGGATGTTACAAGATGATACCACATAACACAAAAATTATAGGAGAACACTCTGTATATGTTAATTTCAAAGTTACTGTTATATAACATGTGCCTTTTCAAAGGCAAGTTCTGGAACAGAACTGGTGTCAGGTTCATCTTCCTTCAGAAGAATTGGTATTAGTAACCTCACTCTGCATGTGATAAAACTGAAGCTGAAAGAAAAAGATTCCTTGATTGTCATTGTGGGGATTAATCTTGATGGGCAATGTGGACTGAGAAGTACTAGGAGATTATACACTTCCGAGTGTGTCTAGGAAGGCATTTCCTGATATTAGCTAAGGGGATTGAGGAGATCGTCTTCTCTCCATATGGGCAGCATATTCCTCAGGCTGGAGAATCTAACAGCGTAAAAGAGTGGGAAAAGGAAAAACTGTGTGCTATGAATCGGCATTATCTCTCTCTGCCTTCTGGTCCTCATTACAGTGAACCCCCTCTCTGCGCCATGACCTCTTTGCCATGATGTACTAAAACCTCTAAAACAGTGAGCCTAAATAAATCCTTGATTATCTTTCCCATCATAACTAAAAATCTGATTAACGAAGAAAATTGGCAGCAGAAAGTGAGATGAATAAATAAAGTGTGAATATTCCAGATCACGTGATTCAGAAGTGTGAATATTCCAGATCATGTGATCCATTAGGATTGGAAGATTTGGAAAGCTGAACTTAAAAATGATGGGTTAAGCCGGGCGTCGTGTTGCATGCCTTTACCCTAGCACTTGGGAGGCAGGGCAGGGGATCTTTGTGAGTTTCCAGGCGTGCCGTCTAACAGAGTGCGTTCCAGGGACAGCTGGGGTACAGTGAGACCTGTCTCAAAAAAAAAAGAGCAAACAAAAAAATGCAGGCTGGATAGAGATATCTTAGCTGTTAAGAGCTCTGACTTCTCTTGCATATGTACCCGTTTCTATTCCCAGCACCCCACATTCGTCTGGATCACACTTAACTCCAGTTCGGGAATCCGACACCTCTCTGACTCTCAGCCTTGCACCACATGGGCACAGACCTACCTGCAGACGTACATTCATACTATAATAAATAAATATTTTAACAAATTATTTTTTATCTATCTCTCTTTTACTNTTACCATGGTATGAAGCAATACTCATAAGAGGTCATTCACCCCCGGTGTGTTGCACCTACTGTGCAGACATTTTCCATTCCGCCCCTTATGAATTCCTTCGGCCTCGTAAAGACTGCGAGAATTGCGTTGCACGTGGCCCACTGCGCTGGCTGAGGTTTTCTCTCGGCTGTCATGTTGTTCATTGAACCGGGTGTCTCCGAACTGGCAGCACGATCACATGGGACTATTCCTTATGTGCACCACGTCAAGTGTACACTACCCTGAGACGAAAATTAAGCTTCGCAATCAGGGGGTCGGGTCTTCCGCTGCTTTGCATTGTCGCGTGGTGCTTTCCTCTTGTGCTCCTTTGTAACTTTGGTGATGGTTGCGTACCAGAATTCGCTTTGCAGGTCTTGTCGATAAAGCGAGTGCCGCCTGGTGTGCTCCTTCTTACGACTTCGCTCTCTCGGTGTTCTTTGGTCCGATAGGGTTATGGATCGTGGAACTCAGAGTGGTTTCCCTGCATAATTCTGGTGGCGCATGTTTATTTGTTTCTAAAGCGTCAACGTTTCGTATTGAACGTACTACTCTGGCTCTTCGGTAGTGTTTATCTTGGTCGCTGCGTGGTTCTTTGTTTAGAACCCTCTCTCTTCACGTCATCGTCTTCCCCTAGCCACGCATGCTATTACCTCACATTTTTCTATACTTTCCTTTTCCCATGCTCACCCCGGTTTGGGGAGAGTATCCGGACCTGGGCTGGTGTCAACCTGTGGCCAATGACACTTTCCGTACCCCTATTTTTCATCTTTAGACACAGTTTAGTGTCCTGTTTTATCTTCCATTTTTCCTAAGTCAGCTCAGATCTCCGCCACTTTACCACCACTGTAACGTACCACCTTCTCACGCCGGCCTTCACTACCACCTCACTCCTATTCTTTACTTCTCTCACTTGTACCCTTTTATACCTTCTCCATTTTCGCCTGCGTATTCTTTGTTTTAGAAGCGTATTATTATACGTTTGCTAGTACCGGTGGGTTAAGAGAGGTAATTTCACCTTCACGAGAAGGAATCAGGCGCAAGGGGAATAACGCGGCACAGGGGGAGCGGAAACACGAGCAGGGACCAGCTGAGCACTGCTAGGTGTCAGATCGTATACGCGACGTTAGCAGCACAAGATGTGAAATGAGAACAACTTAACACCTAGACCTTTTATTCGCGCGCACGCAGACACACAGCAGAGACATATCGCCACTTCGTTCTTATATTTTGAGAACGGTTCGTCACGTAGCCACAGGGACCTTAATAAACTCCTTTGATCTTCCTGTCCCCATCTGTCAAGGATTGTAGTAGGTACTACCATACTTGGTAGTAGGTACTACCGTACCTGGCTTCACATCACTTTTGATTGGGGTTTTCTTTGGATAAGTAAACACAATCTCCAAGTTTGAGAAAGTACATTCAAGCTTCCTGAAGCATAAGGACCATGAGTATAGAAGACTGGGCTCCCAAAGCAAATAAGATAAGACTGTTGCTAGAAGCGTCTGCTGTACAGGTGAAAACACATCCTTTTCTCTCTTTTCTTTTTTTTTTTTTTCTTTTTTTTTGAAATAGGTCGTTCCCCTGTAGCCGTCAGCTGGGCCTGGAACTCCTCATGTACGACCAGGTTAGCCTTGAACGCAAGAGATCCATCCTGCCTCTGCCTCCTGAGTGTGGGATTTATTAGGTGTGCACAAACCTGTGCCTTTTTTTTTTTTTTATCACTTTTTTAATTATTTTTATTTTTTAGTGGGATTCTCACATATAATGGACACAGTTTGCTTGCAGTATAACATTATGTTACTCAGTTTTGTCATACAATTAGTAGGTGCATTTGCAAGTATTATGTCCAAAAATTTTGAAACAACCCAAGGTTGCTTACATAGTCCGTGGAGAAGGCTTAGTATGCACAGGATGTTGATCAGTTAGGAGCCCAGACTATATTCACTGTAGTCTCACTATTCACCCTATCTCTCTGCAGCCCTTACAATCTTCACCACGACCTCCTCTTTCCGCAAGGTTGTTCCCTGGGCTTTGGGAACAGGGCACAAGTGGTGAGAAGAAAACAGTCTATCTTCTTGAGTTGTTCATTCTTGGACTCCAGGTCTGATTCAGGTTGTTTCACTTCCAGAGTTGACAGTTCTTCCAGTGATACCCTTTTGTTAGTCCTACTAACAAAGCACAAGCCTTGATGTACAGGCATTTAAGCAGTACTCAGTTATATGTCAAGCTAAGCTGTGAGCACAGGACACAGATGCATTCGGATGATGGTTATGCTAATCCAAAACTGTGGTTTCTCTATCAGGGTGACAAGTTTTATTGTGGCTTATAACATCTCCTAACCACTAGAGGAATAAGTTGTTGTTGCATCACATGATGTTAGTATCCTCCAAGAAAGAGAGTCAATAGCCCAAATTAAGATTTGGGATATGTATACATAGGACATTGGCTGCCACTGTTTGCACAGTTGCCCAGGGCTGTTGAGGGTGTGTAGCTGCTATTGACGGAGGGTACTTGCTTGTTCTCAGGGGGAGAGCCAAATTTTGCTGTAACTTGCTTCGTGGCGACCTGTTGGTTAACCACTTTTCTGGCATTTCTACGAGGCCCGGGAGTTGTACGCTAGAAGTGAAGTCTCATCAGACATTTTCATACTCACACCATAGGTCTTCGACAACAGGGCACTTACTGCCTTTCTCCTTGCATATATATCCCACTTATAGGCAAAGGCCTTTATAATTTGGGGGGGCAGTTTGAACCCCCTAGGCCGAACATCATCCTAGCCGATATAATGTCATTGCGATGGTTAGCGCTTCCGATTAGTAATTATTTTGCTATAACTTACAACAAACTCTTATAAAGGACTTTTCTATGTAATGCTGCTGGCTCTAAGATTAGAGTAATATCTCTTTCACATTCTATAGTCTATCAGTCAATAATAATTAGGGTGTTATGCCTGTTTTACTTAAGTCTATACCCAACCTTTTCTGTAACAATCTGCTCTTAGTTTACATTATGGGAGTGGTTTCTTTACCAGTCTGTTTTTCTTTTTCCTATAACTAGGGGAGAGGTAGGAAGGTTTCTCAGTATTGGAAGGTAAACTTCACTGAGGGCACCATTATAAACAGTTAACCCCATCTTTATTCAGAGAAGAATGCTCAGTGTCTGTTCGACTCAGGCCAAGTCCTAAGGTTTTCTCTTTCTTAAGTTCAGATGGGTCAGCCTTTCTTGCTGAGCCTTTCCCACTGTTCACATCATGACATACCGTAAAGTTGTATGTTTTCGTCTAGGCATTTAGATGGTGATTTTTATACCTGTTGTGGAACATTAAACTTCTTCCTCCCCAATTAGTTAGCTTTTTCAATCGAGCAAAAATTGAAAATTATCAATATGCATTGAAACAGAGTTTTCTCAGTTGTATACCACAGAGTCAGGATAGTACCCCTACCCCCTACCCTCTTTTTTTTTTTTGGTGGTCTGTGGTGTGTTTGCATTGGGTTTTTATGTTTGTGAGAAGCCTATAGATTGCCTAGTTGTATTAACACAAAGCTGAAGCACCCTAGAACACTGGCCAAGGCATGAAGCTTCATTAAATGTACCCAATGGTTTCTATTTGACTATGCACTGTAGTTGGTAAGGAAATTTGAAGCTTATTCATTATGTAACATTAGTCCCACACTGTAAATGAAACTGTGCAGGTATCATGTGATGTGTTTAATGTCAGAAAAAGATCTAGAGGCCATCTTGTTTGCTACCTTTAAGACCAATAAAGATTATAATAAAAGAAGACAAGCTTACATTTATATTCCGCAAGAGTTGCAATGATTATCCAGTTCTCATCTAAAAACCTACACTAATGATACGAATCGTAAACAGATTCACTAAGCCCTAGAAATACCCTGGTAAGTACTTGTGTGGATTCAAGCTGTGGGCGAGGTGAGTACTGGAATAACTTTTACCCCGAATTTAAACACTTTGCCGGTTTATGCTATATGTAGGGACGCAGGACTTCTACTTAGTTGGGAAGTTAATAATGTTAAGCTGTAATTCCTGTAGAATGGGCCTACAAGTAAAGAGAAGCGGTTACACTGTGATGTTGTAGTTTTCAGAAAATATAGAGACCAACCCATTCCAAATATAAATCAACTACAACCTGTGCATTTTTTATTCCCATTAGTTCACAACTGTATAGTCGTATTTTTTCTATCTTTTTTTTTTAGGCAACATAGGCCATCCTCTTCATATAAAACCAATTTGCAAGCAGTTGTGCCCTCAGCCCACACAGCCCAAGGCTCCCCATCATACAGCTGGAGGGGCTTGACTGATGTCTGCATCAAGTGATCAAATGACTGTTCAGACTTATTGTTGATAGTTTTACCATTCACCCCAATAGATAAAGCACCGTATCAGATCATACCGCCACGCACTTTCTTCACCGAATTGTTCCTTATAGGCTTAGAGATGGGGCATCGGTGGACAAGAAGCACAAGCACGTCTATGACGTTGTCTGGAGGAGGATGTCATTTTGGACTTCGAATTCAGTTCTGGCTGTTTCCTTTCATGCTGGACGCCCAAATGCCCAGGGAATAAGCTTTCTCAAATCCTCCTAATGAAGTACAAGCGAATTGAGTTATATAGATTTAAACATTGCTAGTTACTATGGTAGGTAACTTTGGTATAAGACACAGATGTTTTGGATGGTGTGTTAATCCCGTGGAATCACTTTTTTTTTCCTGAGAAAGATGCCAAGTGCTTTACATGTGCATATAAATATCTTCCTAGATCACTAGAGAGTTTATAGTTGTGGAGACATCCACGAAGGTATTCCTCCAAGTAGAGAGCTATATACTCAAATATTAAAGGTTGGGATATAATGTACATAATAGTGCGCCCACTGCCAACAGTATCTCCAAAGCAGGTTGCGGTGGTGCTGTAGGTGGTTGAGGAGAGTCTTTGAGCTCAGAGGAGACCTAGTACATGTTTGCTTTATTGGGTTCAGTGGCACCTTGGTAACACCTCTCTGTGTATTCCGCAGGTACTAACTGTATACTTGTAAGGTGATCTGATTCACATCCTCCTATGGTTACATAGGTCAGGTTGACCAGCAGGGCGGGCGCTTATCGCACCTCTTTTCCTTGCAGACTATCCAGTTTATACAGGCAATAAGCCTTACTTCTTTTGGCAGGGTGGGGTTTGGGTCCCCTGGTGCTAACATATCCTTCCTTGGCGATGAAATATCATTGCTGGCTATCAGTGCCTCTTGTATTAATATAATTTTGCTTAATGCACCTTACATTAAGAGACTCTTATTTAGTAGTGGGGATGGTAGGAGAGCATGTGCCTTCTCACGCGCTCCTGCAGGCCCTGCGGTAGAGACACACGACTGATCTTACAGGAGCGGTGACCAGGATCGTACATGCATAGCCCACATGGCGAGGCTGTCAGAAGCCATCTGTTAACTCCATACAGGAGTGGCTCCACGTCCCGATGAGTCCGAGACATCCTGAAGACTCCTTCTGAATTCGCGCTGGCAGCTGGAGACGGGGCCACAGACTGCATGCAGACAGTACATTCTCTACACATACAGAATTAAAATATTAAACATAAAAAATTAAATAAATAAATTCACGGGACTTGTATTATATTTTGCTTCTGAATAGACACATAATTCCATTTTACATTCTTATGGTATGTCAATATTTAATAGAGAAGCAGCTCTTTTACCAGTTTTATAAACATTAGTATACTTCTGATAACAGTATTTCAGTTCAATTCAATTTACTGTTCTAGGATAGTTACTTCCCATTACGCACCTATTTTCTTGAAAGTGTTCGCTGCTTTGTATGAAAGATGTTAAGGCTTCATTATGAAACTTCTGACATCCTAGCAGAGGTAAAGTATCATATATGATCCGACTGTAAACAGATGTTATCACCTATGATCCAATCAGAGATGTTAGAGCTGCCTGATAGCAGTCTGATGCTTTTCTCCTTTTTTATTTAGGTCGGTGAAGCGTGTGGACAGCTCTTCGCTGGTATTTTCTTTGGTACAATCCTAAGTACAGGGAAGGCTGTTATCCGTCTTTTCTTCTCGCCTTTGAGGTTTGGTGATGTTTTGACCATGTGGTAACATGTACGAAATCTGTTCCCGAGTAGGTTAGTTAAGAATTATAGAAGTCTGAAAAGTTTTTTGACCAAAAAGGTTTAATATCGTAACGGTATCCCCCGCTTGTTTTTAAATTTTATGTTTAATGTTGTGGGCCCCAGAGAGTCTAAAAAGGGAGTTGTATTACATCATAATGCCTATCGAGGAGGGATCAGAGTGTATAATTTCATAATATTTGGTCCTTTTTTTTTTTTGGGAGTGACTATATGTTGTTATTGGGAAGCAACTTAATTCCCTTAAGAGTTAAAATTTATCCTACGGGTAAAAAGTGATGTTACAAGATGATACTGCACAGAACACAAAAATTATAGGAACATCTTGAAAACTGGTTAATTTCAAAGTTACTGTTATTAGACATGACTGTCCTTTCAAAGGCAAGTTCTGTGAACAGAACTCGGTGTCAGGTTCATCTCCTTCAGAAGAATTTGTGTATAGTACCTCACACCTGCACTGTGATAAAAAATGAAGCTGAAGAAGAAACAATGACCATTGAGTTTGTCATTGTGGGGATTATCTTGATGGGCAATGGGACTGAGACCAGTACTAGAGGAGATGTAGTAACACTTCGCGAGTGGTCTAGGAAGGATTCTCGCTGAATATTAGGTAAGGGGATTGAGGAGACGTCTTCTCTCCATATGGGCGAGCATATCCTCCAGGCTGGAGAGACTCTAACAGAGTAAACGAGGGAAAAGGGAAAATGTGGCTAGAATAGGCATTATCTCTCTCTGCTTCTTGGTCCTCATACAGTGAACCCCCTCTCTCGCCATGACCCTCTTTGCCATGATGTACTTATATACTCTAAAACAGTGAGCCTAATTAAAACCTTGATTTATCTTTCGCCATCATAAAACTAAAAATCTGATTAACGAAGAAAAATTAGGCAATTCAAAAGTGATGGGATGAATAAATAAAGTTGTGAATATTCTCTAAGATCACGTGATGTTCAGAAGTAGTGATATATTCCAGGATCATGTTTGATCCATTATGATTGGAAGATTTTGGAGAAGGCTGAACTTATAAAAAATGATGGAGCTTAAGCCAGAGGCGTCGTGGTGCATGCCTTTAGTCACTAGCATTTGGGAGGCAGAGGCAGGCGATCTTTGTGAGTTCAAGGCCGTGGAACTGGTCTACAGAGTGAGTTCCAGGATGCAGGCCGGGGCTGGTACAGGTGCTACCCAGGGTCCTCAAAAAAATGACAAGCCAAGTTAAAAGAAAAAGTTGTGGGGCTGGAGAGCTGGATCTCGTGGTTGGTGTTAAGAGCGCTGAGCTGCTCTTGAGAGGGTACATGGTTTCCGATCCCCAGCACATCTCCAAATGGGCTGGGGAGAAACCGATGTTTAAAACTCCATTTCGACAGAGTCAAATTCCGTTGCACACCCTCATTTGACCTCGGCGGCGGAATTGCACAACAGGGGGTGGCAGAGAGGCACCGTTAGCCAGTATGGCAGTACAAGTTACATATTCATACTCATTATACATAAAGGGGGGGCTGTCTTTACATTAATAAAAGTTGTGGATGGGTTAATGTCCTTAGTGGCAGAAAGGATTTTTCAATACTGGCTTACTAGGCACCCATCTCGTGTCGACATTGTATTTCTAAGCTATTCTTAGCACAGGGTGTCTAGTGACATTTTGAGATTTTTAAAAAAATCAGAGGGGGAAAAAAGCTTGAAAAATGAGCATGTTTAAAGCTGTGAGACAGTGAAGGTGTGGTTGAACATATTAGGTCCATTTAAAAGAAGCTAATAGGAAAGTGCCAATGGGAAAGATGCTGTGATGGCTGTTGATAATTGTCAACTTGACAGTCTAGAATCCCTTGCAGAATGGTATGCTACAGGTCTGATCTTGATTATATATTTTAAGTTAAAGTGTTTATTATTTTTATGTGTATTGCCTGCATGTAAGTGCATCTATGTTATCCAATGCCTATAGAGGTCAGAAGAGGGCACTGGATCCATGGAGTTACAGATGGTAGTTAGCTGCCTTGTGGGTGCTGGAAATTGAACCCAGGTCTTCTGCAAGAGCAGAGTGCTCTTAACCACCCAGTCATCTCTCCAGCACATGTTTGATTATTTTTATATAAAGAATTAAATATTTTTTTCTTTATTATTTTTTATGTGTATGAGTGTACTCTCTGCATGTAGGTTGGTGCACCCATGTCGTACAATGCCGTGGACGTCAGAAGAGATCGTCAGATTCCCCTGGAACTGGAGTTAAAGATGGTTCTTAGCCACCATGTGTGTGCTGGGAATTGAACAAGAGCAGTCGGTGCTCTTAACCACTGAGCCCTGATGTGGATTATATTGACTGAGGTGGGAAGGCCTGCCCACTGTGGCCAGTGCCATTCAAACTGGGATCCTGGACTGTGTGAGTGGAGAGGGAGCTGGGCCTTAGCACACATCCCTGTCTGATTCCTGCTGGGAAGGAATGTAACCGGCTGCTTCAATCTCCCGTGCTTGGACTTATCCACCATGATAACCTATGCCCTGGAACTGGGGGGCAGAATAAACCCTTTAGCCCCTAAATTGCTTTTGTAAGGATATTTTATCAGAGCAACAGGAAAAGTAAAACAGATGCCTAAAGGGCATCTCGGGCATCAGTAAGACCTTATCCACCAGAGCATCACCTGTAAGTGAATAAACTCATTTAGAAAACGTTCTCTCGGGGCTGGAGAGATGACCTAGTGGTTAAGAGCACCGACTGCTCTTGCAGAGGACCGGGGTTCAATCCCCAGCACCCACATGGTGGCTAGGAACTGTCTTTGACTCCAGTTCCAGGGGAATCCAACACCCTCTTCTGATCTCCACAGCATTGCATGACACGGGTGCACAAACCTACATGCAGACAGTACATTCATACACACAATAAAAAATTTAAAAAAAGAAAAGAAAACGTTCTCTTGAAGAGGGTCTCATGGGGCCTCAGCCCTAAGTGTTCATGCACAGTTAACAGTTGATGAGAGAAAGAGAAATGTTTTTTCCAGTGGTACAGCCACTAATAAATCCCCAAATTCCTATAAACTCTCCTTCATGCTGCTGTAAACAACTCTAATGCAACCCATTGGGGCACAAAAATAATAAATAAAAACAAAAAAGCTGTGCAAGTAGAAGGGGGACTAGTTGGAAAGTGGAAAAGTATTTGTGGAGATGAGGGGACAAGATGGGGTAATGGGAGTGAATATGATCAAAATACATTTACACATGTATGAAAACGTCATAATGAGCCCATTATTATGTATAATTAGCACATGCTGATCAAAGACTTTTTAGGCAAGGGCACACTGGGGCTCAGAGCCACTTAGGATTTTTTTTTTTTTTTTGGTCTTTTCCAGACAGGGTCTCCCTGTAGCTCTGGCTGTCCTAGAACTCACTCTGTAAACCAGGCTGGCCTTGAACTCACAGACATCCGCCTGCCTCTGCCTCCCAAGTGCTAGGGTTAAAGGTGTGTGCCACCACGCTCGGCTAGGAATTTATCATTTCACCATTCTCAGCCACCCAAGCACAGAGGCCACTGCACTGTGGTTCATAGAGGCCCTGCCACTACTGTTCAAGCTGACAGTTGATCTTGGCCTCATCCGAGAATGATCCTGGTTTCACAGGGGCCATGGAGGCTTCCACCAAGATTTCAGAAAGTCAGAGAAGCGAGGTGGCGGTATCAGAGTCCAGTGACTGCAGCAGCTTCTGGGAGAGCGACCCTGAGGCCTGGGAGGAAGATCAGCCACGCAATGTAGAAGGTAGGCCAGGAAAACCTCGTGAAGGAGACTAGCCCAAAAGAGAGGCCGTACCGTGTGAACTTGCATTCTATCACATGCTTTTTTCTTTTCTTCTTTGTTAAAGGCAAGTCACAAATTCAAGTCTCAATCAAGAGGACTCCCCCTTTCCAAAGCTTTGTCTAAGAATTGTGGGTGTGTGGGAGTGTTTAACTAACCACCTGCTCTTCCCATTCGTGTGTAAGTGCATCAGCTTTCTAATGACAAAATACCTCAAAAACCTCAATTTGAAGGAAGAAAGCTTTATTTCGGCTCATGGCTTCAGACATTTTGGTCCACAGTTAACTGGTGCCTCTCTTTCTGGGCTTATGGCAAAGTAGAGCATTAAGACAGAAGGGCATGGTAGAGCAAAGGTGCTCAGATCATGGCACCTAGAAAGGATGAGGAGAGGGAGGGAAGAAGGAAAGGGAGAGAGAGAGAGAGAGAGAGAGAGAGAGAGAGAGAGAGAGAGAGAGACAGACCAGGTTCACCACATAGTCTTTATTATTTTTTTTATTAATTTTATTTATTTCTGTATGTGTATGAATGTACTGTCTGCATGCAGGTCTGTGCACCCATGTCGTGCAACGCTGTGGAGGTCAGAAGAGGGTCTCGGATTCCCCTGGAACTGGAGTTCTCCTGGAATTGGAGTTTCAGACGGTTCTCAGCCGCCATGTGGGTGCTGGGGATCAAACCCAGGTCCTCTGTAAGAGCGGTCGGCACTCTTAACCGCTAGGCCATCTCTCCAGCCCCCACCACATAGTCTTTAAAGCAATGTGCCAGTGGGATAATTCTTCCAAGAAGATCCCACTTCCTAAGGCTTTCACTCTCTCCCTCATAGAACTATCACATGGGATCAAGCCTTTAACACATGAGCCTTTGCAACACACCAGATTCAAACCCTAACAACAGAACCACATGTGAAGCATTTTATACTTAATGAAGGCACTAAAATTCAAGAGAAATGTGTAAATCATCTTGTGTGACATTTCACACATGATATTCATCTCTTCTATGGGAATACACAGTATATTAGTTCAAGAACCTGTTTTTCTTGCTGTCTCTTTCCTAACATCTAGTTAACTGCTTGGTACAAAGCAAGTGCATAATAAATACTTGTGGGTTATTGAAAGAATTCATTGAAAAAGTCAAAGGGGATTTAAACTCCATGCCACATAAGAAGTAATGAGGGGACTAGAGTGATGGTTCAGTGGTTAAGAGGACTGACTGCACTTGTGGAAGACTTGGGTTCAGTTCCCAGCACTCACATGGCACCTACATCCATTACTCCAGCTCCAGGAATCTGATACCCTCTTCTGGTCTCCACAGGTATTGTATGACATGGGTACACTTACATGGATGCAGGCAAAACATTCATACACATCAAATAAAATTAAAAAATTTTTTAAACATTAAGTAATAATTATAAATAGTTTAGCCTGAAAAGACTCACTAGAGAATGAACTCTTCAAATATTTGATGTGTTCTGATATGTAGTGGTGATGTGTTCTATATGCAGCTGTGATGTGTTCTGAATGCAGTAGTGAAGGCTGGAATCAACTGGTGGCAGATTTTATCTGACCGTAAGGAACATTTTTTCCCAACTGTACAGAGTGCTTGATAAGGATGTAAGTAGTTTAAGTGCTTATTGGAAGATCATTTGTTGGGAATATTTCCAGAAATGAACACTACTTTGGATAAGGTTGGGACACCAGATGACTTTATGGAGTTCTGAGACAATGTGATTTTATGCCCATTGTCTTGTGCTATTTACCCAAGTTTAAAACAACAAAACAAACAGAAGCGTGACTCCTATTTGGCACTAAGCAAGTGAGTTTTGTCATTGCTGGAGTCAGAGTAGGAGGATGTAAGCCTGAGAGATGCTAGCAGATGTGGCTCCTACTACATAAAGGAAGTATTTGAATCTGGAGGAGCAACAAAGAGACGCAGATGGAGACTGTGATGAAGTTGGGTTTCTGCTGCCAAGTGTTCTGGTCATACCTACTCTCTGCAGTTGGATTCATGAGCCAGTAAAGCTCTTTTGCTAATAGACATTCCAATTGATTTTCTTTTACAATCAAAATCCCTAGTAGCTGCCTCCACTCTCCTGACTTCTCCACTCGGTTCAGCGATACTGCATCCTGGGAATTTATCTTTCCCTCAGCTACAGTACTAAACTTACCAAAGCACAAGTTTCTTACTCTCAAACCTCTAGTAATATAAAAATATACACACATCTCATTAAAATTTTGTTCCATGATGAACAGCTCTGGCAGTGCAACTGGAAAGAAGGCGATTGTTTGTAAACTTACATTCTAGTGGGAACAAAACAGAAAATAAATGATCATGAGCCACTATACCTAAGAACATAATAGCTGGGTGTGGTGGCGCATGCCTTTAATCCCAGCATCCAGGAGGCAGAGGCAGGCAGATCTCTGTGAGTTCAAGGCCAGCCTGGTCTACAGAGCAAGCTCCAGGCCAGCTGGGACTAAAGGGAGTCCCTGTCTCCAAAATAATAATAATAATAATAATAATAATAATAAGTTCAACATGGGAAAAACTTGGATAGTCATAGAGTTATTGGTCCAAATCTAGATAAAAGTCAACTTTGAAAAAAAAGAATATAATAATATTTACTAAACTATAATGACAATTGCATATAATGGTATAAATAGAAAAATACAAACCATAACTTAAGCATGTGGTAGCTTATAGCATACTCAGTGGTGATCCAGGCTATGGGAAAAGACAGAGTTCAGACTTAATATGCTGGCGTTGTTACAAATGACCCCCCCACCCCCAATACATACTGATTAATCTTTTCTCCTCAGATATTTAGTCATATTTTTATCAATTTTGCAAATTCATTTGAAGCTTAACTTTTCTATAACACCTACAGAATCTGTTAAAAGACTTCCTTTATTTGTCCAAAAATTGTTTTCAAGCTATAATTCATTGCTGCTTTGCTGTGCTGTTAAATGTATCTTAGACGATGGCTCTAAAAAGAGAAGGAGCTGCAAACCCGATGCCCTTTGGGCAGGATGTAGGGCAACAAGGGCTGGGAGCCTTATTGCTTTTGTCAGGTAGGATTCCAGGCTAGTGCTGCCAAACTTTTCAACTGAAACCAGAAATTAGATTTTAAAACCCCCCAGCTAATCACATTGCAAAATACCTCACACGGGCCAAACAAGACCAGTCTGAGCTGAGTGTGGCCTAGGTTTTCAATGTGTGCTTGTTTGCAGTGGGAACGCCAGCCACCCTCACCACCACTCTACGCTCATCGTTCCTGCTGTGATGGACTCTTGCCTTCATCCATATTATCATCCTTGAGCCTGGCTTTAGCTGTCAGTAGCTCAGGTCTGGACAGAATGTCTGGATAACGTAACCAATATGTTTTTAATGAATACATTTTGTATCCCTTAGTCCAAATTTCCTTTTTCTGGGATCAAAGAATTAACAAGCCAGGAGGTTGCTTTGGGAAGTAGAGGTGCGAATGTCTTCTAATACATCCTCCCTCCTTGACATCCCTACAAATGGTCTTTCTGGCTCATCACACATAGCTACAAGGCACGTAGTTCACTGCCTACCAGTGATGCATCCATCCATGAATGAACTGGTCTATCCAGGAATGAATGGGTCCACCTATGAACTAATGGGTCTGTTCATGAACACAGAATATTATATAACATTTGCAGCTCACCTGAGCTTGTTCTCCTGAACAGTACAATGCAAGGCTCTTCTACAAAATAATAGAACCAGAGAGTGATGGTTGCCAGGCTCCTGAGACGGTTGAATGTTTAATGGGTTAGAAATCTAGTTCCCAGGCAGAGGCAGGCGGATCTTTGTGAGTTCAAGGCCAGCCTGGTCTACAGAGTGAATTCCAGGACAGCTGGGCTACAGGGAGACCCTGTCTCAAAAAGACCAAAAAAAAAAAAAAAAAGTTACAATGGGACAAACAACATAAACTAAAAGGAGAGGATGGAGAAGCTGTGTATCTGGTTAGAAAGTCCTACTCAGAAAATCAGATGTTACAAGCTAAACCACAGAAGCCTTGTAGTAAAAATCCATGGGGCTTGCCAATCCAAAATTCTCCCAAAATTCTAAAGCAACGTGACATGCCTGTACTGATAGAGCACACCAGCATGAGAATCTCTGGTTTCGATAGAACAAGAACCCTTGAAAAGTACACGTTGAAGCCCACTGTAGGGCACTGTGTTCCTCAGGATTCTGATAGGAAACAGATGATATAGTATGCCTTGTGCAAGAAAATCAACATGGACTAGTGACATTCTCAAGGCTCTAAGGGTGGTGTTTGATACCAGAAAGAGAGAGAATAGGGGCTGGGGAAGTGGCTCAGTTGGTAGAGCATTTGTCTAGTATAGATGACATGTGAGGTTGGAGCCCCAGGTTCACAGAAACCAGGTCTGATGGCTCACACTTGGACCCCCGGCACTTGGGGGGTAGAGGCAGGAAGATCAGAAGTTCAAGGTCATCTTCAACTACATAGCTAGTTCTAGTTAGAGGCCAGCTTAGATGAGAGAGCGAGAGCAAAAGTGAGAGTGACAGAGAGCAAGAGAGCAAGTGAATGAACGAGAGAGAGAGAGAGAGAGAGAGGGAGAGAGGGGGAATATGAGTCTAGGCCTGTCAGGATCCTAACCTTTGCTACCCATGTATCCAGAGCAGGAAGAGTGGACATCTGAACCCTGTCTCCTGCATCTGAGCCCCTGGGAAGCCGGAAGCTTGCAGGCCTAGGTGCTGAAGTTTTAAGATAGCGGACTTCCATGATCTCATAGAGTCTATCTAGGACAACATTAGTATGACATGTGATTTAGTATTTCTAAAGCCAGCCTGTCTGATTTGAATGATGGCCCTATTGATCAGAGTTATGTAACCTTATCAAGTGATTTATCCTCTCTAAGGTATGGCAGATCCGGCCGATGGTTGACCCAATAGTCATCCCAACTCCCTTCTCCCTTGCTGTCTTCTATTTTATAGTCTGGAAAAGTTAAATATCCATTTCCCATCCTCCTTTGCAGCCTGGAGCAGCTAAGTGACAGTTTTTGCCAATAGAAGAAAAGTAGAAGTTAGCAGAAGTTTTCGCTTTTCTGATAAAACAGCAAGTAGAACCTGAACCCTTAGATTCCTCCCCTGGGTCTGGGTTGTTGTTGTTTTTTCCTGCTTGGAACTGGGACAATCATCCTGTGACCTTGAGGGAAAACCCTAGAAACATCTGAGACCATGACGTCACTGAGCCATGAGCCAGTGTCAGCAGCCACTAACCTCTGATGTGTTCATTATATGAGAGGCCACCATTAACCAAGTTTTTATTAGTTGGGGCTGAAAACACTTTCCCCTAATATTAAAGATAGTTTTATTTCAAAGTGTTGTAAAGAGGGCTGGAGAGATGGCCTAGCAGTTAAGAGCGCCAACTGCTCTTACAGAGGACCCGGGGTCGATCCCCAGCACCCACATGGCGGCCAAGAACCGACTGAAACTCCAATTCCAAGAGAACTCCAGTTCCAGGGGAATCCGACACCCTCTTCTGATCTCTGCGGCATTGCACGACACAGGTGCACAAACCTCCATGCAGACAGTACATTCATACACATACAGAAATAAATAAAATAAAACAAAAACAAAACAAAACAAAAAACAAAGTGTTGTAAAGAAAAAGGAAGATAAGAATGCAAGCATTTGTTTGGTACTTAGGATGCCCCGGGTACTGTTTTGAGCACTTGACATATGTGAATTCTTTAAAAGCTCACAAGAACAGGTAGAAAGACACATGGCCTTCTCTATTGTAAAGATGAAGAAAGAGAGATTAACCCATGTAGCCAAAGTCACAGGCCTTGTAAATGGCAGAGTCGGTGTTTATGATCAGGTAGTCTGACTCCAGGGTCTGACTAAAGCACTAAGTTAATAAAGCACTAAGCACAGAAACACCAAGCAAGCACCCCAAAGCCATCAGCAGTAATAATGATGATGATCAACAGTCAGATGATTGCCAGGAAAGTGATGCAGGACAGTTCCTACTGAGGTGGTAGGTCTACTTAGCACCCGTGGTTAGAAAATGATTCTGTACACCCAAAGAGAAGGCAAGAAGAAAAAGTTTAGAAGAGCAAGTGCTTCAGATTAGCATGGCAGGAGCTTGGGGTCATCTCCAATGGTATTCCAGAATCTAGCTTCTTTCCAACGAGCTCATCTTTAGGTGTTCATTTCCTACTGGCTAGCTCCTGTTAGAGACATCTCTCTCTCCCCACTAAACCTTCTGACCCTACCTTCCAACTATCAACCAGGAATACAACTTTCCACCGTCTCCTTTCTCTTTCCTCTCCTTCCCTCCTTCTCTTCCCCCTCTGCTCCCCCACCCCCTCCTCCTCCACAGACCTAATTTTTTATTTCAATTTTGGCCAGTAGGTGGCAGCATCTATCACAAAAAAAACCCCATTGCTTAAACCATCCTTCACATTTAAACTCAAGAATTCAAACCACATGAAAAATAAATTCGTTTTCTGGTTTATTAATGCTTAAAATGTTGTAATTTCATTTCTAGCTTTTCACTTTACTGGATATGTGTGCATTATGTTCCAATTGTTTTAAAATCTAGGAAAAATGTCTTGTCTGTGACCAGACCACGCCACCTTCTGGTGCCTGAGTAGCTGGTGCCGGATCTCGGAAGATAAGCGGCACCGTACCTGCTTAGTACTAGGATGGGAGAACGTGCCTACTTGATGAAAAAGCAAGAAAATAATTTTCCATGCAAAATTATTCCTTCACTAGCACATCAGCTATTTATGGATCTCATTATTCTGTGTTTTCCATTGAAAAAAGTAACAACTCCAGTTACAGGGGAATCCAACACCTTCTGACCCCACGGGGCATTGCGTGACTATTACCCTCAGTGCTTTGTGTGCTAGGTCCTGTCTCCCAAAAGACACTGCTTCCTCTCAGGGTACCTTCTCAGGCTCTTGCCGATCTTTGTGGAGTTTACTTACATCACAGGAAGCGCAAATATTCTTCCTTAAGCGGTTAAGAGCACCGACGCTCTTGCAGAGGACCCGGGTTCAATCCCCAGCACCCACATGGCGGCTAAGAACCGTCTGTAACTCCAATTCCAGGAGAACTCCAGTTCCAGGGGAATCCAAGACCCTCTTCTGACCTCCGCGGCATTGCACGACACGGGTGCACAGACCTGCATGCAGACAGTACATTCATACACATACAAAGATAAATAATAAAAAAGTTTAAAAAAAAAAAAAAAAGAAAGAAAAAAGAAACTAAAGCACCTTTCTACCAGGACAGGTCTACCGCTCTGGGAATATACTTTGCTGTTTTGTGTTAGGTCCAGGCTTCCCAGAATCCCAAGGGGCACACAGGTGCCTACTTCCTCCAGAAGCTATCAATCTTCTGACCCCTTCCCCTGTACCTGAGGCCCCGCCCCATGGGTATAAATGGGTGGACCCCAGCCGGCATAACTCTCTCTGTCCCTCTCTGTCTCTGTCTGCCTCTCTCTGCCTCTCTGCCCCCCTCTCTCTGTCCTGCCCCTGCCCCTGCCATGCTGTCCGGTCCCACCACGTGTCTGCAGTCGGCTCACACTGGCAGTCCCACATGAAGTAAAGCATGTTCCTGGAGTAACCTAAGCCTCATGTGCCTTTTATTGGGCTTCATGCTTTTTTATAACCTAACACTTTGGTTTTCAGGTTGTAGGGAATCCTGACATCATGGTAAACTGCCTCTTTGACAGTCCTGTGGACATACTCAGCTTCAGCTTAGAACTCAGTGATCCCATGACTACAATCAAAGCCTCCTTCACTATCCTCTACATCAAGGATGTATGTATAACATAGATATTAAAATAAATGAAGAACAACCAAATGAGGAAAGTGAATGTTTGGGCAGAGACTCACAGGAGTGGGAGAGCTTAAATAGTGACAAAAGTTATGGCCTGAATGGAGGCTGTTGGCCTGGAGAAGCCGGTGGTGAGCTTCTGGAAGTAGCATATCCTATGTGATTGGCCAAGACACGCAGGTGGCTTTTTCCATTTAGTCCTAAACTAACCCTAAGGGGATTGAAGGGATTAGGGAAGTGTCAGCTATTAGTCAGTTTTGAACAAATTGAACAGATGATACAGATGCTATTGTTTGGATTACTGCCCTCGGATTAGTAATAGTCATCTGGATCCTGATTTATAACAGGCTGACTTCCCATGCTGTTTTCTGTAGACAAGGGTTGGCTCCCTAGGTGGGTGGGTTAAAGTTCTACTTTTGTATATAATTTCTTATATATCCATATTTCCCCATGGTAAGCAATAAACTTGGCTTTGTTTTATCAAATATAATAGTACCTCTCATTTTATTGTATTTACAATGCATAAAGTTTCAGACTAGTAGGCAAGACTTTGTTGTCTTCATTGTAAAGCCAAGGAGTGTTTCAAAAACATACATTAATTCAAGCACTGAGACTATGAAAGCAAAAGTACTTTCTTTGGGGCCTTGGGAGTTGTAATTTCAGAGACACAGGTTCAGATGGTGCTGAACAGTTTTTCTGAAGAAGGCAGGAAAGCAGAAGCTTACATTGGCAAGCAATGGTGACATCAGTAAAGCAGTAAAAATTCTCTTGTAGTAAAATGCCTGTTGAATACTGAGAGAAAACAGAAGCTATATAATGGTCAAGCTGAAGGATTAAAGAAAAGAAGCCAAGTATGGTGCTTCACACCTGTAATTCCAGCACATAAGATATTGAAGCGAGGGGGCTGGAGAGATGGCTCAGTGGTTAAGAGCACTGACTGCTCTTGCAGAGGACCTGGATTTGATTCCCAGCACCCACACAGTAACTAATAACTGTCTAGGGCCAGGCTTGATGTTGCACACCTTTAATCCCAGCACTTGGGAGGCAGAGGCAGGCAGATCTCTGTGAGTTCAAGCCAGCCTGGTCTATAGAGCGAGCTCCAGGCCAGCTGAGACTAAAGAGAGACCCTGTCTCAAAAGAAAAAAAATTGAAGCGAGATGGTTGCTGCAAGTTTCAGACCAGCCTGGGCTAAAATAATAAGCTCCCAGTTAGTCAGAGCTATATAACAAAACCCTGTCTCAAAAAACAAACCTAAGAAAAGCCAGGCATGATGCCACATTCCTGAAATTCCAGCACTTAGGAAGCTGAAGCGGGAGTGTCGTGAGTTTAAGGGTAGACCTTGTCTCAATCGATCAATCAATCAATCATTAATCAATCACCAATCAGTCATCAATCAATAAAAATAGTGCATATACATAGTGAACATGTCATACAAGAGCCCATCAACCTTTTTTTTCTTTTGGTCTTTTTGAGACAGGTCTCCCTGTAGCCCCAGCTGTCCTGGAACTCGCTCTGTAGACCAGGCTGGCCTTGAACTCACAAAGATCTGCTTGCCTCTGCCTCCCGAGTGCTAGGATTAAAGGCGTGCGCCACCACACCTGGCTCCATCATCCTGTTTTTAAAACATGATGTGTATGGTGCATGCCGGCTCGGTGCATTGTGTGCATGCGCATGCGCATGTGGAGGTGAGAGATCAGTCAATGGCCAGTGCCCCCATCACTCTCCGCTTCAGATTTTGAGTCCCAGGTTCCCAGAGCATCTGGAGCTTGCTGCTTCAGCTAGACTGGCTGGCCAGTTAGCCAGCTAGAGCCTAGTTCCTCCTATCTCTGCACCCTAGTGCGGGGGTTGCAGATATGCACAGTGTATTAGTCAAGGTTCTATAAAGAAACAGAATTGGTAGAATTAGAGCCCATTATGGCGGGGAGGCATAGTGGCAGGAGATGCTGGAGCAGGAGCAGAACGCAGAAAGCAGAGGTCACATCTTCAAGCAGGCACAGGAAGCAGGGAGGGCGACTGGAGATTGGCAAGGCTTTAAGAACTCCCTAAACCTGCCCCCAGTGACCTGCTTCCTCCAGCATGGCCACACCTTCTAAGACTTCCCAAGACAGTGCCACCAACTGGAGAGAAAATGTCCCCAAACTTGGAGCCTATGGGGGACATTCTCATTCAAATCACTACACATTGCTACACTGGCTTGAAGTGGGTGCTGGGTGTTAGATTTTGGGAGAGGGAAAAGGAAGGAGTTAAAAGTTAAGAAATTAGAACCAGAGCCACACCTGCAACAGGCAAAGAATATATACTTACCAGAATAAGCACACAGCAGCATAGGACAGATACTCTGTTACAGGCATGTGGAGCACCTGCTCTAATGAAGAAAGGTGGAAGATTCTATTCCCTGACCCCAGCTGGAATGCATCAGATGTCAAGGCCTGGTGTCCTTGGATAATTTGAAAGCCTTCTTTTGATTCCTCAGGCTGAGCAGGGCAGTCTCTCAATGCTGTAAGATGGGTGACTCCATAAACAGACTGCCTCAGTCATGGAAGTGATGGGTGGATAAGATTTTAGCAAGGCCAGACTGCCAACTCTGGTCCAGTTAGCTATTTCAAGGGATTTATGACTCTACAGCCTCCTTAATGGACCTGTGTCTCTTCTGCTATTCACATATTCTATTATACAGACCCTGGGGTCATAAGAAAGAAAAGGGGCAGGGGCATGGGCTCGGGTAGGATTAGGGACACTGGGTCTTTCCTTACCTGCTTCAGGCTGATGTGGGGTGAAGAGGGGGAAGGGAGAAGGGTCCCTTTAAGGGTGTCCATATCTGAGCCCATCAGGTCCTTCAGGCTCATGACCCTGGGATTCTTCATTAGGCTCCTTTTCAAATCTTTCCTCCATGTCTGAGACTGGAAGAGGCTGGTATTCCTCAGTAAGGAACAACTGAGTGAGGGTGGATGAGGTGAGGGCCTATATTCTCTCTGTTGTAAGTGATTAGAAAGAAATTTTAACACATAGAGCCCCCAAGTGAGAGCCAGGATAACTATGAAGATGGTTCTTGTGAGGGGCATTTGTCATGAGCCCCAAGTATTTTTGATAGGTTGGTATAGAAGCAGTATTTGTCCTAACATGGTGCAGATCTTACCTGTTTCTGAGGTAATAAGGTACAAGTTATTTTATTTTTTTGGTTATATATCCCTGTTGGGGTGTTTAAAACCATACAATTAGCCCAAATAAATTAATTTAATTTTACTGTTAAGGTCAGCTGGGGATTTTGGTCCATGATCATGCGTGTAGTTTACCATCTTCTGAGCATCTCTTTTTTTCTTAATTCTCAGATTTAAGCCTGTATTTAAAATATCTTTCAGAGGAAGGAGAGATGGCTCAGCAGTTAAGAGCACTGGCTGTTCTTGCATAGAACTGGAATCCTAGTGCCTACATGGCATCTAACAACCGGCCATCACTCCATTTCCAGGAATCTGATGCCCTCTTCTGTCCTCTGTGGGTACTGCACAACATGGGTGCATTTACATACTTGCAGGCCTAACACTCATGCAGATAAAATAAAAATAAATAAATAAATAATTCTTTGAGAAAACTTCTGTAAGGTTATGGTGCACTTCCCCTGAAATGAAAGGCCACGAGGTCTAAGCTCTTTGGAGCAAAGTTTAATTCAGGGTAGCTGGGGCTAGGCACAGGGGAAAGGTAGAGCCAAGCACAGAATGGCATCTGGCTTGGGAATTTAAGGGAGATTAGCATAGCCAAAGACTAGCCTGATAGAGCAGGTTCCAGGGTCTTAGGTGTCTCTGCATTCCAATGGGCTTCTGGAGCCCACACCCTGACATTCCAGCCTTTTGTTTCTATAGGAAAAAGTGTGGAGGTCTGTCTTCTGTGTCTGCTTCAGAGCTGAACAGGGGCAAAGTCTTGGGGGAACAACTGTCAGGCTGGAGGGTTAGAATCCGGTTTCCCATTTTGGCTGCTTGGGGTGCTCTGCCCAGTGGGTTTGGTCCAGATCGATAGTGGCCAGTACTTAGTGGACATTTTCTCTGCAACTAAAGAGACAAGCTGCTTGAGTCTTACATGAGTATACCAGTTCAGGGACATCACAGTACCAACAGGGGGCTACTGGGTGCATTAGCAATTGGAGGGTCCCTGTCTAGGGAATGCAGAGGGGAAAAGGACATGTACCCTGGTTTGAGAAATTGGAAAAAGTTTTAGTACACAGAGCTCTAGAATGAGGGCCAGCTTTAACAGACAAGGCTCCAGAATGAGAGCCATAACCATGAGAATATAAAAGCTGGTATTTTCTGGCATGGCACATTAAATCTGTCATCTATCTCTGAGATATTTTCTAACATGACATAGTAGATTCCTAACTTGGCACAGTAGGTCTCTCAACTTTCTCTCTGATAATAACCTATTTCATTTTCTCTTCTTTAGATTACAGTTTCCTGTTGGGGTGTTTAAAACCACACAGTTAGCTCAGATAAATGAAGTTTGTTTTGGTGTTAAGGTCAGTTGAGGTTCTGGTCCTTAAGGGGTCACTCAGGCCTTGCGCCTGGCTCTCTTCACCAGTTCCATCTATGTGAGGTCAAAGTCAGGCCTTGCTTGACCAGAGCTTCCCTTTGAAGCATGAGGAGTCTCTCCTCAATATGGACTTCCCTCCTTTGACTGGACACTGGCAGGATGAAGTCCTTTTAAGTGAATCTCCAAGACTTCCTTGGTGTGGGATGACTGGTGACTCGCTGCCACAGGACATGCACAAAGTTGCGCATGCAGAACCCTAGGACCCAAGTCGACCTCAGAGGGTAGGGGCCAAAATATTGTCCCATCAAATCCCTCCTGCCAAATCAGATTGGAGCTTTAAGTGTGGTTGCTAAACTTCCAAGAGGATCGTTTGAATTAATTTGGTACTTTAATTACCATATAGCTCCTAAGTAAAGCTTGAACATTGACTTAAGCATTATTAATCAAATCTTAATTGCTGTGGCAAAAATATTCTGACCAATAATAAAAGCTCATGGTAGGAGCCTGGTAGTGGCTGCAGCACAGGCTAGGAAAGGATGATATTTACTGGCTTGTGTTGCTGGCTCATATTCAGCCTATTGCATACAGTATAGAAATATCTGGCCAAGAATGGCATTGCCCCAATGGGCACAGGTCAGTCCAATGAAGGCAATTATTGAGGTTTCTCAGCTCAGGTGTATCAGGTTGACATTAAACCTATGCAGTAAGCCTTCTACAATTTGTTCTTTAAGGTCTATGAAGGCCATTTATGTACTCAAAGTACAATGATTTAAACCATGCAAGGCAAAAGTTTCTAACAACATAGCCCATGAAACAAACCCACAATAATAAAGAGGTTAAAACCAGTACCTTCTCAAATGAAGGCCATGACATTTGTCCCCAGATTTTGAATTATAGCTTTGAAAAGGAAAAGGAAGTGTGTGGGGGGGGTATTGTCACATACCAGCATCAGGCAGATAATACTTAGGGCTCACCCAAATTGGTTACATTCGGACTGTCCATGTGGTCACTGGAAGTAAAATCTAATTTCTCTTAAAAATATTAAAAGTAACATGTGCAAAGTACAACATATATATAAAACAATTTTATTATGTATGGGTAACTCTATATATGTGTTTCACTTGAGGCTATAACTGGGTATATAGTACTTGCTAGGTGGAACACAATTTCTTGTATATGCCATAATTAAGTGAGCCGGGCATGGTGGTGCACGCCTTTAATCCTAGCACTTGGGAGGCAGAGGCAGGTGGATCTTTGTGAGTTCAAGGCCAGTCTGGTCTACAGAGTGAGTTCCAGGACAGCTGGGGCTACAGGGAGACCCTGTCTCGAAAAGACAAAAAAAAAAAAAAAAAAAACAAGAATCATATAAAAAGTGAAAACAGTACTTCATGCATTACACAAATAAGGTTCTAATAAATACATTTGGCGATTACACTTTGAAAAGGTTGTGCTCAGCAAAGGCACATGCATTGTAATCATACAGACAGATCTTATATGCTGTTTAATAATGTCATATACACACATTATGCACATATTCCTTTTTTATGTTCCACTATTTTATTCTTTTTTCCATAAATTTAATTTTATTTTATTTATTTTTTTTTTCAATTTTTTAAATTTTGTTTATTTCCGTATGTGTATGAATGATATGTCCTGCATGCACGTTTGTGCACCCGTGTCGTTGCAATGCCGCGGAGGTCAGAAGAGGGCGTCGGATTCCCCTGGAACTGGAGTTCTCCTGGAATTGGAGTTTCAGACGTTCCAGCCGCCATGTGGGTGCTGGGGATCGAACCCGGGTCCTCTGTAAGAGCGGTCGGGCCTTTAACCGTAGGCATCTTCAAATCTAGACCCTGTTTTCCGCCCATTCCCCCACCCCACAGAGCTCATGCATTCTGCCAAACATGCTTTTCATCTCTTTCTCAGGTCTTCTCAATATCTCCATGAGGAATTGACTTTTTGAGCAGAAGTTCACTGTTTCAGTCAGTTCTTTGATGTAGTCCTTTCTGTTGTCTTTGTTGTTGTTGTTATTGTTTATTGTTTCAATAGCATTATGCCCAACTGCTTTGGACAAAAGCTCAGGGTGCCCTACACAAGAAATACTTACAACTAGGTAATTGGCACTAGCATCCACAGATGAGGATACCATTTGTCGTTTGTTTTTCTGGGACTGTGTGTTACTTCAACTCAGCAATGATGTTCTCATCTCAGCCATTTTCTGCAAAGCTGTGATGTCTTCTTTACTGCTGCATAGAACTCCATTGTGTAGATGTACCACATTTTATCTCATCCACTCATCAGTTGAGGGGCATTTGGGTTGTTGCAGCTCCTTGCCTGTTGTGAAGAGAGTGCATAAAAATGGCCGTGCATGTATATTCTGTGGTGGGGGAGTCTTGAGGGTACATGCCCAGGAGTGGTATGGCTAGGTCTGTGGCAAGTTCATTCCAAGTCTTCCAAGGTTCCCCATTGCTTTCCATTGTAGCTGTAGAGTTTACATTCCCACCAGAGTGGATAAGTGTTCCCCTTTCCCCACACCTCTCTAGCACTTGGTATCTTTGTTTCTGATCCTAGCCAGGCTTATGGAGTGAGATGATATCTAAGTGGTTTTGATTTGCATTTCTTAGTGATTAGTGATGCTTTACACTTCTTAAGGTGTTTCTTGCAATCTCTAATTCCTCACTTTGAACTCTCTGTTCAGTTCTTTGCTCCATCTATTGAGGGGGTCATTTGTTTTCTTTTTTCTTTGTTTTTTGAGTAGTTTATATATTCTGGAAATCAATGCTTTGTCATGATGGTATCTGCAGTGAAGATTTCCTCCACTCTGTGGGATTTCTCTTCACTTCCTTGATTGTTTCTTTTGATGTACAGAAGCTTTTGAGTTTAATGAGGTCCATTTGTCAATTTCGACCTTAATTCTTGCACAGCTGCGTTCTCTGATTTAGGAAGTTTTCCCTCAGCCTATGTCTTAGTCTGCTGCCAACTTTTCTTCTATCACCTCAGATTTGGGGTTCACGTTGAGGTCTTTAATCCATCTGGGAGTTGACTTTGTACAGGGCGAGGTAGGGGTTTAATTCTTCTTTACAAGTGGTGATTCTCAGTTTTACCAACACCACTTGCTGAGATGCTGTCTTTTCTCCATTGTGTCTTCTTGGCCCCGTGTCAAATATAAGATGGCTGAAATTGTATGTGCTCAGATTTGGATCTTCGGTTTTGTTCCATTGGTCAACAGGTCTGTTTTTGTGCCCAGTACAGGCTGTTTTTATGACTAAGCCCCTGTAGTATAGTTTGGAAGTTCTGGTATAGAGATCCCCCCTGTGTAACTCTTTTCACTCAGGGTTGTTTGGCTATTCGGGTCTTGTTTTTTCCAAATGAATTTAAGAACTTTTGTTTCCAAGCCTGTGAAGAAACTCTTGGGGATTTTGATTGGGATTGCATTAAATCTATACAAGAGTTTTGGTAAAATGGACATTTTTACAATGTTAATTTTCCCAATCCATGAGCATGGGAGGTTTTTCCATCTTCTGAGGTCTTCTTCAATTTCTTTCTTTAAGGGTTTAAAATTTTTGTTGTAGAGGTCTTTGGTGTCTTTGGTTAGGTTTGTTCCTAGGTATTTTATTATTTTTGAGGCTATTGTGAGTGGGAAGGTCTCTTTGAATTCTTTCTCCAGTTGCTTGTTCTTGGTGTAAAGAAAGGCCATTGATTTTTTAAGGCTAATTTTGTATCCTGCCACTTTGCTAAAGCTGTTAATCGTTTCCAGGAGTTTTCTGGTGTTTTTAGCATCCCTTAAGTAAACAATCATATCATCAGCAAATAGGGATAGCTTGACTTCTTTTCCAATTAGTACTCCTTTAATTTCCTTTTCTTGCCTTATTGCTCTAGCAAGTGTTTCAAGCACTGTATTGAAGAGGAGTGGTATGCACACATTCCTTTAAGAGATTTTTATGCTAGTGGTTGTATTGAACCATCATATGCATTGGAAAAAACACCTTAACATGCATTCTTAACTCTCATGCTCAGTCACACGGGAATAGAGTAGGATAGGATAAGGAGAGGAGAGAAGGTATCCTTGGCCGAATGCTGGTGGGTGCTGTCTTAGCCTGCACTCAGTATCCGGCTTACCAGCTACCCCGAAGCCACACCGAGGGGTGGGGTGGAGGGAAAAATGGCAATCCAAGTCACGGCACTGGAATGTAAGGTTATGGCGCACTCCCCCCTGGAATGAAAGGCCACGAGGTCTAAGCTCTTAGGAGCAAAGTTTAATTCAGGGTAGCCGGGGCTAGGCTCAGGGGAAAGATAGAGCCAAGCACAGAATGGAGTCTGGCTTGGGAATTTAAGGGAGAATTTAAGGTGGGAATGGGATTCAGTGAGAGTGGGGCGGGTAGCACACTTTACAGGAATCTGGGATCTGACTTTTGAAAGGCGAGGTGGAAGATTCCTGAGTAATTGGTGGTGGCCTGCTTTAGCATAGCCAAAGGCTAGCCTGGTAGAGCAGGTTCTTGGGCAACATGGATCTTAGGTGTCTCTGCATTCCAATGGACTTCCGGAGCTCACACCCTTACAACTTCCAACTCTAATTTACTACACTAGCTATTCCTGAGTTCTTTTCTTCTTAGAAGCCACAAATCCCATTCAGCCTGAGACGTGGTCCCCCTGATAATAGCAGGAAGTAGAAAATGGTTAAGTAACTTAGGGAAAAGACCCCAAAAGAATAATGCCCTGTTTTTCTCCCCAGCTGAGAATGGGAAAAATTCTTTGGATCTGCCAGTAAATTTGTCTCTACCTGAGGCTAAAGATTCCAGACCTACTGAATCTAAAGCAGTCTCTGATTATACCCCTTGAAATGGCCAAATGGCCCTCACTGCTAGGTCTTGCTAAAGCCTTATTAACTGATCACTCCCAAGACAGAGACAGATGGTTTCCAGAACTTGCCTGTCCCCTTAGGGCTTTGAGGCACCAACTTGCTTGGCCTGGGAAGTAATCTTAATAAAAGGCCCTCAATTATGCAAAGACATCAGGCATTGGCATCAAACACATTCTAGCTGGGCCCAAAGGGGATAAAACCATCCTATATCCCCACCTAGGTGCAGAGAACTTCCCTTCCCCAGAGAAGCTTCTCTGTCCTCTCCCTAGATGCTTTAATAAAAAGTAGGCATCTTCTGCTGTCGCAGGTCTGGCTCTGGTTCTTATTTCTTAACTTTAAACTCCCCCTCCTTTACCCTCTCCAGAAATCTAACACTATCAAGTAGACTAGTGTCTTTACACAATGGTTTTCTTTAAAATCTTCCCCATTACCAGTGTGTTGATGAAGGTCAACTGCAAAAAGCTTTTGTTAAGAGATAATTAGTGAAATGAACTAGAAATGTAGAAATTGGCTTGAAGTTTAATTTAGTGCCCCTTAAGAAGGCATCAGCAACAACTCCAATATAATAGACACAGAACAAGGATGCCTGAATTGGTGTTTAACATCTTACACAGGACAGTCTTTATTACCCTGCAGCGCTGACCTTCAAAACTCACCGAATCTTCTAAAACAATAAAAATCATTAAGTGAACTAGTTATAAACCCATTCAACATTACTTCTCTTCAAGGAAGAGATGGGAATTTCGAGCAGAATGTCTTTTATTTTCTACAATTAATTCTGCCTTTCTCAAACAGATGTCTGATTGCCTTAAGCTACAGAGAGGTTCCCCTTCCCTTGCTGCCTGGAACAGAGAGCTATCAGCATAGTTTATGTTAATATAAACCTGCAGGTGGTAAATGGCTGCTTTGTGGAATAAAGGCCATGGCTACTTGGAGGCCCTTGAGATGCATTAGGGCTCTTGATTTGAGAAAAAGAAAACTCTGCAGCAAGAAGTAAATTGGTCTTAAGCTATTGAGGAACTAACAAGCACCCCATGGTCCCTTTGTGAACCTAGAGTGTTTGGCCCAGCCTTACTTTCAGCATCAGCCAAACTTCTCATTCCACCCCACTCCCAGTTCTCCTCTTTGCTGTGATCATTAAATTAATGAACGCCTCTGGGAAGGAGGATAGTTTTAGTCAAAGTCAAACCAAAGCTCTTCATCAATCTTTCAAAACAGTGTAATTCACAGCTGGAAGCAGATCTCTCGAAGATGCGTTTTGATTCAATGTCACTGTTGAAGTTGCGAGAGATAACCTGGTTCATACTTTTAAATTCTGGTGAGGATGATATTAAGGTGGTATTTTCATTTTATTGTCAATTGTCTGAGCCTTTGAGGATGAGATGAGTGTGATTTGGGACCATGGCCACAGTGTGCTAGTGTAGGTTTCATTATAGTCAAGCAGATTTAGGATTGGCTGGTTTGAATAATTTCCTCTGTCCTGGGAGGTCTGATTGTTAGAAAACTGGCCAAGGAATGCTTAGGGTTTCTGAATAGTGCTCCTGAGTGTGAAGACATCTTAGAGATATCAGGGAGGGTCTAAACTGGTTATTCTGTCTATGAAGGGCACATTAGGAATTTGTTTATGCATAAAGAGCAGTGGTTCTCTTAGGTACCAGGGGGGTCCCCCCCCAAATCACTAGTGAGTCAGGCAGATGCTTTTTACAAAGTTTATTTAGAAAAAAAAAAAGCCAATTGTGAAGTTTATTTAGAAAAAAGGCCAAAGTGATAACCAATGCCTCGGGGTCCTTTCTCTGACTACACATGCAGGCAGGGGAATGACCCCGAGAAATTCTACACAGGGTTTTTTTTTTTTTTTTTATCTTTTTGAGACAGGGTCTCCCTGTAGACAGAGCTGTCCTGGCACTCACTCTGTAGACCAGGCTGGCCTTGAACTCACAAAGATCCACCTGCCTCTGCCTTTGCCTCCTGAGTGCTAAGATTAAATGCATGTGCCACCACGCCTGGATCTGCATAGGGGTTTTTAAAGGCAGAGTTCACATAAAGTTTACATCTTAGTGGACTTTGGGTTAGCTATTACTAGGGTTATGGCAGGTGACCTTTTCCGGTGGCTGACTTTAGGGGCCCATTCTTCCTATTATCTCTGTTGGCTCATCTCTGTTCTGTTGACTGTCTTCATCCCTGCCATCCCAGAGTTGACTCAATTTATTGTTCTTCTGCAACTTTGTTGCTGAAACCTGTTTCTAAGTAAATACCACCTGCCCGCCATCTCGGCTCTTTGCAGAATGATGCTATTTCCAAGAAATCTTTAATACAACATGCAGTTTTTCTCCCAAGAAATGGAGTTGTTCTAAAATGGCCTGCTAATCCCCATCAGTTCTAGGCTCACAGAGCTTGGATATCTAAGCATCAGAATACCAAAATCAAAACTCCATACAAGGGCATCAGAAGTATAGGGGCTGGACTACTTCCTTTGGCTAAAGAGAGCTGTCCATGAGGAAGGCTAATCAGGAGATGGGCGGGGGGAGGGGCGACATGGGGACAGGATGACGATGAGACATGAGAAAACTAAGGACCCACTCACTCTTGACATCTGACTTGATACTGATTTGTCTCTCACTGGCTGACATTCAGGAATTTAAACTTTACTGACCAGACTATCTGCAAAAGAACTGTGAAACATGTCACAAATGAGATCATTAAAATGGCAGGGGAACTATGTCTTAAATCCAATGTCCTTGTGATCTATCCATAAGTAAGGATCCCTTTGATTAATATTTTATCTATTCTAACACTCTCTTCACCTGTAAGATACACAGTGTTCCTAATGAGTCTCCTCTTCAAGGGCAGAATTCTTTGGATAAGAAAAATAAATATGCCAAAGGAGAAAATAAATCTACCTGCATTTAATGTTATCTCATGTGTGTGTGTGTGTGTGTGTGTGTGTGTGTGTGTGTGTGATATAGGGTCTGTTGTTTAATGAATGATTATATACTGTTGTAGTGCTGAGACCACTGGGAGAAAAGAACACACAGAGTTGCAATTAGTCAAATTAGTTTTAATTTGGGCTGATCAGGACTGTACTGCAGGTTGGGATTTGGATGGTATAGCCCAGATTCAGGGATAGGTTACACTTACACATATAACGGCAAATACCATATCCTAGTGAATTTTTTTTTTTTTTTGAGAAATTCCAGCCAGACATTTAAAACCTCAGTTCCTGCCTGCTGCAGGATTATAAAAACTAAGATAAGCAGTGGATAGGCTGCAAACAATTGTAAAACATTTACAAAAGATGAAGTATATAGTTAACAGGCAGTCACAGCATATAGAGCTCAAGGTAACCAATTGGCTCTTCTTGGACTTGTTTTTCTGGTCTGGGAATCAACCCTTAAGATGGAGTCATTAAAACAAAATGGAGTTACCTAGGCTGTGTGCACCATCACATTCCTCACTGGCTCTAGGACATATGGGTCAAATAATTGACTCATCCTGGATTTTAATTGAATTGACTCATCTACTAATGTACCTAGTTAGGCAGTTTATGAGGTAGGGTCCTATACCCTACCAAAAGGCCAAAAGCAGTATAATAAGGTGTCTTGTAGCAGTGGTCAACAGAGTAGTCAGCCATGGTGACCAGGAAAACAGTGACTGGTATCAGTTAGAAAAGTTTACCCTCTCTTTTATTTTACTATGCCAGATTGAATGAGGCATCACATTTTCTCTAACTGTACAGGATTGATTTGCGTGAAAACAGCACAGATACCTCCTCTTTCTTATAGTTCTGGCATTTCTGATATCTGGCAGGGATAAATTTCCTGGCAGATTCAGGGAAATCTCCAGCTCTCAACTGAGATAGAAACTGATCATTTGGGAAGTCTTGATCTCAACTGTCTAGTTAATTTTTATCTTTTATTTTTATCTTTTTTTCCCCTCTGAATAGGTAACCCTAATTGCCAATAAGGAATTGGGATGCCGACCACGCTGACTTTGTCCATGCTGAACAAAGATGTTGAGGGTAGCAACTGTGTTACCTCTTCAGTGGGTCTATCTAAAAATTCCCAAAAGCAATAATGAAAAAGGAAGATCTTGACTTGTGCTTTTGAAGGTGAAGTAAAGACAAGATTAGTCAGGCACATGTTCTAGGCAGGGAAACAGGGAGAGTCAGAACAGGGTGAAATGTAAATGTCTAATAAAAGTCCATTAGAATTTCTTAATGACGGTTTCCAAGAGCATCCATTCATTGGGTTTCTCCTTATTTTTCATTTGGCAATGACAGCTGAACTCAGGATCTGGTTTTCAGGCATTTGAGAGCTTGGAGTGGCTAGAGTCACAGCATGGGTTACCTCTTTTTTTTTTTTAGTTGTTATGTGTATGAGTGTACTGCCCAAATGTAGGTAGGTGCACCCGTGTTGTGCAATGCTGCAGAGGTCAGAAGATGGTGTCGGATTCCCCTGGAACTGGAGTTAAAGGCAGTTCTTAGCCACCATGTGGATGCTGGGAATTGAACCTGGGTCCTCTGCAAGAGAAGTCAGTGCTCTTAACTGCTGAGCCATCTCTCCAGCCCTGGGTTACCTCTTAAATGGCTTCTAGGCACACAAAGAAGAAATTTAGCCATCATTTAATTTTGAGGTCCATAGAGTGAGCTCCAGGGCAGCTGGGACTAAAGGAAGACCCTGTTTCAAATATACTACTACTACTACTACTAATAATAATAATTACTGTGGTTGACACAATGTCAGGATAAACTAGTTTCAAAAACAAAACCTTGACACTTCTATAAAAATTCTAATTAGAAAAAAATGTGACTGTAAATTTAAAACAGTCAAAATAATATTTAATACTTTTCATTTACACAGTACTGAGAGTATTGTGAGTACTGAGAGTGCAGTTTACACAGTACTGAGAACTGTGGAGCATATTTTTTTCTTGTAAATAGAAATATGAACACACTGAAAATAATTAATTTCAGTGATACTAGTTTTGTTCTTTATAGTATAAATTTTATTACAAAAGTTGTATCAAGTGTCTATCAATGGTCTGATAGGTCTTTAGTATTTCATAATTATTTTTTAAATATATATATTTTATTTATTTATTTTTATGTGTATGAATGTACTGTCTGAATGTAGGTCTGTGCACTTGTGTCATGCAATGCCGTGGAGGTCAGAAGAGGGTGTTGGATTCCCCCTGGAACTGGAGTTCTCCTAGAATTGGAGTTACAGACGGTTCTTAGCCACCATGTGGGTGCTGGGGATTGAACCCAGGTCCTCTGCAAGAGCGGTCGGTGCTCTTAACCGCTAGGCCATCCCTCCAGCCACATAGTATTTCATAATAATATATATAGAAAATTTAATAAGCCAAAAGTACTTTATACACACACATATGTATACATCCCTGACATACATACAGCGCATGTGCACACACACACACACACACACACACATGAGAATCTCATCTTCGTGTATGTACTGAACAGAGTCACATACACTTCCACTAAACATAAGGGTTTTCACTTGAAGAAAGCATTTTTAGAACTGTCATTTACATTTTAAAATGGTAAATATTCCTAACTTGATTTCAAACTCAACAAGTGATGGAAAACAGAATTATACATCCCATTTGCATTCAAAGTTAACCGTAACCAAAAGTTATAGTATGATCAAAACAAGCCAATGATTAAAAGTTTTAATTATAGACAATTCCATTAAAGGAAAGGTTAAAGAATGGAATGACAAGAAGTATTTAGTCTTAATAAGGCAGTATAAAAATCGGGCAGTGCCCTGAGACCACCAGGGCAGGTATGCTGAAGCAGGCAGTGTCCTGAAACAACCCAGTGAGAAGGTCCAGCCCAGGCAGGGTGAAGCAGGTGATGCTTTGAGATCACCCATCTGGGAGCCCTGGCCCAGGCATGCTAAATCAGGTGTTGGTCTCAGAGTGCTCTGAGACCACCTGGCAGGGACTCCCGGCCCAGGCAGGCCCACACAGTCAGTCTGAAGCAAGTGGTGCCTGAGACCATCCTGCCAGGAGGCCCAGCTCAGGCAGGCCCATGTAGGGAGGCTGAAACAGGTGGTGCTCCACAACAACCCTGCTGAGAAGCCCAGTCCTGGACCTCTTTACTAGAAGGAGGAGAACTGGCTGGTCCCTCAAGTACAAAACCAAAAGTGAAAACTTGAAGCCTAGACTTTTATAACTAATAAGAAGACAATGAAGACACTGAAGAAAACAAGCAAAGTCTGTAAGAGAGGCCCACACTGACTCCATTTTGAGCATGGCCACCAGTTTAAGCAATTACTGGAACCTGCCCAATTCAGGGAAAAGGTCAATTGCTCAAGGTCAGTTGCTCGAGGCCTCAAGAACAGCTAATAAAATTTAAACTTATCTAAAGATAACTGTTGATGCTGTTGATATGTGAGGACAGGTGGCTGACTTAACATTTCCTCGTTCCTGTCCCAAGACTGTGTCTAAAGATAACATTTGGTATGTGGGGGCAGGTGGGCTGAACTAACCATGATCTGTAACTCTGCTATTATCCAATAAGGCTAGAAGTTAGCCAAACCCCACTAAACTTCCCCTAGACCCTGTATAAAAGGCCTGTGAGCCAAGTTGTTGGGGTTTGAGTCTTCCCTCCCACCCCAGCATGCTGGTTTACTTTTTTGCCTGAAATAAAGTCTTGGTTTTCCAGCCTTTGGTGTGTCTGGTGTGGATTCTCGGACCCTAACATCTTGGAGGTCCCACTGAGATTCTCCCAAAGACCACCAAGGGACTAGAGACTTTCAGCCAGCTGTGTCTTTTGGGTAAGAGTGAGCTCAATTCTTTTTTCTTTTTACTTTACTTTGGTTTTGATTATTTTGGTTAAACTCGAGTTTCTGGTTTGGCGCGCTTGGGTAGGAGAAACTGGATGCAGTAATGCTCCTTGAGCATGGAGATGGGGGGACTCCCCAGCTCTCCACTGGTAGAGTGCGAACAGGGGGTTTGCCTCAGGATTTAGACTGTGAATAGTGGGTTCACTTCAGCAATTTGGAATTCGGGCAAGGGGTCCGATATCTGGCTCCAGGGCTGACAGGGGGGTTGGCTCCATGCACATAGCATTTCTTCTCTTCGCATAGTCTTTGTTGGGCCCTTATTCTGCTGCTTTCACCTTGGTTCTCTGAGATTACTTTCATTCTCATTCTCTGGGATCTCAGGATGGGAAATTCTAAATCTACCCTGATTTAAAGGAGGTATCTATGTCTTGTGTTTATGGTAACCATGTGTCTAAGATTCATGTAGCTTGTTATGCATCTAAGTTTTTGTGTGTGTGTGTGTGTGTGTTTGTAATTCAGTTATTGTATTTGTTTCATGTTAGTTCTGTCAAACAAGGTGGCCACTTCAAGTTTCAATCCTTTACGTGCACAGAATGATTTCATTTTGGCATGCCAGATTAAATATGCATGTGCAAACTTTAAAAATTGATATTTAAGCTAGAAAATAGAATGGCTCGTATATTGGTTAATTTTCTCTTTGTTATGACCAAATGCCTAACAAGAAGCAACCTAAGAGGGTTTCTTTTGGTTTACAGTTCAAAGAGCTACAATCCATCACAGAGTAGGAAGGCAAGGCAGCGTAAGTATGAGGGACCTGGTCACACTGTAAAGAAATCAGGAAACAGAGAGCATATAAGAGTAATTAGACTAAGCTATAAAACCTCAAGGTCAGGGCTAAAGAGATGGCTCAGTGGTTAACAGCATGTATTGCTCCTGCACAGGACTGAAGTTCAATTCCCAACACCCAGATTACATGGTCCACAATGACCTGGTTCACAATTACATGGTTCCAGAGGATCTGGTATCCTTTTCTGGCTTCTATGGGCAACTTCACACATGTGACATATATTTACACAGATACACATACACACAAAAAATAAATCTAAAAAACACACACAAAAAGTCAAGACATGCCCCATTGTCTACTTCCCTTAGCAAAACTTTATCTCCCAAGTTCTACAACCTCCCAAAACAATGCTTCCAGTTGGTAACCAAGTGTCTAAACGCATACGGTTTGTGAGGGGCATTTCACTTCAATCCACAACAGCTAGGAATTAGATTGCCTCTTTGACACTTTCAGTCAATGAACTTTCCCTGAAGGCCATCCTGGGACTGGGCTCTATTGAAGGGTATTTCCTGGGAGAGCATTATCAACTACCTTCATAATATCTTTCCCCCATCTTTCTTTTTGAGGTATTGTTGCTGTTTTATTGGGAAGATGGGAATAAGTTCCAGAACGCAGCTTCCACACACGTACTTACCCACCTTCCTTCTTTCTTCCCTCCCTCCCTCCCTCCCTCCCTCCCTCCCTCCCTCCCTCCCTCTTCTCTAGTCGCCCCCAAGTCATATCTAGCAATAATGATTCAAAGCAACCTCTTCCTGCATCTGAGGCCCTCATATAGGGAGTAGGGACTAGGAAAGGCTTGATAGCTTAGAGCCAATAAAGAAAGTTTTCCCCTCCCTTCAAACAAACCTGGATATGCCCTTCGTTTGATATTGTCTTTATCTTGTACCCTTTTCAGGGTTTCCTTCTGGTTTTCACTGACCTGAAGTATGAAATGACCTCAGAGCAACAGCCAAATCTCCATATTTGGGGAAGTCTTGACCTGGTAAATGGACCATGGAGGGAACAGTCAGCCCCTTGATTACCTGCTGCAATCTACCCAAAGAAGGAAGCAACTCTTAGTTCCACAGCTATTATCCCTGGAAGAGGAAGATCAAGCACTCTGGAATTTTAGTGCCCTTGAGAATTGCTAGGGCAGTTTCTCTCTGGAGCCCTCAGAGACCTAGAGGGAGACAGACTGAGTTAAAGGGCTGAACAGGACATGAGGGCAGAAAGATGGAGGGTTGTGTCTGAGTATATGTAAGCATGTCATATGCTTGTGTTTATCATCTGTGGACAAGAGTAAGGCATGTAGCACTGACCAGGTAGGAAAGAAACTTATCTGTATTTATGTTGGTAGATTTGTGTGTGTGGAGACCTTGTCTGCTCTTTACAGACTTTCCCCCTTTAAGTTGGATTTTGCATTTTATATTTACTATTCCTGTTCCATGTTCAAATAAAATTATTTTCTATCAATGTCAGTCTTTTTGTGAGAGAGAGGTCTCCTGTCCTGAATTTATTTTAATAAAGTATGACAGAAACTGGAAGGGACTTTTATTTCTTTAACTTTGACAAACACTGAGATTATACAAATATCAAGAGTTGATTTATTTTTTATGTGTATGTCTTTTTTGGGTTGTTGTTTGCTTGCTTTTTGTCTTTTTGAGACAGAGTCTTTCTTTAGTCCTAGCTGGCCTAGAACTCACAGAGATCTGCCTGCATCTGCCTCCTGAGTGCTGGGATTAAAGGCATGCACCACCACACCCGGCTTTTATATGTATGTTTTGCCTGCATGTATATAAGTACATCTGTGTTGTGCAGTGCCTGTGGAGGTCAGAAGAGGATGTGGGATCTCCTGGAACTGGAGTTATGGAAGGTTGTTACCTGTCATGGTGCTGGGAACCAAACCTGGGTCCTTTGCAAGAACTGCTGAGCCATCTCTGGAACAGTCTCCCCATATGTATCCCCAGTTGGCCTGGAACTTGCTATGTAGACCAGGCTACCCTCAGTCTCACAGAGACCTACCTATCTCTGCCTCCTGAATGCTGGGATTAAAGGGTCGTACCACCTCCCTGGGACAAGGCTTGATTTTTATAGGGAATTGCTGGTGGTTCAAATCTTTCTTGTGATCATCTTGTGTATTTGAGGATGTTTCCTATCAAGGATTTGATGAAACAGTAGTGCAGAGTATAGACCTGGACAGCTCATATAAGTGTTGTCAATCAAAGAAAAAGGAGGAGGGGAAGGCAGTGTAGATATGTAAGAAAAGGACATAAACCACACACTTCACTTTACAATGCTTACAAGATAATATTGGGGATGGAAGAGAACTGTTTATAAAATGCTTACCATGGGCCAATCCCTGGCCTGGCTGCTTGTCCAATTTCATTCATATCACCTTCATGACTGCTCTTTGAAAGACTAGGATCCCATTTCTTTAATGAGGAAACCAAGGTTAAGAGGATTCATCCCAAAGCTGGCAATGCCACAGACAGAAATTAAACCCAGATTTTCCTGATGCCTAAGTCACTGTCCTTTACATGCAGCAGGGCTAGAAACGAATGACTGCAAGCTCATCCTTCATAACTAGAAGAGTCAACTGTGTTTAAAGATGTGAGAATAGCACTCTTACTCTCCAAAGAAAGCTGGACTAGGAAATCTTGTAATTTATTTATCTTTGCAGCACATTGCTGCCCTTGTAAACGTCTGTAAGAATAAATGATATGCTGTCATAAAAAAATGATATTTAAAAATGCACTTAAAGGCCTAAAATTTGGATACTGTAGACATCTCTAAATTTATTGTCTCTTAGTCTCTCAAATGCTTCACAACAGGTGGTAATTGTTTATAGGAATCAGCCTTAGAGTTGACTGTTTAAAGATCCCATTTTGGTTTGTGTTTACTTTCAAAAAGGTAACTTGTTTGCTTTGGAATTATCTCCTTTTTTGAGACCTTTGTGGACCAGATTCAGGACTGGAAATGGATTCTTGGACTGCTTTTGTTTTGGA
>VZQC01011003.1:2057825-2076758 GCA_009823505.1 Rhizomys pruinosus | reverse complement strand
AAAAAAAAAAAAAAAAAAAAAAGCATGTGTGTGACTGTTGGTAATTCCCACATGCATGGAAATTACACATGTGTATGTGACTATTGGTAATTTTCCACCTGAAGTAAATAACTTGGTGTTAGAGAAAATAAATACCGGGCAGCTGTCTCCATTGAAATAGTTCTTGGCATTGGGCAGGACCTCAAGGGACTCACAGCTCCTGGCCACAGGGGTGAGTACATACACACAACTCTGGCTAGATAGTGGGATGGTTCTTAAAGTCCCTGCCTTACTCCCAATCCCAGTGGGCTGGGCCTTAGGTGTGAGTGAGAGCTGTTTTTGAGTAAAAGGATGCATCAAGCATATTGGAGCCAGTAAGAGGCATGTGGGCAAGATGAATGTGCATGCTTGAGGTGTCTGGGGCTTACTGTCCCTGCACTGGGAGGAGGTGTCAATGTTTTTTAGGCAGAGAAGGTATGGAAAGGCTGAACAAGGGACTGGAATTGTGCTGTTTTTACTGATGGAAGAAGGGAGAAGCCTATTCTGAGTCTCTGACGAGGAAAAAGGCAGGTTAGAGATTTTTGTGATGCATCAGCCAGAGCTGGAGTTTGGCCATAGGAAACTCACTCACTGGATCTTAGCTGGGCCATTTCACCTCTCACCACCTGCACTTGCTCCAGACTCAAGTCACATGACCTCTCTGGTAGATGATTGAAACACAGAGATCTCTGTGAGGCTGGAGCTAGGCAGTGCAGTGACACAGCTACAAGCTGAGTAGAACAGGCACTGCCATCAGAGAGCTGGATTCTCCCAGAGGCTCACCAGAACCAGCACTGTCCAAACTCAGTTTTAGACTTCTGATGAATATTTGATATCAAGTTGATTCACAAAGTAAACTGTCATGTGAGCTAAAACTGTTAAACATTCCCTCTTCTTAATAATGCACTCTGCAGAGTTTCACTCCTTTTCCATTGAGTTTGAGTTAGGAGCTGTTTACCTTGTAGCAGATCAGTATTAACATCTAGTTGGTTGCAGAGGCTGACCATGTGGCTCTCAATGTGGATGCTGGTCACACTGACTGATGGAAAAGGTATTTTTTGTGGCATTGAGGTGGGAACCTCAGTGACATATAAAAACTGAATTGAATTTTAAGCTAATGTGAAATCTTGACAGAGAACGTTTTAATAAATAAATGCCTTGAAAGTATTTAAAATATTCTTCCATATTCCAAAATGTAAAATGTAACATGACAGATTTTATGTGTCTGACATTGTATCTGGGAAGGAAGGGCAGATTTTAGGTCCTTCACAATCTGCTGTTGGAGGCTTGACAGGGCTACTTGAATCCTCATAGACATAATCTTTGGCCCAGAAGGAAAGTTTAAAAAGTTGCTGTATGAAGCTGTTTGTCATTGACCATTTGCATCCCTGCCATAAAACAAGGGGCATGGTTGCCTGAGTGGATATAGAGGGTGTTTAGTCCTGAGATGTTTGAAACTAAGAGCTCAATTTTTATTGAGTATTTCTGTGATTTTTCAAACTATTGTATTTGAGATAACTGTCCCATCTCGTTACACAGGAAATAAATGTTAATTACTTAGTAAATCTGCATGATTAAGGGTTAATCTGTTGATGAATGTTATTTATATCTCATGGTATTAAGAAGGGTGGTGGTGCACGGCTTTAATCCTAGCACTTGGGAGGCAGAGACAGGTGGATCTTTGTGAGTTCAAGGCCAGCCTGGTCTACAGTGAGTTCCAGGACAGCTGAGGCTACAGGGAGACCCTGTCTCAAAAGGACCAAAAAAATAAATAAAAAATAAAAAATAAATAAAAAGGGACATAAAAAGTGGAAAATGTTAAAAAGGTATTTTTAGTAAGGATTTATGTAAAGATGATGAAAAGTCTACGCAAGTGATAAAAGTCTGAGGAGGTTGGTTGTGACAGGTAAAAAGGACAGTATATAAATAAGCTTAAATTTGTAAGGTTCAATCAGCTAGTTTAAAAATCAAAATGTATATCTAGTCAAGGTTTGTTTAAGAGTGTTCAGTTTTTGTCCAAGCTTTATATGCATATCACATGGCACTTCAAGGTTTAGTAAAATGATAAGTTAACTATTAAGTTAAATTGGTATATATAAACACTCAAGCTGGTTTACTAGTGGCCTGAATAGGATTGTGAGTATACAGAGTTGTTTTTTTTTATTTTATTTATTTTTGTATGTGTATGAGTGTAGGTCTTTAGTATTTCATAATTATTTTTTAAATATATATTTTTTAATTTTATTTATTTATTTTTATGTGTATGAATGTACTGTCTGCATGTAGGTCTGTGCACCCGTGTTGTACAATGCCGCGGAGGTCAGAAGAGGGTGTCGGATTCCCCTGGAACTGGAGTTCTCCTGGAATTGGTGTTACAGACGGTTTTTAGCCGCCATGTGGGTGCTGGGGATCGAACCCGGGTCCTCTGCAAGAGCAGTCGATGAACCGCTAGGCTATCTCTCCAGCCCCACAGAGTTGTTAATTTTCAGTCCTCTCCTGGCTTGAACCTGACTCCCTGTTACAGGTTTGGATTAAATGGGCACAGGCAAATGGTGGGTTACCTATGGCTACTGAAAAATGTACTTTGTTTCTTGCAAGAGTTGCTTTTGATATTTCCTTTGACCTAACCAGGTAATTTGGCTCAAAAAGCTAGATTCTATCTTCCTGACCAACTGCATGCAGTCCGAAAGAAGACAATTTGGATGGACTTGGTAATCCTTATCAGTTTATTTTCTGTCTTCTGCTATGTGTTACAACTCCCGTCTTTCCAGGAAAACTATAAATCAGGATAAAGGGTCTGAAAAAGAAAAAGATTGTTCCCGTTTGTAGTAATTGTAGTGAACAGTTTTACATTTAAAATAAACCCGAAATTGTTTAATTTGATCTTGCCAGTTATGCCAGGTTTTTGAACTTTTGTCCAAGCCTTATCTAGACTATTATACAGTAATTAAAGGTGTTAGCCTGGTGTAACTTAGCCTTTCTGGGTGGATAACTACCATACTTAAATGCCCATACCAATTCAGCTGCAGAACTTAAGGAACAACTTTTTTTCTTGCCTTCTGAGTTCAACCAGTCCCGGGGAACTATGTCTGGGGGCATCTCTTGAAATGTCCTGTAATTATGAGTCACCAGTCCTCCTAGGCAAGGAGGTCTTGGAGACTCACCAACGGGACTCTAGCCAGTGTCCAGTCTGTAACGAGGAGAGTCTTCAAAAAGGGAAGCCTAGTCTAGCAAGACCTGACTTTGTCCTTGTGTGGATGGAACTGGTGATTGAAAAGCCGAGAGGAGCCAGAGGCCTCTCCTCCCAAAGGTCTGAGTGGCCCCTGAGGACAAGATCCTCAACTGACCTTGAGAAAACAAAAGATGGTTAATCTGGGCTAACTGCATGGACTTAGACACCCAAGAGGAAGAGTATAACCAAAAGATAAGTAATCATTATATTTCCTTTAAAGTCTGAAAGATTGTGCCTCCAAACACTAGATTTTAAGTCATTTAAAGTCATATGAGATCTGTTGTTACCAAATAATAAAGTTTCCTCTTTCTGCTTAAGCAGTTACCTCTAAGGGAAACTCACACCAAGATTATTGAAACTTGCTGGAAAGCAGATCCTGAGTCCAGACACCATAGCCAAATGAACAAAAGGAGAAGCTCAATGGATGCTTTGGAACCCCTCATTGAGAAATTCTAAAGGACTTTTAAGTTGGACATTTAATTCACCCTGTTCTTTTCCTGGTTCCCTGTCTAAAAAATGTACTGAGCTACTCTTACCTTCACAGGCACTGGCTAAGGATTTTGTTCTCTATACTTTTGGGGTCTTTCAGATAGATCCACTGAGCAGGAGTACCCCAGTCACCACCTCCTATGCCCCTTTTCAGCATGGAAGAAGTCAGAGTGGTCGGCACCCCAATTCCTTCTTGGCAATTGGGGTATCCTCCTCAGAGGGTGATGTGATAAAAGTAGGAGCTAAAAATCGGCTAGGCAGTTTAGGGCCAAGACCCCCCAAGAGAGCTAGTTTCTTTCTCAGCCGAGAGCTGAAGACTTCCTAGATCTGCCAGTAAACTTATCCTTCTGGTTGCTCTGACTTGTGGCCTATGCATCCTTAACTCACTTGTCAGATTTATTAACCAGTGGGTAAAATCCATTAAAATCATGGTACTCAGGATTACTGACTTTAAGGGGAATGTTTCTAATCTTTCCCCATTTAGAATAATGTTGGCTGTGGGTTTATTGTATATTGCTTTAATTATGTTGGGGAATGTTCCCTCCAGTCCAATTCCCTCTTGGGATTTAAACATAAAGGCATGTTGAATTTTGTCAAAGGCTTTTTCTGCATCAATTGAGATGACCATGTGGTTTTGTCTTTTAGTCCATTTATGTGCTTTATGACATCTATTTATTTACCTATGTTGAACCATCTTTGCATCTCTGATATGAATCTAACTTGGTCATGATGGATGATCTTTTTGATGTGTACCTGTATGCGGTTTGTAAGTATTTTGTTGAGAATTTTTGCATCTATGTTCATTAATGAAATGGGTCTATAGTTTTATTTTTTTGTTGTATCTTTGCATAGTTTTGGTATTAGAATGATCGTTGCTTTATAGAAGGAATTTGGGAGATTTCCCTCTGTTTCTATCCTTTTGAATAATTTGAATAATAATGGTTATAGGTCCTCCTTTTTTAATTTTATTTTTTATGTGGATGAATGTACTGTCTGCATGTAGGTTTGTGCACCCATGTCGTGCAATGCCGCAGAGGTCAGAAGAGGGCATCAGATTCCCCTGGAACGAGTTAAAGATGGTTCTCAGCCACCATGTGGGTGCTGGGGATCAAACCTGGGTCCTCTGCAAGAGCAGTCAGAGCTCTTAACCGCTAGGCCATCTCTCCAGCCCTATAGGTCCTCTTTAAATGCCTTATAGTATTCTGCTGTAAATCCATCTGGACCTGGACTTTTTTTAGTTGGGAAGATTTTTTATTACAGTTTCAATTTCCTCATATATTATAGGTCTGTTTAAGCTCTTGATCTCTACTTGGTTAAACTTTGGTGATTTCCATGATTTCAGATAGTCATCCATTTCTCTTAGGTTTTCAAATTTAGGAGAGTATAGGTTTTTAAAAAATTCCCGCATGATTGTTTGGATATTTTTGTTGTGAGGTTCCCCTTTTCGTCTCTAATTTTTATTTATTTGGAGTTGCTCTTTCTTTCTTTTGGTCAACTGGGCTAGAAGATCTATCTATCTTGTTTATCCTTTCAAAGAATCAACTCTTGGATTAATTAATTCTTTGTATTGCTTTCTTTGTTTCTATTTCATTGATTTCCTCTCTGATTTTTATTTCTTACAGTCTGTTGGGTTTAGGAATCATTTATTGTTATCTCTCAAGTGGTTTTTTGCTTGTTTGTTTCTGTGTTTTTTTTGTTTGTTTGTTTGTTGAGATGGGGTCTCCCTGTAGTTCTGGCTGTCGTGGAACTTGCTATGTAGACTAAGCTGGTCTTGAACTCACAGATATCCACCTCCCTCTGTCTCCCAAGTGCTAGGATTAAAGGTGTGTGCCACCACACCTGGCCTCAAGTGTTTTTATTTGCAACATTAAGTCATTTATTTGTGCTCTTTCTTTTTTCTTAATGTAGGCACTTCGGGATATAAAATTTCCCTCTTAGTACTTCTTTTAAAGTGCCCATGGGTTTTGTTGTGCTGTATCATCCTTTTTGTTTAGTGCCAGGAATACTTTTATTTCTTTATTTCTCCTTTGACCCATTTGTTATTCAAGAGTGTGTTGTTTAGTGTCCATGAGTTCTTGTAGATAGTAGGGCTCTTTCTTTCTGGTGTTGATATCAAGTTTTATTGCACTGTAGTCTGATAGAATGCATGGAATTATTTCAATTTTTTTTTAATTTGTTGAAGTTTGCTCTGTGTCCCAGTATGTAGTCAATTTTGGAGAATCTTCCATTATGTGCTGAGAAGAAAGTATATTTTTTGATGTTTGGGTAGAATATTTAGTAGATGTCTGTTAGGTCCATTTGGTGTATCGTATTGTTCAGCTCAGATATCTCTTTGTTTATTCTTTGTTTAGTTGACCTGTCCGATGGGCTCAGTGGCATATTGAAGTCTCCCACTATTAGTGTGCTGGGATTAATCTGTGCCTTGAAATCCTGCAGAATTTTACTTATGAAGTTTGGTGCACCAGAGTTTGGTGTGTATATATTTATGACTGTGAAATCTTCATTGTTAATTGTTCCTTTGGTTTTTTGTTTGTTTGTTTTTGTTTTTTGGTTTTTTTTTTTTTTTCCCAATACAGGTTCTCCCTGTAGCCCCAGGTGTCCTGGAACTCACTCTGTAGATCAGGCTGGCCTTGAACTCACAAAGATCTGCCTCCCTCTGCCTCCTAAGTGCTAGGCTTAAAGGCGTGTGCCACCACGCCCAGCATTAATTGTTCTTTTGATAAGAATGTAATGACCCACTTCATCTCTCTGATTAGTTTTAATTTGAAGTCTATTTTGTCTCTATTAGAATAGCAACTCCTGCTTGCTTTTTGGTGGTACCATTTGCTTGGAATATTTTTTTTCCAGAATTTTTTTTTCCAACCATTCACCTTAAGATGGTGCCTGTCTTTGAAAGTGAGATGGGTTTCTTGTAGACAACAGAAAGATGGGTTCAATTTCTTTTTTTTAATTTTAATTTCTTTAGTTTTATTTTTTATTTTTTTATGTGTATGAATGTACTGTCTGCATGTAGGTTTGTGGACCCATGTTGTGCAATGCCGCAGAAGTCTGAAGAGGGTGTCAGATTCCACTGGAACTGGAGTTAAAGATGGTTCTCAGCTGCCATGTTGGTGCTGGGAACCAAACCCAGGTCCTATGCAAGAGCAGTTGGTGCTCTTAACCGCTAGGTCATCTCTCCAGCCCCTGGGTTCAATTTCTTAATCCATTCTCTCAGTCTGTGTCTCTTGATTGGGGAGTTCAGACCATTAATATCTAATGTTATTATTGAGAGATGTATATTGCTTCCCTTCGGTTTTTTTCTGCTTGCGTTTTTGGTCTAGGTTTGTATTTCTGCAGTAATACCTTCATTAATTATTCTCTCTCGCCAGTTGTGGTAGTTGCTCCTTTCCTCTGTCTTTTGAATTGCTTCAAGTATTTTCTGAAGGGCTGGTATTCTGGACATGTATTCTTTCACCTTGTTTATGTCATGAAAGAATTTTCTTTCTTCTTCAACTATAATTGACATTTTTGCTGGGTAAAGAAACCTGGATTGGCATCTATAGTCATTTAGTACTGGGAATACTTTGGTCCAAGCTCTTCTGGCTTTAATCATTTGCATTGAAAAGTCAGCTGTATGAACTAACTTAATGATTCCTATCTTTCTTCAGTACCTCTGTGGGATAGACAGGTGGCAGCCTAATCACGAATCCTGGATGCTTCCAATCAAGGGACTCAGGAAATGAAACTACAAATTTCCCCTCTTTGTTCTCTGAGGCTACTCCATTAAAGCAGCTTACTCTCAGAATTATTCTTCCAAATAGAATTAAAGAATATTTTCTTCAGAACAGTGAAAAATGTATCATAGCAGTAAAGTCCTGGGAAGCTCAATGTTAGCTCCTAACTTATTCCCTCATTTTTTTTCTTTTCTACTTACACTTCCCCAGTCTCTAATTTTATAATTACAAAAAAATCTTATGCGTTCTTGGAAATAATTTTACTGAAATACTCTTACTGAATTTTTTCCATGATGAATAAAAAGAGAAAGAATTTACCAACTGATAATAAACATTGTCTAGTGCTATAAATGTGTTACATGAAAGTGTGTTGTGGGGAGGGAATTAGAGGGGAGAGAAGGTAGATTTTATTAAAACATGTATGCATTCCTTTGATCTTGTATTACTCTAAAATATGCATACATATCCTCCATCCATATACCAAAATATATGCGTATATGAAATTCTCAAACAGGGGCTGGAGAGATAGCCTAGTGGTTAAGAGCACCGACTGCTCTTGCAGAGGACCTGGATTCAATGCCCAGCACCCACATGATGGCTGAGAACCGTCTGTAACTCCAATTCTAGGAGAACTCCAGTTCCAGGGGAATCCGACGCCCTCTTCTGACCTCCGTGGCATTGCACAACACGGGTGCACAAACCTACATGCAGACAATACATTCAAATAAATAAATAAATAAATAAATAAATAAATAAATAAATAAATAAAATTCTCAAACAATAAAAAAAAGTCAGCTGTAATTCTGATGGGTTTCCCTTTATATGTAACTTGTTGTTTTTGTCTTGAGGCTTTCAGAATTCTTTCTTTGTTTTGAGTATCTAGCATTTTAACTATGATATGGCATGGGGAACTTCTTTTCTCGTCTTGTCCATTTGGTAATCTATGTGCTTCTTGTATTTATATCAGTATGTCTTTTTTTCTTTATTATTATTTTTTATGTGTATAAATGTACTGTTTGCATGTAGGTTGGTGCACCTGTGTCATGCAATGCTGAGGAGGTCAGAAGAGGGTGTCGGATTCCCCTGGAACTGGAGTTAAAGACAGTTTTTAGCCACTATGTGGGTGCTGGGAATTGAACCCGGGTCCTCTGCAAGAGCAGTTGGTGCTCTTAACCACTGAGCCATATCTCCAGCCCATTCTATAATTCTGTTGAAGATCTGGGCATTATCATTATCCTGGGATGCTTCTTCCTCTATACCTATGATGCAGAGGTTTGGTATTTTCATGGCATCCCACATTTCCTGATTATTCTACTCTTGTGTTTTTAAAATTTTTTTATAATCTTTGCTTGAACACTCCAGTTCTTCCATGTTATCTTCCAGTCTTGATATTCTATTTTCTGCTTCATCCATTTTGTTGCTGAGGCTTTCTCCTGTCCTTTCCTGTTGACTGGATGGGTGTTCGATATCCTTTTACATTTCATCCTGAGACTTCTTCAGTATTTCCACTTCCTTCCAGTGTTTGTAATTCTCTCCCTCTAGTTCTTTAATTCATTTGTCTGAGTGTTCTTTATATGCCTTGATTTCTTTGAGTTCTTTGAGTATGTCTATGATAGTTCTTTTAAGATCTGTGGCCTGGAGTACCTCCAGGGAGTTCTCATTATAGGAGTCTTCTATAGGACTGGTGGAATTTGGTCCAGATTTATTATTTGGTTTTCTCATGTTATTGTTTTTTGCTGTGCTTTTGGCATGTGGATTTGTTTTGTCATTTGTATTATGATAGGAAACTCAAGTGTTTCTTCATTGAGTTGAAGGCTGACTGTTAGGGTCCGAGAATTCACACCAGACACACCAAAGGATGGAAAACCAAGGCTGGGGTGGGAGGGAAGTGTCCGACCCCAATAACTTGGCTCGCAGGCCTTTTATACAGGGTCTAGGGGAAGTTTAGCAGGGTTTTGGTAACTTCTAGCCTTATTGGATAATAGCAGAGTTACAGCTCATGGTTAGGTCAGCCCACCTGCCCCCACATACAAAAGGTTATCTTTAGACACAATCTTGGGACAGGACCGAGAAAATGTTAAGTCAGCCACCTGTCCTCACATATCAACAGTTATCTTTAGACAAGTTTAAATTTTATTAGCTGTTCTTGAAGCCTCGGGCAACTGATCTTGAGCAATTGACCTTTTCCCTGAATTGGGCAGGTTCCAGTAATTGCTTAAATGGTGGCCATGCTCAAAATGGAGTCAGTGTGGGCCTCTCTTACATTCCCCCCTCGAGTGGTATACTGGGAGGCTAATCTTAGACTCCATTACTTTCTTCCTCAGGGGAGTCATATATGGGCATGTGCCCCCATTCTCACTCTTTTTCAATATAGTGCTTGAAATGCTTGCTAGAGCAATAAGGCAAGAAAAGGAAATTAAAGGAGTACTAATTGGAAAAGAGGAGATCAAACTATCCCTTTTTGCAGATGACATGATAGTTTACCTAAAGGACTCCAAAAACTCTACCAGAAAACTCCTAGAAAAGATTAACAGTTTCAGTAAAGTAACAGGATACAAAATCAATGTAGAAAAATCAGTAGCCTTTCTTTATACCAAAACAAGCAATTGGAAAAGGAATACAAGGAGATCTTCCAATTCACAATAACCTCAAAAAAATAGGAACAAACCTGACCAAAGACACTAAAAATCTCTACAGTGAAAATTATAAATCCCTGAAGAAGGAGACTGAAGAAGACACCAGAAGATGGAAAGAGTTCCCATGCTCATGGACTGGAAGAATTAATATAATAAAAATTACCATCCTTCACAAAATAATATAAAGATTCAGTGCAATCCCAATTAAAATCTCAATGATCTTCTTTGTAGACCTAGATAAAAACACCCTAAAATTCATATGGAAAAACTAAAGACCTGGATAGTCAAAGTAATCCTGAGCAAAAAAGAGCAATGCCGAGGAAATTTCTTTACCAGACTTCAAACTATATTACAGGGCCATAGTCATAAAAACAGCTTGGTATTGCCACAAAAACAAACCTGTAGATCAATGGAACAGAACTGAAGATCCAAACTTGAGCACATGCAATTTCAGCCACTTCATATTTGACAAAGGGACCAAGAAGACTCAACGGAGGAAAGACAGCATCTTCAGGAAATGGTGTTGGCAAAACTGGATCACCACTTGTAGAAGAATAAAATTAAACCCCTACCTCTCATCCTGTACAAAAATCAACTCCAAATGGATCAAAGACCTCAATGTGAAACCCAAAACTCTGACAATGATAGAAGAAAACATTGACAGTAACCTATAAGATATAGGCATAGGAAAAGATGTTCTAAATCAGACAACAGCTGTGCAGGAAATAGGGTCAACAATTGACAAGTGGGCCTTTATTAAACTCAAAAGCTTCTGTACATCTAAAGAAATAATCAAAGAAGTGAAGAGAAAACCCACAGAGTGGGAAGAAACTTTCACCAGTGATACATCTCACAGAGGATTAACATCCAGAATATATAAACTACTCAAAAAACAAAGGAGCAAGAAAACAAATGACCCAATCAAAAGATGGAGTAAAAAGCTGAACAGAGACTTCACAAATGAAGAAGTAAAGATGGCTGAGAAACATCTTAAGAAGCGTTCGACATCACTAATAATTAAGGAAATGCAATTAAAACCACCTTAAGATTTCATCTTACCCTGGTAAGACTGGCTATGATCAAGAAAACAAAGATACCAAATGTAGGAGAGGTTGTGGGGAAAGGGAAATATTCATTCACTGCTGGTGGGAATGCAAACTCATGCAACCCCTATGGAAAGCAGTGTGGAGAATTCTTAAAAGACTCAAAGTGAAAGCCGGGCATGGTGGCGCACGCCTTTAATCCTAGCACTTGGGAGGCAGAGGCAGGCAGATCTTTGTGAGTTCAAGGCCAGCCTGGTCTACAGAGTGAGTTCCAGGACAACTGGGGCTACAGGGAGATCCTGTCTCGAAAAGACCAAAAAAAGAAAAAAAAAAGAAAGAAAAAGAAAAAGAAAGACATTATGAACTTTGCAGGTAAATGAATGGAACTAGAAGCCATTATGCTAAGTGAAGTAACACAGTCCCAGAAAAACAAATGACATATGGTTTCCCTCATTTGTGGATCTTAATACCAAATCTCTATTTGTAATGCAAACTGAATAATTCTTTTTTAGTAAATATAATACCGGATGTTACTCATCAACTTGCTATGTCATGAAGGAATGTAACGTAATATTTTTTTCTTTAACTGCATACAATTCTACTGTTAAAATTTGAATCCCTAAACATACAGTTTGTTTTCAGATGTCATAATTTTGGTATATGTGTGGCATGTATATATGCATATTTTGTAGTGAAACAAATTGGAAGGAACAACAACAACAACAACAAAGACTTGGTCAAAGAACTGACTGAAACAGTAAACTTCTGCCCAAAACAGTAAACTTCTGCACTGAAAATATTTAAAAAGACTGAGAAAAAGATGCAAGACATATATGGCAGAATCTATGAGCTCTGGTGTTTGGGGGTCAAGGAAGGAGAAATGGGTCTAAATTTGATTAAGAAATGTTATATGAAATGCACAAAACTTCAATTATAAAATCAATCCATTATTAAAACTATTTAAAATTGACAATACCAAAAACAAAAAGTGGAATATAAATAGTTTTCACAAGTATTATTCAACCACAGTTGTCTGTAGTCAACTCTCTCTCCCACAGTTCCACACTGGAACCTAGAAGTTATGAGAGATGAAAACACAAGCACACAGCAGACAGGGTCAGAGGGGACCGCCTACGAAGCTGGTGGGGTAGCAGTTCAGGCCCAGGGCTGCCTTTCTTTCCTAATGAGGAGGAAGGGAAGGGGTAAAGACTATGGAGGAAACAGACACAAAAATCACATCATTGTCCAGCACCCAAAAAGGGACACTGCAGAAACCTAACAAAGCCCAAGGGTAGTCATTCTGAACACACCACAAACATCCCAAGCTGCTCCCTTCGCCCCTGAAGAAAGAAACTGGATTGGCCCAAGCCATCCCAGGAATCAGCTCCCACAATGCACTCCAGGAGAAGCCATGAGACACTGAGACCACCCCAAGTGCCAGAGCACAGCTAAGCCCAGAGATCCCCATATGCATGGAATTTGGATAATTTATGAAAGGAGTTACTGTGCTTCTTGCTACAAAGACAGATGGTTGGTACCTGAGCAAATAATTGAAAAATATGGGAGTAATATAACCCATTAGCTCAAATGTGTAAAGAATTTTAAGCCATTTTTATTTCAAAAATTCTCTGCAATTTTCATTATTATAATAAAATGAAAGCAAAGGAGAAATGGATGAACACTAAAAAATACATTTAAACTCTATTGAACTGAGGGGTTGAGAGACTTTAAATGTATTTAAATATTCATCTATTTTGATGGAGAGATGGCTCAGCAGTTAAGAACACTGACTGCTTTTGCAGATGACCTGGGTGTGATTCCCAGAACCCACATGGTGGTTAACAACGGTTGTAACTCCAGTTCCAGGAGATTCAATGCCCTCTTCTGACCTCTGTGGGCACTGCACAACATGGGTGCACCTACCTACATGTAGGCAATACACTCTTACACATAAAATAAAAATAGTAAATAAAATTTCAAAATGAATCTTGGTCTACATGGGGTACCCAGAACCAACTGATACATCTACAGTGTGAGCTCTACAACCTATAGCTCAGTGAACATTACAGAAGTGGGGGCAGAAAGACTGCAAGATCAAGGGTACCAGAATACCTGCCTGCTGCTAGATAGTACCTTCTAGACATGACAGAAGGTACATCCTTGAAACCTCGATGATATGGTTACCTAAATAAAACCTGCATAAAGACACACCATCTGACATGCCAATTACATGGGAAAACTTGACAGTCCCACCTTTAGGTGAAGAGCTAAAGACAATCAATGCAGCAGAGAGAGAAGAGTTTCCTCTAGGAATGAGTGTCCTGCTAGGTTATCCAGTCCCAAGTGGTCAGCCCTGAACACATTCGCATACGAACAGCACGAAATAAACTCAGTAGGTTATATATGTTCCGTGTGTGCATGCATGTGTGTGCGTGTGTGCGTGCTCGTGCGTGTGCGTGTAACAGTAATAAAGACAAGATCATAAAATTGAGAGAGCAATTGGGAATGTGGAAGAGTTGGAGGGGGAGTAAGAGGTGGAAATGAGGTAAATACACGACTTATGTGAAAGTCTCAAAGAGGTTTTCTTTTAAAAGAAAAAGAGAGGGCTGGAGAGATGGCCTAGCGGTTAAGAGCACCGACCGCTCTTGCAGAGGACCCAGGTTCGATCCCCAGCGCCCACATGGCCAAGAACCGTCTGAAACTCCAATTCCAGGAGAACTCCAGTTCCAGGGGAATCCGACACCCTCTTCTGACCTCCGCAGCATTGCACGACACGGGTGCACAGACCTGCATGCAGACAGTACATTCATACAATAAAAAAAAAAAAAAAAAGAAAAAGAGAATCCTGGTGTGTCAGGAAAGGCAGACACACAAATTAAACCAGAGGGTATCTGAGCCAACAGGAGAAGTGTCTACAGCAGTGTTTCTGGGGAGCTGGCTGTGCATCAAGAGTGTCATTAAAAGTACAGCAAGGACAAAGCTCCAACACTCCCACAAGGCAAAGTAACCTGCCTTACCCTGAAAATAGGCGAGCAGAAACAACTATCAAGAACCAAATTCAGAAAGAGAAGTAAGGTCAGATCTTGCATTAAAAACCAATGAGCCAGGCATGGTGGCACATGCCTTTAATCCCAGCACTCTGGAGGCAGAGGCTGCAGGCAAAGGCCAGCGTGGTCTATAGAGTGAGTTTCAGGACAGCTGGGGCTACAGGGAGACCCTATCCCCAAAAGACAAACAAACAAACAAACAAACAAACAAACAAACACCAGACTGGGGAAGTGGTTCAGATCGCCCCATTTCTGGATAGAGAGAAAACAAGAAAACCTTGTTTTGGACCAGTATAAGGATATGCTAATTTGGTGTTGGTAATAGCTAAGTAGGCTAGATATGACTAAAACTTGTAGAGCAATTCTATCAATAAAGGAAAATGTTTAGTGATAAGAAGTTTTAACTTACTAAATTCCCTTCATGTGTGATTAGCACAAAAGATGTAAAGACTAGAGCTGGAGGCAATTAAGAACAGATATAATAATTCCATAAAAATATTCATTAAACATTTATTATGTTTTACATTCATTATTTAATCTTCATAACTGGCCCTAAGAAATAGCTATGATTGCCCTTTTATAGATGGGAAAATTGAGACTTAAAAGTGTGAAGGTTGGGCTGGAGAAGTGGTTCAGCAGTTAAGAGCACTGGCTTCTCTCGAAAAGGACCCAGGTTCAGTACCTAGCATTCATGAGGCAGCTAACAACCATTCATAACTCAAGTTCCAGGAGATCCAGTGCCCTTTTCTGGCCTCCATAGTGCACTTACATATATGCAGGCTTTCCTTGGAAGGCCTCAAATACCCCTGGGGCTTGAACAAACAAATGGACAGACAAACTGGGCCCTGAGAGAGGCCTGCTCACTTCTGAGCCACCAAGTGGCAGCTTGGCTAGACTGCTTCATAGTAATTAGCTGTCATTCTCATGGAATCATTAAGCAAGTTCAAGGACCTTTACTGCTTTGTTGACTGAAGGATGAAATGAGAATGCGTTTTTTTACACTTGTGGCTTAATAATTAAAAGGCAGAGAGCTAGTTCTGTGCTTTCTAATGTGAGAGACCTCAGATAAACTTTCTTCAGGATTGTTAATACCAGTCTTTTTCATTTTTTTGGAGGTGGGGGCGGGGTCTCACCATGTAACTCAGGCTGGCTTCTAACTTATGCTCTTTCTATCTTAACCTTTTTTTCTTTCTTTTTTCTTGCTCTTTGTGTTTTACTGTCTTAGCCTTCTTAGTGCTGGGATTGCAATTGTGTGCCACCATCCCTGGCTGAACAGTCTCTTATTTCATAAACATTTGAGTGCCCATAATGTGCTAGACTAATCTGGGATGTTCAGTGATTAAAACAGATACATAGCTCTCCTTTTTGGAAGCTTAAAGTTTATACAATAGGGAGATAAGGATACAGTGGGTAATCAAATGCTGTAGAGTGATAGAAGCTAATGTGTAAGAGGACCTGGGAGCTATGGTAGTCAGCGTCCCATGACTGTAGAAACTTCTCAAGAGAAATCAACTAGTAAGGAAGAAGAGCTGGTTTTGGTTCTTGGCTTCAGAGCTTTAGACTTCTCAGTCCATGGTCACATAGCTCCACCCCTTTGGGCCTGTGGTGGCACAGTACATCCTGTAGGAAGTTCACGGCTGAGGAGATCTGTCTAAGTGCAGCTGAGAAGCAAAGACAGAGCAAGAGGCCAAGTTCGTAACACCTCCTTCCAGAGCATGTCCCCAGTAACTGAACTTTCTTCTTCTATGCCCCTAAAGACTCCCTACCTCCCAATAGCACCTCATATAGTGACCAAGCCTTTGGCATGTGGAGCTTTGTAGGACACTTATGATCAAACTGTAGAAGGAATACTGAGGAGTACCTTTTATTTATTTATATTAAATTTGTTTATTTTTTACTTTTGAGTATATCCCAGACTATCCTCATAAGAGCCTGAATTATTCACAAGTACCACCAAACCCAGCAAAATTAGGTGTATTTAAATGGTATTTTAAAACATAATTTGCATATTAATGGGTACCGTGAGTTGTTTCCTTTCACTTATACACTATGTAATGTTTAAGTTAAATTAAGCATATCTATCTTTAAGCATTTATCATTTATTTGTGGTGAAAACATTCAAAATTCTTTCCTGTAGCTTTTAAAAAAATATGTAGTACATTTCTGTGATTTATAGCTACTCTACTGTGCAATTATACACGAGAACTTATTCATTCTTTTTTAATTGAATTTTGGCTACTTTCATATAATGTGATTTGATGATATTCAGATCTTTCCGCTAACTCCACTTCCTCCTTGTTGCCCTGCTGCCCAATTTAATGTACTTTACTATATATATATATATATATATATATATATATACGTCTATAGAGTCTAATTTTTGTCCCCAAATGTCCTTCAGTGTGGGTTGAGCCACTGGATCTTGCATCAGAACTTCCTACTCCTGACTCTACTTAGTAACTACTAGTGTACTGCCCCAGTCAAGTGAAACAGCTCACTGTGGCACCAGTTGAAGGAACTCTGCAGATAACATTCTCTGTAAATCCTTCCTGGAAGGGATGCATCTTCCTTGAAAGCAGCAGATCCCTGTGTCCACTCTAAGAGTCTGAGATCTAGAAATGAAGTCAGTGTGGGATCTAGACGTCAACAATGCGTGCCATCTCATCTTCTACTCGAGAGCATGCAATACCTGACATGGTGGCCACGCTGGTCTGGCAGGATGCCTCTGGCCTACAGTCATCAATTGCCACTGACTCTTCTGAGCTGCTTCGCACTGGGGTATTTTTGTAGATGCCAATGTTCTCACCCCCACAGCCTAGAAAATAGAATTTGGAGAGTAAATGAGTGACTCACAGGGGAGCCTCCCAAGATGGAAAGAACCTACTGAAGAGAAGCTAGGGGTTGCTGGCTGACCGACGGGGATCATAAACATCTTCAGTTCCTCTCATGAAGAGTGATCAGGACAGGTTGCTTAACACAGTCTCAGGACTACCCTGCTTCCTATTTTTTTTACTCATTCATTCATTCAGCTAACAAATACTAAGTAACAAAGGAAGAACACTCTTTTATCCTCACACAACAGGATTTCTATAGAATTTGTTGTATATTTTGAGTAAAAATGGAAAAGCTGTTCTTAATATTGTTCTTCTTTTTTTGCTTTTTAATATCTTTCGAAGCCTCATTTGCTTTTCTTTGAGGGAGGCATCTCAGCCTCTTTTCCCTCTACATCAATAATTCATTTAAAAGAAATACTGGTTTCCATAGCAACTTCAAAGGTTATCAGCACAGCTAGGCCAGAGGGATCTTCAGAAAATGTTTATCACAGGATCACTGGGTCTTTTAAGGAAAAAAACAAAGCTGCTTAAAACATTTAAAAGCTAAGTACTGTCAAAACACACACACACACACACACACACACACACACACTGCTGGTGCACTGTTGGGTTTCCTGATTGCTAGTAGCTTACTGCAGTGTAGGGATGGGACCAAATCCCCCTGAGATGTGGACACAACACTATACTATGCAATGCAGGATAGAGAAAAAGAGACAGCCTTATCAACAGGGAGAATAATACTCTTTTTGCAATAAAGTTTCAGGGGATTGCAGCCCAGTCTGGTGTACATGCCTATAATCCCAGCACTTGGGAGGCAGCAGGGGGACTGCTACAAGTGTCAGGACATCCGGGTCTTCATATAAGTTCCAGGCCAGCCAGGGGTGCATAACGAGACTCTGTCTTTTAAAAAAATGTTTCAAAAACAAAAATAAAAATAAAAAAAAATATTTTAAAAAAAGGGGCTGGAGAGATGGCCTACCGGTTAAGAGCACCAACTGCTCTTGAAGAGGACCCGGGTTTGATCCCCAGCACCCACATGGTGGCTAAGAACCGTCTGTAACTCCAATTCCAGAACTCCAGTTCCAGGGGAATCCGAGACCCTCTTCTGACCTCCGCGGCATTATACCTAACACGGGTGCACAGACCTGCATGCAGACAGTACATTCATACACATACAGAAATAAATAAAATTTTAAAAAAAGTTTCAGAGCGGGGGGGGGGGGCACTGGGAACATAAAACAGAGGTTCCTCATTTTTGTCAAATATTAGAAGAATATTTAAGATTCAGTAATCAAATCTCTCGTTTTCTAGAGGAGGAACACAGATTTAGAGAAAAGTGGTGCTTGGGAGAGCAAAGGCCAGAAGCCCAGAGAGCAAAGGCCGGAAGCCCGGAGAGGAGGGCGAGGCAGACCTGAACATACTCCCCTCAGACTTCCAGGCACGGAGGGCGCATGGCCTGCGTAGCTTGTTTCTGACCCTCTGAATCCACTTTCCCCAGTGTTAAGGCCTCTCCTCGTGGGCTGCCCCTTCCTGACTCACCACAGTAGAGAGACCAGAGAGTCGTGGCTTGAGAGCACATGGGAGGGCCATGCTGCCTTGTGAGGCTCCTCCCACATCCTCCTTCCTTTCCACCCCTTCCTCAGATGCCAGGCCTGCATCTTAGTGAAACTCCTCCAACCTTCTCTGTCCTTCAGTAATTTTCTTGCATGATTCCCTTTAACATTTGCTTCGGGTGGACTCACACTTAACCAGAAGGAGATTAAAATAACAATGAAGAGCTGGGCGTGGTGGCGCACGCCTTTAATCCTAGCACTTGGGAGGCAGAGGCAGGCGGATCTTTGTGAGTTCAAGGCCAGCCTGGTCTACAGAGTGAGTTCCAGGACAGCTGGGGCTACAGGGAGACCCTGTCTCGAAAAGACCA
>VZQC01011003.1:2003001-2056971 GCA_009823505.1 Rhizomys pruinosus | reverse complement strand
TTTTGTAATTCTTATGATTAAGCCCCTCCACAACATGGCCATTCCTTTCAAGACAAAACTAGATTCTCTGGTTTTGCTCTGAGACTCTCTCTTTGCTCTTCAGCTGGACAGAAGGGTGCCTTGGAATCTTTCATAAGCTTTCCAAGGGTAGCCTGACATTCCCTGATTATGTCTAAAGGAGATGCATGCCACAAGGAGGACTGTGGAATTGTGGGTGTAACTTTTGGAACTTAAAGTACATGAAACTCATACCCATACTTAAAAGCCTGGCCACATTTTGGGGAGAGCTGAACTGATTTGCCAGGGAGTCCATGATTTCATACAGTTGTTAGATTCAGATCTCTTTCTTTTCATTTCCTTTAAATTTTCTTAGATTATGCTTTTTTAAAGCCAACTTTAAAAAATTAACTGACATCTCTAAAATGTACCATTTACCTGTGTAGTTCAGTATATTTTAGCACAATGTATGTCAGTGTGTTACCATCACCATAAGGAAGATAAGGATTTCTTCATCTAAAAATATTCATGAGTTGGTGCTGGAGTGATGTCTCATCAATTAAGAGCACATACTACTCTTGCAGAGGACCCAGGTTCAGTTCCCAGCACCCATTTCAGGTGGCTCACAACCACTTGTAACTCCAGTTCCAGGGGAGTCAACGCCATCTTCTGGCCTCTGCAGACACTTGCACATGTGCGGTGCACATAGACTCATGCAGGCACACACAAATACATACAAATAAAAAAGGTTTTACAAGTCTAACAAAAATGCATGCCCCTTTGTAATCTTTTCCCCCATCTAAGCAGTCTCTGATATATTTATGGCTGTTAGAAATTAGATTTGATTTTTGTAAAACTTCATAGAGATGTAATCATAAAATATGTATTCATTTTTTTAAGGGTTAATTCTGTAGGACCAGCCACAGAGATTTGTTTTTTCTTTATAAAATTATTTTTTTTTCATTTTTTAACAATAAGCAATAATTTATGAGTACAAGCATCCTTCATGTAAAACCAATTTGCAAGCAGTTGTGCCCAAATCCACACAGCCCATGGATCCCACCATCCAGCTGGGGGCGCTTGTATGTTCAATCAAGTTGATCAAATGAGTGTCCAGACTACATTGCTGTAGTTTCACCGTTCACCCCAATCGCAGCCCTTACATTCTACCACGCCCCCTCTTCCGCAGATTGTTCCCTAGACTTAGAAAAGGGGCACAGGTGGACGGGAAGCAAAACAGTCTTACTTTCTCTGGAGCTGTTGTCTTGGACTCTGGTCAATTCTGGCTGTTTCCTTTCATGGGCTGACAGTTTGTCCAGGAATGACCTTTCAATCCTACTAATGAAGCACAAGCAATTAGATATATAGATATTTAAACAGTAATAATTGTTATGGTAGGTTACTTTGGTATAGACACAGATGTTTGGATGGTATGTTAATCCATGAATTACGTTTCTTTTCTGTAAAATATGACAGGGTCTTACTGTGGCTTATAACATCTCCTAACCACTAGAGGATGTAAGCTTGTGGCATCAGCCGTGGGTTATTCCTCCAAGGAGAGAGCTAATAGCCAATTAGATTTGGGATATACGGGCATATGGCTGCCACTGCTGCACAGTAATATGTATTCATTGTATATGACATCTATGATGCAGAATAACATTTGTAAGATTCTTCCTTCTAGTCCATATGTTTTCTCGCAGAGTGCATGCTGAAATTTGTTTATTCACTTTTGGTAAACATTGGCTTGTTTCTAGGTTTGTTTGTTTGTTTGTTTGTTTTGGTGTTATTCATACAGTGTCTCCCTAAAGCCCCAGCTCTCCTGGAATTCACTATGTAGATCAGGCTGGCCTTGAACTCACAGAGCTCCATCTGCCTCTGCTTCCTAAGGGCTAAGATTAAAGGTGTGTACCACCATGCCAGGCCTTGTTTCTAGGGTTTGTTTTTTTTTTCCATTATGAATAAGCTGCTATAAGCATTTATATATTTTTGCCTGGACACAAGTTTTCACTTTTCTCAGGTAAAACATGGAAATGTAGTTGCTATATTGAACCATAAGTATATGCTCAACTTTGCAAGAAACAGACTATTTTCTAAAGTAGCCTCATCATTTTACATTCCCAACAGGTATACATGAGAATTCTTGCTGAAGCAAGCAAGCTTACTAACAGTAAGTATAATCAGTTTTTCTTTCTTTTTTTTCTAAACTGTGTCTTTTTAGTATAATCAGTTTTTCGAATCTTTACCATCCTAGTGTATAATAGCCCATTGTGATTGCATTTTACATGTAATTAATGTCTAACAATGCTAAGCAGCTTATCGTGTACCTACTGGAATATTTGCCATCATCTTTTGCAAAGCGTTGAAACATTCTACCAATTTCCAATATTGGATAAATTGTCTTCTTATTTACTGATTTTCAAGAGTTCTCAATATATTTTGGGCACAAGCCTTTCAGCTCATGTACACACACATATACATACACACACATATAACACGTTTGTGTGTGTTTTCTGTATGTGGCTGGGTTATTCTTTTTGTTTGTTTGCTTTTTTTGAGACAGGGTCTCCCTGTCTTCCCAGCTGGCCTGGAACTCCGTATGTAGATCAGGCTGGCCTCAATCTCACAGAGACCTTTCACCTGCCTCTACCTCCTGAGTTCTGGGATTAAAAGCATGTACTACTGTGTCCAGTGCAATTATTTATTTTTATTGATCTATTTGAAAGAGCAGTTTACAATTTTGATATCCAGTTTATCAATTTTTGTTTGAGGAAAGGTCTTACTATACAGACCAGGGTACCATTGAATGTGCAATAGTTCAGTCTGCTTCTTGAGTGCTGGGATTTCACATCCGGCTGTCAAGTTTTCTTATTTTGTGTTTTTCGGGCCCAATCTAAGGAATCTTTGCTTTTCCTGGGATCATAAATATTTGCTCTTACTTTTTATATGGTTTATATCTTTAAGTGTTATCTTTAGGTTTATGATTCATTTTAGGTACATTTTGCTATGTGATGTAAAGGACTGAGGCTCATCCTTTTCATATGGATATTTGGTTGTTCCAGCACCATCTGTTGAAAAGATTATTCAGTTACCTTATAACTCTGTACAAATAACTGACATATGCCAGCTGCCTTGAAACTCTCTAAAAATAACTGCCATATGTGAGGGTCAATTCTATCCTATTCCAGTATCAATGCCAATGCCATGCCAATGCCATCCTTTCATGATTACTGGTCATTTATAGTAACTCATGAAATTAAGCAATGCAAGTCCTCCAGTGTTCTTCAAAATTGTTTTGGCTCTTATAGGCTCTTGTTTTTCTATGTAAATGTTAGCAAAAGTTAATTTTTATAGGAAGTGAGTCTGATACATATTTTAATTAAGAGGAATTGACATCTTTATTGAATCTCCCACCATATGAACATAGTGTGTCTCTCCACTTTAAAATATTTTATTTTTTATTTTTATTTTATGTGTATGGGTGTGGTGCCTGTGTGTGTGTAAGTGAATGGGTGTTGTCCAGTGCTTTTGGAGGTCAGAGGAGAGCACTAGATCCTTTGGAACTGGAGTTATGGACAGTTGTTAGCCACCACGTGGATTCTGGGAATTGAGGCTGAGCCCCAGCAAGACCAGCCAGTGCTGAGCCGTCTGTCGACTTTAGATGATAGGTTAAGTTCCTTCTTATGTTATCTTATACGATTCCCGCATTCTGTTGCCTTTAACCTTTTTGTCCTTCTTTTTTTTTTTTTTTTTTTTTTTTGGCTTTTCAAGACAGGGTCACCCTGTAGCCCCAGCTGGACTGGAACTCACTTTGTAGACCAGGCCTGCCTTGAACTCACAAAGATCCGCCTGCCTCTGCCTCCCAAGTGCTAATATTAAAGGTGTGCACCATCACACCTGGCTGTAACTTCTGCCTTTTGACTGCTGCCTTTATGCATTTTTTTTTTTTTTAGTTCTTTCAGTTCATTTTAATTACCTTATTTTTTTGCCCTTTCCTTAATGTTATTAAATTTCCTTTGAGTCTATTCTTCACTGGGTAAGGTAACCTTCATTCCTAAGTTGATTTTGTCTTTCCCTTTCATGAGTTCAATCAATCAACCAATCCATCAACCAATCAATAAATAAATGTATTTATTTTTCTGTTGCTTTGCCTATTTTTGTTCTGAGTTTTTGAATTTTTGGATCATATTCCAATTTTTATTTGAAAATATTGATTTCATTTGAGAAAATTTGTATTTTGTGGCTGCATTGTAGCTGTTCAGGGAGCACTTCACCACATGAGAGTTTTCTTTCTCACTCTCCCCCTGGGAGTAGCTTTGTGTGGATTGTGGATACTTCATTTCTCTATACTTCCTTTCAGGGATGGAGGATAATTTATCATTCCTAGTTCAAGATCACCCTCTTCTGGCAGTGTAGTGAAGTACAGTCCCCTAATGGAAAGCTTTTTTTTTTTCTTCTTTCATTTTAAGTTGTGTGGTGGAGTGAATTTGATGGTGTGTGTGTGTGTGTGTGTGTGTGTGTGTGTTTGTGTGTGTGTGTATGTGTGTGTATGTGTGTGTGTGTTTCTTGAAGATTGAAACAGATTCATCTTAGAGGTCTTTTCAGATTCTTCTGTAACCTCCAGACATGGAGACTGCTTTTCATATGTGTGTGGTTTATTGTTACTTTTATTAACATTATTCTTTGGCTTTTTGAGACAGGGTCTTTGCTATATAACCCTGGTTGGCTTGGAACTCCGAGGTAGACCAGGATGGCTTCAAGTTTGGTGTGATCCCCCTGCCTCTGCCTCTTGAGTACAAGGATTACAGACCACCAAGCCTAGCTCTGTTTTGTTTTTTTTTCAACTTTTTCAGGACCCTTCCCCACACTTCCTAGGACTGAGAGGCACTTTCTGGGTGGGTCAATTTATCCCCTAGTCCTGTGCTGACCAGATTCAACATATGCTTATGTTCTCAGCTCATCTCACAGGTCCTCACTTCTAAGGTGACAAATCTCCAAAACTTCCATGGTACAGGCCAGTGTGGGGAACTATCTGGAATCCCAGAGTTGGTATTGATACCAACTCTGGGATTCCAGATAGTTGGTGTCAGTGATGCCTAAAAGAAGCCTTGGTGCTTCCTCTTTCTGACTAAAAGCAAGGAAACGGAGGAAATCAGGCTGCCATCTGTCACCTCTGGTTATAGCCTCAAAGAAGCAGAGAAACCAACACTGTCACAGGCTTTCCTATTTCCATTTGTTCTTTTAAAATCCACTGTCGGGGGCTGGAGAGATGGCCTAGCGGTTGAGAGCGCTGACCGCTCTTACAGAGGACCCGGGTTCGATCCCCAGCACCCACATGGCGGCTGAGAACCGTCTGTGACTCCAGTCCCAGGAGAACTCCAGTTCCAGGGGAATCCGAGACCCTCTTCTGACCTCCGCAGCATCGCACGACACGGGTGCGCAGACCTGCATGCAGACAATACATTCATACACATAAAAAAAAAATAAATAAATAAAAATTAAAAAAAATAATAATGAAATAAAATAAAATAAAATCCACTGTCTGAGGCCAGGCGTGGTGGTGCTCACTTTTAATCCCAGAACTCAGGAGGCAGAGGCAGGGGGATCTCTGTGAGTTCAAGGCCCGCCTGGCCTGCATAGCGAGCTCCAGGCCAGCTGGGACTAAAAGGGAGACCCTGGCTCAAAAAGACAAAAAAAAAAAAATCAATTGTCTGCTGAGGACTGCCTTTGCTCCCCCTCTCTTTCTTTCAACACACAGAGTGACTAAGTCCCCAGTGCTAATCACCCCTGCGAAGAAGCACCTCTGAGCATGTCTGTTACAGGTTCAGATAAAATCTGCTAATCTGACCTTCATCAGTTCACATTCTCAGATCCCCTTAATCTCTAAACTTGAAAACCATAAAAAAGTTGTTTGTTTGTTTGTTTTTTTCCTCTCCCAACCATAAGCTAACTCAGCTCTGGACACTGGGGATGAAAGAGATGGTGCCTTTCTAGATGGCTGGAACTCTATAGTCTGTCTGCCATGCTGGGGAGGAGGGTTCAAATTGTCAGCAGGACCATTCAGTCCTTGCCAGCCGGTTTCCCAGGCTCCAGTCCCACCATTTGTTCCTGAGGTTTTAGTGTTTTGAGCCACTTAAATTCTCCTCTTATGTTTTTCAAGAAGTACGCAAACATTGTAATATCTTGTTTCTCATTCCTAAGAACTTAGAGCATAGAAAGCATGATTACGAATACATTTTCTCTGAAGGCTGTAGCCTGAGCTCTCTGCAGGCCTTTTACAAAGGAAGAATGGCAATATTTCTTTGAACTTGAAAATATCTAGGAATTCTGCTTCCAAAAATCTTGAGAAAGCAGTCCAAATAGTGGAAAAGAAAGCCTTCATGGCAAAGGTGTTTATAGGACTATTGTATTCTACTATAAAGATCTGGATATAACATATATATATATACATATATATGCATATATATATATATATATATATATATATTGTCTTTTTGAGACAGGGTCTCCCTGTAGCCCCAGGTCTCCCTGTAGCCCCTGGAACTCACTCTGTAGACCAGGCTGGCCTTGAACTCACAAAGATCTGCCTGCCTCTGCCTCCCGAGTGCTAGGATTAAAGGCATGAGCCACGCCCAGCTTTTTTTTTTTTATAATATATTTTCTAACCAGAGAACTATTTAGCAAATATAACCACTCAATGTAATATTATATAGCTACTCAAAATAATAATTTGCAAAGAAAATGAAATATAAAAATTCTTGGCAGAAAATTGTTCTTAGCCACTTAAAAAATATATATTGGGAAATCAAATCCAGGCTTTACATGTTGGACAGGGCAGTGTTCAACTTTCTGAGCTATATCCTTAACCTTCTTGACATTTTTGTTGATTAGAAAAAGAAAAGGCGGGCTGGAGAGGTGGCCTAGCGGTTAAGAGCACTGACTGCTCTTGCAGAGGACCCAGGTTTGATTCCCAGCACCCACATGGCGGCTGAGAACCGTCTTTAACTCCAGTTCCAGGGGAATCCGACACCCTCTTCTGACCTCCGCAGCATTGCACTACACGGGTGCACAAACCTACATGCAGACGGTACATTCATACACATAAAAAATAAATAAAAATTAAAAAAAGAAAAGCCTAAAAAGAAGATTGGACAGAAAAGTAAAAATTGTTTACATCTTCATTTTTCAAAGTTTTAGATTCTTTTAGGAATTATTTTTAAGTATTTTATTTATTATTTTAACTTTATGTGTATGAATGTTATGCCTGCATGTATTTAAGTGCACCCATGCCTGCAGAGTCAGTAAAGGCATCGAATTACCTTGGAACTGGAGTTACTGATTGACAGTTGTGGGTGCTGGGAGCCAAACCCTGGTCCTCTGGAAGAGCATCCAGTGCTCTCAACTGCTGAGCCATCAGTCCAGGACCATGGAGAAATCATTTAATAATAGGAAGAAATATGAGTAAGAATATGTTGACCAAAAGCTGAGTGGCAGAATAAAACTATAAAGTGGGCATGCTCTAATGACGACAGACTCCATATTGACATGCCACGAAGTGATTCTAAAACACAATTGGGCACAGAGGGCAGAGACGGATCTCATACTATGGAGCTATTCCATTGTTATTAAATAGATTTCAGTGTCACAACTCATGTAGTACAGTTTGGAGAACAACCAGGCAGAGTCTGAAGGAACTGGCAGATGCAAGAACCTAGAGTCTGCAGTCTAGTGACCGGAAGCCAGAACCAGACCCTGGAAGGAAGGGCAAGCTCAGAGAACTCTGCAGTGGGGGGGGGGGGGGACTCTGTTGACCCAGGCCTAACCGGAGCCAGCAGGTAGTATGGAGCTGCTGAGCTGTGTCAGACACTGACTGGGATCCTGGAATACAGGTGAAGACACTTGCTGGGCTCCCCTTCATGAAACTCGCAGGGTTCAACCACTTCCCCTTTTTCTGATTTATTATTATTATTATTATTATTATTATTATTATTATTATATTTTGTCTTTTTTAGACAGAGTCTCCCTGTAGCTCTGGCTGTCCTGGAACTCACTATGTAGACCAGGCTGGCTTTGAATTCATAGGGATCCTGCCTCGGCCTCTGCCTCTGCCTCTGCCTCCCAAGTGCTGGGATTAAAGGCATGCACCATCACGCCCGGCTGATTTGATTTTTTGAAGACATATAGTTGTAAGGAATACTTTTTTTTTTTTTTTTGTCTTTTCAAAACAGGGTCTCCCTGTAGCCCCAGCTGTCCTGGAACTCACTCTGTAGACCAGGCTGGCCTTGAACTCACAAAGATCCACCAGCCTCTGCCTCCCAAGTGCTAGGATTAAAGGCGTGCACCATCACGCCTGGCTGATTTGATTTTTGAAGACATATAGTTGTAAGGAATACTTTTTTGAAGCTTAGGCGTGTCCTCTCCATTTCTTTCCTCCCTCTTATATTTTTTTAAACATTTCAGAGGATGAAGCAGCAAGAAGTTAATCTGCATATGCCGCCTTAGTAGGAGGTGGTGGAAGCAGTGCAGACTAATCCGTTACACACACCATTTACATTTAGCAGATCATCCTGTGGTTTATCAGTCCATCCCACCACCTAGGGCTTCGGTTTTGCCACTTCAGCATCAATGAAATCTCCTCCTAGCAATTGGAGACACCTGCCACCAGGGGGAGCTCTATGCGGTGGTCACCGAGCTAGGCGATTCTGGGATCCTCTGGCCATCTTCCCGCAAACCTTCCTGACACCCACCTCTTCCCCACTCTGTGGTTAAAGTACCACACTTTCTACTGCTGGCTCTTGATTCTGCTTTATTAGCGCTCTAAAGAAACATTTAGATTTTCTTTCTAATGTAAAAGGAATCCACAACATTATGTGCAGCCTGCTTGCCTAATTAATTGCAGTTAACTAAATTCTTCCCTTAAATAGCCGAATTGAGCTCCAGCTACTCACCTTACCCCTCGCCCCTTGATCTGATGTCCCTTCTCTCCTCTTCTTTTCTTTCCCTGTGCTGTTCTTTGCTCCCTCTCTCCACACCTCCCACCCTTCCTCAGCTCTGTCACTATGGTTACCACCGGTGGGGACCTGTTTCTCCGTTGCCTGTTTCCCCGTTGCCTGTTCCACTGCGTGCTTCCGAAGTAATTTCCCCAGTGAATTCCAACTCCTGTTATTTCTGTTCTAGTCCCCTTCAATGAAAATGAGAGAGAGAGAGAGAGAGAGAGAGAGAGAGAGAGAGAGAGAGAAAGAGAAAGAGAGAGAGAGAGATCCTAGCAGCTTAGATATCACAATTTTTCCTGTTACTATACTTTCTGCAGCTGTTTGCTCTTCATTTTGTTTTCTTTCTTTATGAGGGAAAGCTCTCCTGATTCCTTGCCTCTTACTTTGCTGAAAACGTACACCTGCTTTTGGTACTTATTAGTTAAACACCTCTTGGCTTTGTGACTGTACTAATTCTAAATATCTGCGTTCTTTAAATACTTTCAATTTGGGGAGTTTAAAGGGTCCTTTTATTAGTGAACAATGAATTGACTAAGAATGCATGCTGTCACGCAGGGGACACATCAAGACAAAATGTCAACCAAGCCAATCCAACCCTCTTAGGGGACAACCTAGAGCCCTTTCATGAGGTGTTAAAACAAAGACCACCAGAATAAGAAACTTTCTTTCTCAGCGAGATGGAGAATACATATGTCTATTGGATGTCAAGCAGTAAAGATGATCCTGGCTTTGGATGCAGTGGTGTATGGATGGGAAAACCAGAAACAGCAGTGTTTTGGTACTTTTGGATTTTGGTTTGTTAAGTTTCTGGTAACTTAAGATCCTGTGAGTTGGGTAATTTTCCATGCTTCTCTTGAGGTTCAAGATAACCTGCATAGATTATGCAAATGGTTATTCAAAGGAAGCAGCAGGATTATGTTAGTCCCTTCTAGGGTTCTGTTGAAAGTATGATTCATAGGGTCTAGTCTCAAAGAAGACTTTCAGCCAATGAGCAGTCCAGCAATATATTTTTAAATGGCCTCAGGGCTGTAACCCATAAAAGCACTTCTCAAATTTGACTCCTCACCCGCCCCACTCTCTGGCCTTGCAAGGCTCTTTCTGGTTTTCTCCGTTTCAGAACATGTTCTGACCCTTCCTCCAGCCTGTCCTGTGACTGACTTCGTGGGGTTTCCTTCTATCTGTTTCAGTTCTGCATCACAGGAATCCCTAAAACAGCTCCTGGGAGACTCCTGGGGGGGAAGGGAGACACTGAATTACAAAAGCAGGAAATTTAACTCAGAGGGTTTCTAGAGGGGTTAGAAACACGGAGAGCAACAATTCTGTATGCTTTGACATACATCCCAGGAGCAAAGCTAGTACAACTTCTTCGAAGCATCTGGCAGTGGGCTGGATAGTTTGGGCGTCTCAAGTAGTGATGGTTTGGGATCACTAACACCAGGCTTGAGGGTGCTTGAATCTTTCTGAAATTCAACTACTTTCAGTATCTGTGCCCTTTCTTCAACAAAGAAAAAAAAAAAAGCAATATACGCTGGTTTATGAAGCAAGCCCTCTTGCTGTGGATCCCAAGCTTACTAGCACAGAGGTCACAATATTGTTCTTCTTGATAAAAGAATGGGAAGCAGAAGGCTGATGGAGAAGACTAGAGCCAAGTGTTTATGACTCCCCTCCTTGTGGGTGGGGTAGACATTGGTGATCCCGGCAGTGCCTGGGTAAATCAGTTGGGGCATGCAGGAGAAACTGTGTGATTGTTTCAGGATACATTTTTTTTTTTTTTTTGGTCTTTTTTGAGACAGGGTCTCCCTGTAGCCCCAGCTGTCCTGGAACTTGCTCTGTAGACCAGAGTTCAGGCTGGCCTTGAACTCACAAAGATCCACCTGCCTCTGCCTCCCAAGTGCTAGGATTAAAAGGGTGTGCCACCACGGCCAGAATAAATTATTTATGTCTTGATTGAGTCCTCATTAGTTGCTATGGCTTGACTCTGAAACGCACCCCACTCCCAGGCTCACGTTTTGAATGACTGCTCACCAGCAGATTGTGCTTTAAGAGATGGGCCCTAGGTACTGGAGACAGGTTACTAGAGGCGGGGCTTGAAGATGCTGCCCAGCCTCTGGTGGCTGTGCGCTCTTGCTTCCCGGTCTGCCTTGATGTGAACCGTTCTGACACATGCTTCCATTGTCGCAAACTGAGTTACTGTGCCAGGCCTTCCCTGCCACAACGGAGTGAATCCCTCTAAAACTGTGGACCAAAATGAAACTTAAGCTGCTTCCACCAGCTATTATATGAACCTGTGCTCTAGCTTTCTGCTTTGCCTGGTCCAGATTGCCATTTTAGAGGTTCTTCTGGAGATGGCCAGGTTCCAGAGGACTAATCTACTCTTTCAAGAGACAGATCAATTGGTGGGTTTCAGTAAAGGATTTACATTTCAAGAAGGACTAACTATGGGTGTTGTCTTCCCTTTTGGTAAAAGCTTACACAGACTACCAAAGCAAGGTGCAATTTAACTGTTAACTGAGTTTCTTACTTCCCTTATTGGCCTCCCTATCATTGGGATAGGCACAGCTTTGGCAAACCAATCATTGTTCCATGTCTGAGCCTTAGTAGGCCTTGGTTTCTGGGTTTGGAATCTCTAGAATAGACTCTCTGACCATTCTCTGAGAACAAACTTTCTCTAACTTTCTTTGCCTCTATATATTAGGCAAGTCTGTTCTGGTATCTGGTTGTCTACAACTGCAGCAGGGTCACTGGCCACATACAACCACAGCGTGGTTCTGCTGCTTTCTGCAGAACCTGTTCTGTTCATTAGCCTTTGAGTGGTATCCCCCTGTAAAAGGCTGTGCTTCCTGCTGTCTGCCTCTCCTTCCTAAGCATTCTTTATCAGGTACCAAACTCTCTTATTGTGAAGACACATGGCATGAAGCCATAGCACAGCTTCCAGGTAGAGTTTATCTACCATGCCTGTGTGGATGATTCGGGAATTTATCATAATGGCTAATGGTTTGTTTCTGGGAAGGACCCTGAAGTACCGGCAGAAAATATCTGAGATCATCAACTATGCCCTGCTTCTCATTCGATTTGTTGTCAGACATGGATGTCTCTTCATCTTGTCCCCACATACTGTGGGGATTTTTAAATGATTAACTGATTTAAGGGATTTTTAAACACAAAACCATGTACTATAGCATAGTAATAACTGCTGTTGTTGTGATTCATCTGCTATTGCATCCTTGAAGTGGTAGCTGAGAATGAATAAATCAATATCAGCATTAGGTTGGCCCTCTTTTAAAATTTTATTTAAATGTTTATTTAAATTTTTATGTGTATCAATGTTTTGTCCACATGTATGTAAGAACATCCATGATGAGCAAAGCCTGGCAGAGGCCAGAAGAAGGTATCAGATCCCTGGAACTGGAATCACAAACAGTTGTTAGTTATCACATGGGTGCTGGGAACTGAACCTGAATCCTCTGCAAGGATGGTAAGTGTTCTTATCCACTGAGCCATGTCTCCAGCCCTAGGTTGGCCCTTTAAGCTAAAATGACAAGGGGAAGATTTGAAAGATGCTAAAAGGAGTGAAATCTGATACTCTGTAAATGAAACTGAATTTAGATAGGTATTGGATTATTAGGGATCAGTAATACATGCCAAATTTCATTTTATGAATATTTGAGAGTCTGATGCAAGTGGGTAGCCTGGGGCCTGGGCTGTACTTCTGGGTAGATGCACTTTGTGCCACTGAAGAGCCTTTTGGCAGGTAAATCTGTTATAAGTGGTCTTTATATTGCCCCTTGAAAATAAATATTCTAACTATAAATTTCTGGCTCAATCATTGGTGACTACTGGCTGTACCAGCCTCAGTTTGTGTACATGAGACAACAAAACTCTCATCAAACCAACAGTGGTCTCCATGAAACAGTTATGAGACAGCTGGGCCTGACTTGGGAGGGGATCTGTCCCTTTAAATATCTTTTGTGGGGAAAACTTCTTAAAAGAAGTATCTAATGTTATATGAAACTCACTTTATGCTGGGCGTGGTGGCGCACGCCTTTAATCCTAGCACTTGGGAAGCAGAGGCAGAGGCAGGTGGATCTCTATGAGTTCAAGGCCAGCCTGGTCCACAGAGTGAGTTCCAGACCAGGGAGACATTGTCAAAACACCCCCCCCAAAAAAGGAAAAGAAAAAAGAAAGTCACTTTAGGACCTGTGAAATGACTCAGTGGGTAAAGACGCTTCTTGTTAAGCCTGACAACCTGAGTTCAATCCCAGACCCACATGGTAGAGACAATGGACTCCTGACAGTTATCCTCTCTCTCTCTCTCTCTCTCTCACACACACACACACACACACTCACACTGAGTAAACAAAAAATATGTAATAAAAATCAATTTATTTGAAAAAAGTCACTTTAAAAACTAAATGAAGAGATTTAAATTTTTTTTTATTAATTTTATTTATTTCTGTATGTGTATGAATGCACTGTCTGCATGCAGGTGTGTGCACCCGTGTCGTGCAATGCCGCGGAGGTCAGAAGAAGGTCTCGGATTCCCCTGGAACTGGAGTTCTCCTGGAATTGGAGTCTCAGATGGTTCTCGGCCGCCATGTGGGTGCTGGGGATCGAACCCGGGTCCTCTGTAAGAGCGGTCGGCGCTCTCAACCTAGGCCATCTCTCCAGCCCAGAGATTTTAGTAATAACAAACACCCCCTTCCCTGTCCCCTCTAGTCGCCTTCCCCTGGAGACAGACACCTTCAGCTGTTTTTGCTCTTCTGTATTCTAAATGGAGTAGTTGCACGGACAAAAATTCCTTGCCTTATCTGTTCTAGATATGCATCTGTTGGTTTATTATTAGAGAAGATGGAGATTTATCTTCCTTCCGCACCATCTCCTAAGCACCCCGCCTCTTTTCTCCTCTCTTTCCACACGGCTAGTATGAGATGGCCTACTATGTGAATGGCAGGTGGTGCTCTGGGCGCAGACTCCTGATGTTTGAATTCCAGCTGCATGATCTTGGGCAGAGTGCTTAAGCTATCTTCTGTGCTTTAGTTTTCTTATATTTGAAATAGGGTGCTGCCACTAAGAGCACATAGGTGAGTAGAATAACTGAGCATGTTAAGCAATAGGAGCAGTTACATTGACTCAGAGTAAGAGTTCCATAATGTTGGCTTGTAGTTAAACTTTCTGTTTGTTTGTTGCTGTTGTTATTTTTCCCTGTTGTTGTTAAATAAATATTCTGGATTTAGAGGCTGAGGAAATGGCCCAGTCAGGAAAGAGCTTGTTGTATAAGTATGAGCACTTGAGTTTGAGCCTTACCACCCATAGTTTTAAAAAAGCTAGATGTGGCATATGTGCTGTGATCCCGGTTCTGGGGAGGCAGACAGGAAGATATTTGGCACTTACTGGTCAGCTAACCTAGTCAATTGGTAAATTCCAGGTTCAATGAGAGCCTCCATCTCAAAAAATAATGCAAGAAGTAACTGAGGGGCTGGAGAGATGGCCTAGCAGTTAAGAGCGCCGACTGTTCTTACAGAGGACCCGGGTTCGATCCCCAGCACCCACATGGCGGCTGAGAACCGTCTGAAACTCCAATTCCAGGAGAACTCCAGTTCCAGGGGAATCCGACACCCTCTTCTGACCTCCGCGGCATTGCACGACACGGGTGCACAAACTTGCATGCAGACAGTACGTTCATACACATAAATAAAATAAAATAAAATAAAAAAAAGAAGTAACTGAGAAAGAAACCTGAAATCACTCTCTGACCTACACACACACACACACACACACATATACACACACACACACACACATATATATATATACACACACACACACAAAATTCCATCTCTTTACACTATTACAAATATATAAATGTTGGTCCCTGCTAATTATTGCTCACTTTTACTACTTGTATAATTCTTATTTTCCTGAAGTTCATTATTGCATTGTGTTTCTACTTGCTCAGTTTTCTGTGAACCTAATACTGATTCTCAAATCTTCTAAAAAGCCTGTCAATAACCACAAAAACCATCTTAAATAACCTTTCCATTCCATTTTTAGCCCTGTTAGGCGATCTCCATTCACTGCGCCTTCTGGTTATTTTGCTATCTTTGTCAACTGCATAGAAATCTTAAAATCTGGTGAGATGATGTCTCAGCCAGCAAAGGCACTTGCAGTCAAGCCTTGTGACCTAGTTCAATCCCTGGGATTCACTGCGTAGATGTAGAGAGCCAACTCCGGAAAGTTGTCTTCTGACCTCCACACCCATCTGAATAAATGAATGTGTTAGAGTGGCAAACGTTTCAAATGAGTGAATGAATAACTAAATAAACAGTAAAACAGGACAGCTTAAAGCTGCCTTCAACATCAACCTCATAATTCTGCTGCTTCTTATCTGCCTAGAATTCCATTTTCTAAATCCTATGTCCTTCTCTTTCGTGTTTTATTCCCTTGTCTGAGTAGAGCTCATCCTGTAGTATCTTCTAGGGAAAGGCTCACAGAAGGAAAAGTTATGAAATTTCAAGAGTCTAAAAGTGTCTATTTTCTTTCCATCAGGAGGGTCAGGAAAGTCCTCTATTTGGTGTGCAAGCTTTTAGATGACCCACTTGTAAACAAGACTCCTTTATCCTGGTTTCTGCTCTGCCTTGTGCCCTTAGGTCTGGAACCTTCTTTTCTTTCTCTAGACAGGAGGGGTAATAATAACATTATTGAAAGAATAAAGTGACTAAATGCATGGGAAATGCGCCCCAACAGTAAATGCTCAAGCAAAGGTAACTCTTATCATTTATTTCATTAACATTTTCCATCTATTCCATACAGGTTCTTAGATCATCTGCAGACAGGAGGGAGGGATGTGAAGCAGAAGTTACTGAACCAGATGGAAAACTGCCTTTCAGGAAACACAGAGGAGAGATCTTTTCAAGCGGTATGGTGAAAGTAAATGCACGCCTTTTGTGAAAGGGGGCTTTATATTTAGTTTTTGAACATAGGATCTCTGCTTGTTCATACTCTACTCCAAATACTAGTCCTTTTTTCCTAAACTTTCATGAATTCTGTGCTAAAAATACTGCCCTCCCCTTTGGTGAGTGAAATGTCATACCTGTTAAACACCCACATGCCAAGTGCTGCCGTTAGATCCTTAACCTGGCAAAGCCACCCCAGCAGGAAGTGGTCACCTGCCTCAGCTTCATTCTGAATGTCTCTACAAGTTCTTCTGAACAATCAGCTGAGTGCTAAGTCTGTTAGAACCATCTTAGGATGATGGAAACACAGAGCTCATCTTGTACATGAAGGTAGTACTGGGTCAAGGGTTCTAATTTTCCCTTTATTACAACAAACAATTGCAGAATTTTTCAGAGCCAGAAAGGATTGTAATAGAATCCTATGATTCAGTTCCAGCATTTTATAGAAAACTGAGGCCCAAAGGAGCTTAAATATCTTATTCAGAGTGATACTTAAGCATAGCTAGAGCTTTGACCAAACTTTCCCAACCACACAGACTTTGAGTTCTTGGCCTGTGGCTGCTCTTTAGGATGCAGATGCTCCTTCCAGAAGCTCCCAAACTCAGGTCAGTGGTTTGAGAGAAACCATTAGGAGGTGTTTGCAAATAAAAATCCCAGGGCTGGAGGAAGAGCAGCCCAGCAGTTAGGAACTTTTACTGCTCTTGCAGAGGGCCCAACTTCAGTAGCTCCAGTTCCAGAGGATTTGATGCCCCCTTCTGCCTGCCTTTGCTTCTGTGCGCCTGTAGTGCACAGAAATTTATACGAGCTAACATACATACACATAAAAATAATCCAATGCAAGCTACTAAGGGAGAAAATCAATCAATGGTCCAACCTAGCTCCAAAGCCTAATAACCATATGGCTGGCAGAGCAAACCATCTTTATTTGCAGCAGTGGTACTTTTATCAAGGGGGTAATCAACAATTATCTAATTGACTAAACACTCTCTCAGTGGGAGGGAACTCATGGCCGCACTGCAAATATAGACACACACACACACACACACACACACACACACACACACACGGCCGGAGAGGTCATAGATCTTAGAGAGAACTCTATCTCTGTCATATCTATAGACGAATGAAATTTCTTACTGGATGCTAAATATAGATCCTTATTTACAGACAGGTATATGGTACACCACTCATCAAAGAAGCTTCTTTTTGCAATAGATAGAAGCTATTACATATTTCCACAACTGGTCACACACAGAGAATATATGTCTGAGAGACGCCCAGCTCTAAGTAGAACCTCTACATCTAAGGCTCATGGAACATAGTGGAATAGGGGTAGAGAGAATACTAATAACATCCCTCAACTCCCACCAGTGAAGCTTCTCATAGAGCAAAGTGCAATGTACAGAGAAGGCCACAACTGGTTAAATTTTAGAGAACAAGAGACTGTAGAGTGCATGTTCCTGGACAGGACTCCTGTATCAGGGACAGTTGCAGAAGAGGAGGCAGAAAGGTTGTAAGAGCCAGGGTTGGTGCATGAGCATAAGGAGACAGAGGCTTTCAGGCCACTGGGAACTTGTGGCAGCATGCACAAGACCCATGCCAACTCAATCAAACAAGAACCCAATGTAGAACAAGGGAAATAGACAGCAGGCCCCAACCCTAGCCAAATAACTTTTTTTTTTTTTATATGTGTATGAATGTACTGTCTGCATGTAGGTTTGTGCACCCATGTTGTGCAATGCCACGGAGGTCAGAAGAGGGTGTCGAATTCCCCTGGAACTTGAGTTCTCCTGGAATTGGAGTTTCAGACGGTTCTCGGCCACCATGTGGGTGCTGGGGATCGAATCCAGGTCCTCTGTAAGAGCGGTCGGCGCTCTTAACCACTAGGCCATCTCTCCAGCCCCCCCAAAGAACTATTGGCAACTGCTAGGTGAGGGACAGCAGATCTTCTTTAAGGGAGTGAGTCTAGATAAGCTGACTAGGCTTCAGTGGATGAGCTTGCACAGAGGGTGATCTGGGTACAAATGCTTGGCCGGGATACCAGAAATACAGCGTGTTGGAGCTACAGGGGACACGGATGGGGAGGGGGCCTCAATTTGATCCACATATGTTATATGAAATGCACAAAAACTTGCTGGGTGTGGTAGTGCATTCCCTTGATCCCACCACTCAGGAGGCGGAGGCTAGAACTCTGTGAGTTCAAGGCCACAAAGCCACCCTGGTCTACTTGGTCTGCGCAGTACATTCCAGGACAGCTGAGGCTACAGGGAGACCCTATCTCAAAAAAGACAAAAAAAAAAGGCACAAAAATTCAACCTTTTTATTGTTTTATATATAAGATTATGTTACAAATCAAATCTAGACCTGTGTCCCCCCCAGCCCCCCACCCCACCAGAGCGCATGCATTCTGCCAAACATGTTTTTCATCTTTTTCTCAGTTTCTCAAAATTCTTGATATAGAAATTGACTGTTTCGAGCAGAAGTTCACTGTTTCAGTCAGTTCTTTGACACAGCCTTTTCTGTTGTTGTTGTTGTTGTTGTTGTTGTTTCCAATATGTGCTACTCCCAACTACTTGGACAAAAGCTCAAGGAGTACTGCACAAGAAATACTTACTACTAGGTAATTAGTGCTAGTATGCACAGATGAGGGATACCATTCATCATTTGTTTTTCTGGGACTGTGTTACTTCACTTAACATAATATCTTCTAGCTCCATCCATTTACCTGCAAAGTTCACGATGTCATCTTTCTTTACTCAACATTTTTTTAAATCCAAAAATATAAAAATTTCTTTGTTTTATTCTTTGAAGATTCGGGTTCAGTGTGTATGAGGTAAGGACAAAGGAATATACATATTTAGTTTTCTTTGGTGCACTTTAAAAATGTTTTATTTATTTACTTAGTTACTCGTATGGATGTGTGTGCATGCATGCTACAGCATGCCTGTTGAGGCCAGGGGACAACTTTGTAGATTCGGTTCTCTCCTTCTACTTTATGGGTCCCAGGGATCAAACTGAAGTTATCAGGCTTGGGGGCAAGTGCCTTCACCTGCTGAGCCATCTCTGCGACCACTATTTGGTTGGCTTTTATGTGATTTTGGGAGGCCCAGATTGGGAAGCCAGTATTAACTAAAGGCAGCCTACTTTATGACAGTCTCCATAACAGGCTCAGTATCCGCAGCAGAGCTAGGTCAGGAGAAAGCCTGGGCAATGGTGGGGCCCAGGGATTTTAATCTGCAAAGCATAGCTCAAGGTGAGGAGAGAAGGCAGCCGTGCCAACCTTGCCAAGGGCAGATTGATCTGAAACAGAAGCTCAGCCAGAGGAGAACAGACCGTGATCTAGGAACACTGGCTCCCCTCTCCCAGCCATGGGAAGCCAGCAAAGCAGAACTGGCAGCTTTACTTCATTTGGGCAAATATCATTTGGAAATAAAGAAGGATTATCAGTTTAAATATTATGAAACAGAGTATTTAGGAGAACACAACTTTAAAATGTATATAGACGATGTACCAGTGAATCATAAATATGGGCCAAGACAAGAGATTGTATTCTGTCACGTTCTGCAAAATAAGAGCTGGAGGGGTCTTTGAAACTTTCAGTAAAGGGATTTTAGCCACTTCTGAAGACATAGCCCAACCTGAGCAGTTCTAGCTCCGGAGGTCAAGACCAGACCTCCTACTGCTGACATCTGTCGTTTCGAGAGTCTAGCATCCCCTTTTTGTCTTTTTAATTTTACTCCAGGGAATCACTTTTAGTCCACATGGTTCTCATCCATGGGTTCTAGGGGAAAACACATGGCCCAAGCTTGGCCAATAGAGCATTCTACCCTTAGCCACAACAATTTGCTCAGATATAGGCACTGGACCAATGAGCATCACACCTGAGCTTTTGCTAGAGCTACCAAGAAAAACTAGTTAGTTCCCAGTCTTTCTGCTGGGTGTGGCTAAACTGACAGGACTAATACTAGAGGTGTTTATGAATGTCTCTCTATTATGGAAGAAGGAAGACTTAGGATGAAGTCCACATAGAAGAAAAATAAAGCCATGGATCAGAGAATGACAGATTCATGGAAATATCATCCAGTTATCTGGTTCAGGCATTTCATGTTTCGGCTGGCTTGGTTAGGTTTCAGAAATATAGCCAAAAGAACTCTGGTTACCATGACACAGAGAACAGAATCTTGGGTAGAGAAATAGTCATTACAATTGGAAAAATCCTGATAATTTTGTTACATCCACTGGGGGTAGATGGCATTTGAGAAATGGAAATAGGAGTCTGTTTTCCCTCACTGATGTGGGTCTACTTGAGATTCCATGAGCTAGTGCAGGGAACTTGACCATAGTCTCCTAGTTAGAATGGAGTAAATGTCTTTGAGTTCAATTCTGTCATCTTTTAGATAAAAAATACAATGTGTCTTTTTTTAGAAGTAAAGGCACACATCACTTCTTAATATAATTGTTGACAGAGACAATGTGGTAGGATTGCTTCACTTTACCATTTAGAGAGATTTGACTTTTATTGGCACAAAAGGCAGATTGAAATCTGAAGAGCTATTTTTTCACAGTGTTTCCCTTCACTAATACAACCACTGACCACATTTGAAGAAAAACAAGTTCTATCAAAATAGAAGTAATTTCCTGGAGGCCCAAGTCCCTCTGTTCGCATCACCGACCCTGGATTCTGCTGTCTTCTGTGTGGGAACATAAGAAGGTACCTCACTCTGGGCATCTGGCCTCTGCACTGTGGGTAAGTTCAATGACTTTAATGGCACAATCCTCTGGGTTTTTATTCTATCTCTTCTTTTAGAAACCCACATACATCCCCAGCAGTCACGGAGAAGGATGAGATGATATACAGAAGTCTTCTGCTTTCCCTACTGAGAGCAGCTCCTATACAGCATCACTGCATAAAGTACCTAGTATCAACCTTGACAGCAGAATGGATGGCCCCGTGCAGGATGCTGACAGAACTGCATGGAGGTATCAGGAAGAGCCACCTTGGGTCAGGCTCAGTGGGTAGAAACACTGGCCCTGCAGCTAGATGACCTGAGTTGGACGCCTGGAACACATGGTAGGAGAGGACCACTTCCTGAAAGTTGTTCTTCTGACTTCCATACATGTACTGTGGCACCTATGCACAGACATTCACACAAACACACAGACAGACAGACAGACACACAGACAGACAGACACATACCATAAATAATAATAAATGAAAAGCAAGTTAGAGACCAGAGCAATGGCTCAGTGGGTAAAAGTGCCTGCTGCCAAGCCTGACCACCACAGTTTGATCCTCAGGACCCACACAGTGGAATGGACTGGTTCCGGCTGGTCGTCCTCCGACTTCCACATGTGTGCCATACCACTCGCTCCTCCCCCACATATACACACACAAAATATGAAAATATGAAAAATAAATAAATAAAACTTTAAAACGAGTAGCCATCTTGTATGATAGTCCTGAGGTTTAGATTAATCTAACAACCTGCCCTATAAATATGATTATTCATTTATATATTTTTAGATAGGGTCTCCCTGTAGTCCCAGCTGCCCATCTGGCCTGGAACTCTCTATTAGACCAGGCTGATCTTGATTTCAGATCTGCTTGCCTCTGCCTCCTGAGTGCTGGGATAAAAGGTGTGTACCACCATGCCCAGCATTATTTATATTTTACAAAACAACATTGACTAATTTACCTACACTAATAAAACCGGTAAAAAGCTACACTGAAATCAAACCCAGGTTTGCTTAAATGTAAAACACATGCCACTACTATGTCTATTGTCTGAGAGGGGGGAGGGAGGGAAGGAGGGAGAGGGGGGAGGGAGAGAGAGAGAGAGAGAGAGAGAGAGAGAGAGAGAGAGAGAGAGAGAGAGAGAGAGAGAGATTGCGATTTCATCTTTTGTGCCATCTAAGTCCTCGAGAGTGAGAGAGGAGAGTAGAGAGGAGAGAAGATGAGAGGAAGGAGAGAGGAGAGAGAAAAGAAGATTGGGGGTACCCAGCAGGATTGGTCTAGTACACACAGCAATAAGAAAAAAAAAAAAAAGAAAAGAAAAACAAAGGCTCTGGAAAACAACAGAGCCCACAATTAGGTCCTGTTTAGACCTTGTAAGGTTACGTTCTGCAAGATGGTTTGTCGCAGGAGTAATATAATGTCTTTATATAATAAACATGGCCACTTGTAAATTCTTTAAGGAAGGTTTTGTCTTTAGTCCTCTGTTTTTCTTGTATCAATCTCCTTATAGTCCGTTATATCAAAGTAGGTGTGTTCTAATATAAAGTCAGATCTAATCAAGTAAGGGGATGTTGATACTGCACACAACAATTCTGGCTAGCTCCTGGGGAATAATGCCGACTGTCAGGTTTCCTGAGTGTGTGTGTGTGTGTGTGATGGTAGTGTGTTGTTTGGTTGTGTGTGGACCTGGCAGCGCTATCAGAAGTGCCCACTTTTCTATTTATGGTCCCTGGGGTACCCACTACAATACGGTACTTCAATTGCTACGACCCACTTACCTCGCCTATTCGGAACTGTGAAGTCAATTGAACAATAACTCTGGTTGGGCATCCTTCTGCGGATCAACGTAAGATGAGGCTCCAATTCACCCCACGTTGTTCGAGCCTCAAACAGAAAAGAGTTTGAGATCTATGGGATAGACTGTAAGTTTGGGGACACCGAGTGCTGAGTTAGTATGTAAATACTTTTAAAGCAATCATAGAGAGGATAAGGGCATATTTTCAGACTCAGATGTGATAGTGTTGAAGAAGAGAGGGAGTTCAAAACTCAGAGGGTGAGGTGAATCTATGCCATGCCCAGCAGCCTTTTTACCTTTGACCTTTGTCTTCTTATCTCTATCCATTAGGTGAATTGCAAAATCTAGGTAAATTCTAAACATATTTATTATGGAACTGATATTACTACACACAGCGTAAGTGCAAATCTCAAAGCAAAAAGTACATTGCAACACCAAAAGTCACCTGTATGAAGATACTTAGACATCTATGATTATTATGGCATTAGTAGCCAAGACATGGAACCAGCCTATATACTCCCATAATGGATGAATGATTAAAGAATGTGTTACATAGACATGAGAGAGCTTTACTTATCTGTAAAGAAGAGTGAAGTTAGGTATTTTAAAGGAAAATGCATTAAACTAGAATTCATTTTGTGAAGCAAAATAAGCTAGACTCGGACAAATTTTATTTTCTCTCATAAACCAGAGTCCCAGTTTAATTATATATGATATGGATAGTAGATAATACGAAAGTAAATTTGAAACAATGTGAGGAGGCAAAGGATTCTAAAGCTAAGGAAAAGAAGGACTTAGAGAGGATAATAAGGGGACTAAGGGAAGATAATCTGCCAATGTTCTCGTTGTGCTTGTGTGTGCATGTGTGTGGCACTTGATGAAAGCAGACGGGGGACTCTTGGGAGTGGGAAGAACCAAGGTGGAAGAAGGTAGAGGAGAGAGGAGATGAGGAAGACAAATGTGGGAGGGATACAAAACAGATATGTTTATATATGTATGAAAATGAAATATTATAATTAATTACATTAACTTTGGTTATATTACTAAACAATGGTAAAGACTCAGGAAGACAATTGTCTTGTTTTCTCTCACTTGTGGGACACATACACATACATGATGAGATTGTGGAAAAGGACCATTTGGGAGATGAGTTGAGTAGTGCAGTGGGGATGGAAAACAAGGACAGGGCAGTGGAGGAATACATCCAGTACTTGATACCCTATGAGAAATGTATCAATGTATACCTAAGTTTTTTTATTATTTTTAATTATAAGACATCTGTGGAAGCTCATAGTGTCTTTTTCCATATGGTATTTTTTTGGTAGGAGTATTGACTGCATGTAATGTAAGTGCACCTTGTGCATACAATGCACGGCCAGAAGAGGCGTGGTCCCTGGAAGTGGAGTCATAGATTGCTGTTAGCTACCATGTGGCTTGGGGAACAAAAATCTGGTCCTCTCGAAGAACAGCCAGTGCTCTAACCATTGAGCCACCTCTCAAACCTCAACAGCTAAAAGTTAAATGGAGAAAATAATATGCCCGATATAAATTAAATGAAAACTTCCCACAATGGGAAGTGAAAGATTTCTCAGAAAAGATGCTGGTCAGGGCACATGTAAACAAGGCCTTTGTCTCATTGCAAAAACCCATTTTTTTCTCTATGGATTCTGTCTGATTATATGGCAGTCCCATCTAAATGTAAGTTGAGATAAGTAACAGGATTGGGAGGAGAGGAAGTCTTATCATCTGAAACCAAGTCTGTGTTCCACTCTGTCACCTCACAGAGACCAGAAAGCTCTAAGTCTACAGTCTCTTCACCTTTGATACCACGTGCCTTTGATGAACTTAGCTTCCCCCAACTTTAAAAATCATCCTGGGGGCTGGTAGAGATGGTACGGTTAGAGCGCCGCGACAGCTCTACAGAGGACTCGGGTTCGATCCCCAGCACCCACATGGCGGCCGAGACTTGTCCTGAAACTCCATTCCAGGAGACTCCAGTTTCAGGGGAATCATGACACCCTCCGTTCTGACCTCCGTGGCATTGCACGACACGGGTGCACAAATTTGCATGCCAAGAACAGTACATTGAAACATACAGAATAATAAATGCCAGGCGTGGTGGACACGCCTTTAATCCAGCACTTGGGAGGCAGAGGGCCACGCGGATCTCTGTGTAGTTCAAAGGCCAGCCTGGTCTACAGAGTGAGTTCCAGGACAGCAGAGCTACAGGGAGACCACTTTTCAAAAAAAAAAAAAAAGATCATCCGCTACTGACTTAAGCTTCTCAATGGGAAATCTCACTGAACAAAATTAATTCTGACTTCCCCGATTAAGTTATTATTCTAGGTTAAAAGTATCAGGATAGGTTGCAGAAACCATAAAGAAATGAACTACTGTATCCACACTCTAGAATTTCTGGCCCATGAAATCTGAGAATACTCCTTGGAATCTGCATGTCTAACAAATTTCCAAGTGTAGCTGCGGACACTAGTCTGGAACTCATTCCCTAAGAACCACATTTCCATTCATTCCACACCTTGACTATGGGACCAAAGAGTCTGTTCCATAACAAGCTTAGAGACCATGCCCAGAGAGTTAAGGCTATAAACAATCCTGGAAAAATATTTGACCCTAGGCAGTTACATATGTCAAAACATTAAGCTTCTTTTCATCCTGATGTCCTAAAGCAAATAGTCTATCCAATTTCCCTTATATTTCACAGTCTACTTCCTAAGCCACCAAAACAGCCTAGCTCTGTGCCTCCACACATGATGAAAACCTGGAGCTTTTCCGTAAGCACATTTTTTTGTGGTTCTAAGTTTAAACCCACTTCATTCGTAGTGGATAGTGAATACTTATATTTGCACGCTGTTTTTGCCATTGCAAGGTTCTCTTAACAACTCCTTTGAAAATTAAATATTTTTCTTCGGGCGAAAATCAGTTGTTCTTTTTTTTTTTTTTCTTTTTTCTTCCCACACTTTTTTTGGCATAATGTGGTGTTGTGTGTTTCATTCTAATAGTTACATTATAATATAACTATAAATACAACTAACATCCATTTCCCCTTGCTTATAGCCTTGACCATTCTGAGAACAAAGAAATTTCTTTTTTAAGTTATTATTTTTAATTATTTTAAAAATGTTTTTTTTATTTTTTTTTTTTTAATTTTTTTAATTTTTTTAAATTTTTTTGTAAAAAAAAAAAAGAGAGGAATAAAAAGGAGAAAAAAAAAAAAATCTTTTCTTTTTATTTTTTCTTTATCGTGAGTGAAATATGTGTAGTGACTAATACAATAAGTGAGATACTGTCCTGGCAAATGCAGTTTGTGGGTGTGCATTCAACGACATTCTCGCGATGTGTAGTGTGCGTATCTTTAATTCGGGGAATGGATGTTGGGATTGCCGGTCTGCGTGGTACAATCTATGACCGCCATCCAAAGAATCTTTGTTCCCAACTAGCTCTAATCACCTGTGAGCAAGTTATCCATTCTTTCTAAATGCTTTCTCATCTGTAGAACACATGGGTTATTATTATACAATTCACAGAGAGGATGATAATACAGAAATACAAGCATTACCACCATGGCTGGCTCAGGATATTTTGTTTATAATTGGTATCGTATATACAGATGTGTAGGTAAAGGAAGTGAAAGGTAAAAAATTCCAGTTCCTGGGCATTTTTGCTGAGATACTTTATTTCAAACGCCTCAACTAGACAGAATTGCCCCACACCCCGGCCCCCATCTCTGATTAGCTAGCTGACCATGGATCTGACTTCCTCTGTGGGATAGACATGGCTATCATTCCGAAGGGCACAGGCTTTCTGAAAGTGCTATTGTCAAGTTTCCTGCCGCTTTTGCTCCTGACTTCTGGGTAATTGGCAGCCAGGATTCTCTGTAGGGCTAGGACCCACTCACTGGAGGAATGTGTCTGCTCCTCAGATATGCAAACAGAAATGCTGAAGTGGCTGGTCTTGAGCTGTTTGATTTCTGCTAGTTTACGGGCTCCTCAAAAAGCACATTTAGAACTTAAGTTTCAGGTGAGGAAGGATGGAGGAGACACAGGTGCTAGAATAATCTTGGCCTTTAGGAAGGTAAAGCTTACAGGTGAGCAAGATGGATATATTAGCATCTAACCATGAGCAAGGCAGACTGAGTTATAACTCTTGCTTGTGGTAAAAGCAATGGGCTAGGAAAGCCAGAAGGAGAAAGCACTCTGATTGGTTGTGGACTGAGATTCCAAATTTAGAAAATCAGGGAAGGGTGTTACAGTGGTTGAGCAGCCAGGGCACAGAGTAACCAGTGCTTAGATGAGATGATGGGAAAGTTGGGAGGGAGTAAGAACATGAGTGAAGTGGAGATGTCAGGACAGGAGAAAGGGAGGTCAGGACTTTAAAACATGGCATCTCTGAAGCTGAGCTATAACTGGCTACTGCAATGTCCCTATTGATAGGCTCCTATGACCAATACCAGACCAAGAAGAATTTAGAATCAGTTTGAGAGAAAATGACAGAACTTGAGACATTGCCACAATAAGCATGTATCATTTTTCCTATTAACTTTTTCTTTATAAATTACAAAAAATTATTTATTTTATGTGTACCGAATGTACTGTTCCTCATGTAGGTTTTGCACCCGTGTCAGCGCAATCCCGCGGAGGTCAGAAGAGGTGTCAGATTCCCCTGGGAACTGGAAGTCAAAGACGTTCTTAGCCACCAAGTGGGTGGGGATTGAACCTGGGTCCTCTGCAAGAGCAGTTTGGGCTCTTAACCGCTATAGGCCATCTCCTCCAGCCCACATGAACATTCTTAGTGGCGAATAATTTTTTTTTAAATTTTATTGTTATTTATTGTGTGTGTTTATTTTATTTTATTTATTTATTTTTTTTTTATTTTTTTTTTTTTAGGTTTTTATGCTAGTTTGCATGCATTAGGGCACGTGTGCATGCAATGCCGCGGATGCAGAAGAGGGTGTGGATTCCCCTGGAACTGGATGTTCTCCTGGATTGGTATAGTACAGACGTTCTCAGCCCGCCATGTAGGGCTGGGGATTGAACCCGTCCTCTGCAAAGGCAGTCGGTGCTCTTAACCGAAGACAATCCTCCCAGCCCGAGAGATAATTTTATAAAAAGGGTACAGAAAAGAAAAAAACCAAATATAAAAAAGTGTGTGGTGTGTGTGTGTGTGTTGTGTGTGTGTGTGGTGGTGTCTGTAATGTTGTTTGTGCGCGTTCTGTCTTTCCGTGTGTATACTGGGGCATTAAATGGTTATAAAAATATTCGAGTTCTCTGCGGTCATGAGACGTGGGGCAGGAAGCAGCGGTCACTTGGCTGCTCCATTTTCTTTGTTCCACTCTGTCTCCTCCCTTCTGCTCCTCCATGCTTGTCCTGTGGGTGGACATGGTGGACTGCCCAGATGCCATTCAGGAGTGCTTATACCTGGCTTAAGGAAGATTCCTCATCTATAAGAGCAGATTCTTTTGCTCAGTTTGGGACAAACTGAGAAGAGACATGTCAGCCCCCAAATTCCCTGTAAGTTGTGAGGCTTTTGCTGCAGACTGTGTCCCAGCAGAATGCGGATATCGAGAGTACCCCCACATGAATGTTAGCAGGAGTCTTCTTCCAGTTTCTCAGAGTCCCCCCGCAGGTGTCCCGTCCGCTTCTCAGGAAGGTCCCCCGGGAACAGCACACCTCGTTTTCTTAGGTCTGGCCCTCGCTGCCTGAGTCCTGCTCCTTTGTGTTGCTTTTCTGTCCTCCTTCCTCTGCTGGCCCTTGGCTTTTGTTTTCTGTTTGAGTTGTTGGTTCCTGTTCATATCCCAGAGTGGTGGAGCTTCTTACTCTGGCTCTGTCTGAGCTTCTGTCACTTCTTTGCCTGACTCCTGACCAGGGTCCTCTGTCCTGGTATACAACAGTTGCGCAAAAATGGTGGCTTCAGCCCCCAGCACTGAGGTGGCAGCCTATGCCTGGCACCATCCCCAGACTCTCTGTTCTAGTCTAATGCACTCATTCAAGAGCTACTGGTGCATTGGGCAATGNGAAAGAAAGAAAAGAAAACAAGCTCTGGAAAACACAGGCCACAATTAGAGTCTCTGTTAGACTTGTAAAGGATTTACTTCTGCAGGGTTTGTCCATGTATATATTTGCTTTTATAAATAAACATGGCAGTTTGTAAATCCTTTAAGGAAAGGGGTTTTTGTTTAGTCTGTTTTCTTTGTATCATCTTCTATAGTGCCTAATACATAGTAGGTGTTCAATAAACATCATCAATGAAGGATGATTACTCACCAACAATTCTGTGCTCCTGGGGCCACTTCAGGTTCCTGAGTGTGTGTGTGTGTGTGTGTGTGTGTGTGTGTGTGTGTGTGTGGACCTGGCAGCTTTCAGAGTCTCACTTTTTCTATTTTGTCCCTGGGGTCTTCCTAGAATGGTACCAATGCTAGACGCCATCCAAATGAATCTTTGTTCCTCAACTAGCTCTATCACTGTGAGCAAGTTATCCATTCTTTCTAAATGCTTTCTCATCTGTAGAACAATGTTATTATTATACAATTACAGAGGAAGGGATGATAATACAGAAATACAGGCATGTACCACCATGGCTGGCTCAGGATATTTTGTTTATAATTGGTACGTATATACAGATGTGTAGGGTAAAGGAAGTGAAAGGTAAAAAATTCCAGTGCCTGGGAGCAGTTTTGCTGAGAACTGTTATTTACAGCCTCAACTAGGAAGAATCCCCCCACCCCCGGCCCCCATCTCTGATTAGCTAGCTGACCATGGATCTGACTTCCTCTGTGGGATAGACATGGCTATCATTCCGAAGGGCACAGGCTTTCTGAAAAGTGCTATTGTCAAGTTTCCTGCCGTTTTTGCTCCTGACTTCTAGGTAATTGGCAGCCAGGATTCTCTGTAGGGCTGAGGACCCACTCACTGGAGGGAATGTGTCTGCTCCTCAGATATGCAAACAGAAATGCTGAAGTGGCTGGTCTTGAGCTGTTTGATTTCTGCTAGTTTTACGGGCTCCCTACAAAATAGCACATTTGAGAAGCTTAAGTTTCAGGTGAGGCAGGATGGAGGAGACACAGGTGCCTAGAATAAAGTCTTGGCCTTTAGGAAGGTAAAGCTTACAGGTGAGCAAGATGGATATATTAGCATCTAACCATGAGCAAGGCAGACTGAGTTATAACTCTTGCTTGTGGTAAAAGCAATGGGCTAGGAAAGCCAGAAGGAGAAAGCACTCTGATTGGTTGTGGACTGAGATTCCAAATTTAGAAAATCAGGGAAAGGGTGTTTACAGGTGGTTGAGCAGCCAGGGCACAGAGTAACACAGTGCTTAGATGAGATGATGGGAAAGTTGGGAGGGAGTAAGAACATGAGTGAAGTGGAGATGTCAGGACAGGAGAAAGGGAGGTCAGGACTTTAAAACATGGCATCTCTGAAGCTGAGCTATAACTGGCTACTGCAATGTCCCTATTGATAGGCTCCTATGACCAATACCAGACCAAGAAGAATTTAGAATCAGTTTGAGAGAAAATGACAGAACTTGAGACATTGCCACAATAAGCATGTGATCTTTTTCCTATTAACTTCTTTTTTTAATTAAAAAAAATTATTTATTTTTTATGTGTACGAATGTACTGTCTGCATGTAGGTTTGTGCACCCGTGTCATGCAATGCCGCGGAGGTCAGAAGAGGGTGTCGGATTCCCCTGGAACTGGAGTTCTCCTGGGATTGTAGTTACAGACGGTTCTCAGCCGCCATGTAGGTGCTGGGGATTGAACCCTGGTCCTCTGCAAGAGCAGTCGGTGCTCTTAACCGCTAAGCTATCTCTCCAGCCCGAGAGATAATTTTATAAAAAGTACAGAGATCCCCTTAAATTGATCTAAATAAAGTGTGTGTGTGTGTGTGTGTGTGTGTGTGTGTGTGTGGTGTCTGTATATGTGTGTGTGTGTGTGTGTGTGTGTGTGTGTGTGTGTGTGTGTGTGTGTGTGTGTGTGTGTGGTGTCTGTATATGTCTGTTTGTGTCTGTGTCTGTCTTTCCGTGTGTATACTGGGGCATTAAATGGTTATAAAAATATTCGAGTTCTCTGCGGTCATGAGACGTGGGGCAGGAAGCAGCGGTCACTTGGCTGCTCCATTTTCTTTTTTCCACTCTGTCTCCTTCCTTCTCCCTCCATCTTCTGTCTGTGGTGGACATGGTGGACTGCCCAGATGCCATTCAGGAGTAGCTATATCCTGCTTAAGGAGATTCCTCATCTATAAGAGCAGATTCTTTTGCTCAGATTTGGGACAACTGAGAAGAGACATGTCAGCCCCCAAATTCCCTGTAGAGTTTGGAGGCTTTTGCTCAGACTGTGTCCCAGCAGATGCGGATATCGAGAGTACTCCCCATTGAATGTTAGCAGGATAGTCTTTCCGTCCGCTTCTCAGGAAGGTCCCCCGGGAACAGCACACCTCGTTTTCTTAGGTCTGGCCCTCGCTGCCTGGGTCCTCTCCTTTGTGTTGCTTTTCTGTCCTCCTTTCCTCTGCTGGCCCTTGGCTTTTGTTTTTCTTTGTTTGTTTTTCCTGTTCTATCCCTCAGAGTGTGGAGCTTCTTACTTCTGCTTCTGTCTGAGCTTCTGTCATTCTTTTCTGACTTTCCTGACCAGGGTCCTCTGTTCTGGTATACACAGTTGCTCAAAATATGGTGGCTTCAGCCCCTCAGTCACTGAGGTGGCAGCCTATGCTCTTGGCACCATCCCCAGACTCTCTGTTCTAGTCTAATGCACTCATTCAAGAGCTACTGGTGCATTGGGCAATGGCAGCTCCTGTGTACCATTCTCTGGAGAATTGTCCTTTCCTGGAGCTGCCTGAGAATGATGCCCAGGACTCTTTGGATAAGTGAAGGGCACTTCAGGCCGTCTTCCATGGACACAGTCTTTATTGCAGTTCATGTTGAGTCCACTTTTTATCTGACATCCTCTCCTGCCCTATGTTGTTCCTCTCATGCCCTCAGAAAATCCCTATGTTTCTAGAAAGACTGATTTCAGAACCTCACAGTGGGGCTGGAGAGATGGCTCAGTGGTTAAGAGCACTGGCTCTTCTTGCAGAGAGCTCAGGTTAAACTCCCAGCACCCACATGGCAGCTAACAACCATCTGGTACTCCAGTCCCAGGGGGTCTGGCACCATCTTCTGACCTCCATGGGCATTGTATGACACTGGTACACTTACACACATGCAAGGCAATAAACTCATGTGTAAAGTAAAAATAATAAATAAAAAATATTCTTAAAAAAATCCTTACATGCAAATCTTCTGTGTGTGTGCTAAAATTTCCAACCTCTACTGTCCTAGCTCCAAATATCCAGGGGAGATAATGGACAGGTCAGAACCCCTGGACTGGGAAGTGACTCCAGGTGGGGCTGTCTGTGGCTGGAGGGGCTGGGATTGTGTAGGAAATTGCAGGTAAGGGGCACAGAAAAGGCTGGGCAATGCCTCTGAAAGCAGACCTCCCTCAGTCTTTCTTGGATGGCCATTCCTTACCCTTCTCTTGCCTCATCAAGTTTCGGGTTTGAGTTGGAGAGTGAGCTTTTAAAAGGGAGCATCCTGTGACAGGAATGGGCAGAGTAACAGGAGGCCTGAACGGCCATGCTAACTCAGCCAGCTCACCTCCATCCCATCACAGGAATGGGCAGAGTAACAGGAGGCCTGAACGGCCATGCTAACTCAGCCAGCTCACCTCCATCCCATCACAGGAATGGGCAGAGTGACAGGAGGCCTGAATGACCATGCTAACTCAGCCAGCTCACCTCCATGCCATCACAGGAATGGGCAGAGTGACAGGAGGCCTGAATGACCATGCTAACTCAGCCAGGTCACCTCCTGGCTCTGTGTTTTAGGCTTTAAGATCAATTAGAAGGCTGACTAACACTGTATTGTCAACGTTTCTCTGGAAACTAACATCAGCATGTAGATATATGATCTCTGTCTTCTGGGATTCAGAACAATGCTCAGAACAGAATGAGGGCACTGGCTCCTGTTAATAAAAGGAGTTCTCCTTTGAAAGGTAGAGTGTGACCCAAAAGTGTGCAGTGTGCTGGGAGTGGAGCCTACCAGCAACAACTAGCCTTTGAAGAGTCTCTACACAGGCCATCTGTTGTAAGCATTTTATGTACTTTTCTGATTACTGCTGCTGTGCAATAAATCACTCCAAAACATAGCCATTTAAAACAACCACTTTATTATGCTCAGAGAGTCTTTAGGTCAAGAACTGGGACAGGGATAATGTGGAGGGCTTGTTTGCTCTATTACACCTGCAGCCTCTGGTGGCAAGGTCTGATGGTTGGCAGTAACTTGACTGTACGGTCTTGAATCATGGCAGGCTTCACAGGACTGGTGGTTGAGGATGGCTGTTGGCTGAGATACTGGCTGGTTGATGCACGCACCAGCAGATGATTGCTGCACAGGATTTGGGCTTCTGCACAGAACCGTGGCCTCAGGCCAGTAAGACTTCTTGTATGGCTGGCTGCATAGGCTCCGCAGTAAGTGTCCCAATTTACAAGGCAGGAGCTTATGGTTTCTATGACCTGTCCCTGGAGATGAAACTGCATCACTTCTGCTACATTCCATGAAATACAAACAAATCACATTCAGATTAAGGACAGGTGATTAGGTGGCACTTCTTACTGAGGGGGGGGACAAGCTCTTACATAGCATGAGGATAGGAGGTGTGGGAGGCTATATTTGGGATATACCATCTGCGCTCACATACTCGATCATTTAATTCTTTTCTTCTCATTAGAAGTAGGCATTATTCACCTTTACAAATGAAGAAGCAGTCTCAGCTGGGTTAAGCACTTTGCCTGTGGCAGAGCCAGTGCATAACAGAGCTGGATTTCAACCTAGATTGTACAAAAGCAAGAATCCTCCAACAATATATGGCTGTGTTTATCAGAACAAAGAAAGAGACATTCCAGGCTAGTTCTCTGAATGCAAGACTACAAGTGGGTTAGGTATCATCTCCCTTATAACCTGGAAGCCAGACCTAGTATCTTTTCTATATGGTCTGGAGAATCCAGTTCACAGGAGATTGCATCTTGAAAACTGTGTCATTATTTTATTTTATTTTATTTTATTTTGTCTTTTTTCAGAAAGGGTGTCCCTGTGTCCCCAGATGGCCTGGAACTCACTATGTAGACCAGGCTGGCCTTGATCTCATAGAGCTCCACCTTCCTCTGCCTCCCAAGTGATGGGATTAAAGGCGTGCTCCACCACGCCCAGGGACTGTGTCATTATTATGTGAACCTCTGATGTCTCAGTCTACCGGATTTATACTGGGCATGGGAAGCTACTGTCTGCCTGCCCCTCCCCAGTGGGGAGCATAGCAAGCTCTGACCTCTCCATAAAGGCATCTTCAGGATGCCAGTTTGAACCAGCAGTATTGTCTACACAATCTTCTTTAGAAATCACACCCCTCCTTAAGGTCAAACAAGGAGCATATCTTCCCACACATCATCCCTGTTACTCCCATGATACTCAAAAGCTGGAATGTTTGGTTAATTCTTGGCACTCACTGTTTAATATATAGATTTTTGTATTACAGATTTGGTATTTGAGCCAATCCCCATTCTTTTTCTAAGACTCCAGATGGAGTCCTACACTTCCGTGTTAGCTGCTCACAACCATACTACATTCCTTTTGTGTTTTTGTTTTAGTCTCCCTGTAGTCCCAGCTGGCCTTGATCTCACAGAGATCCACCTGCCTCTGCCTCCCATGTGCCAGGATTAAAGGCCTGCCCTACCATGCCTGGCCCTGCATACTTACTAAGCACTCAAGTAGTACTGGTTGGGTCAGGCAGCCTCATGAAGTTTAAGAGAAGGATCCATACATTTTTCAGAAAGCTTTTTTTGTGTGTGGATCTAGAGCCTTACATACGCTGTGTAGGCACGTCCACTAAACTGTTACCTTACCTCTTCAAAAGCTATTTTTTTTTTTTTTTTGGTCTTTTTGAGACAGGGTCTCCCTTTAGTCCCAGCTGCCCTGGAACTCACTATATAGACCAGGCTGACTTTGAACTCACAGAGATCTGCCTGCCTCTGCCTTCTGAATGCTGGGATTAAAGGCATGCACCACCACGCCTGGCATTTTTTTTGGGGGGTGGGGGGAGCCTACTATGTACATTACAGGCATTGTGCTAAGTACTAACGACCCAGGTACTCCCAAAGCAGGGATCTAGAATATCAAACACAAGCCTTGTAGGCACATGAGGCAGATCAGTAACATCAGATTCAGTATCTAAAAGCGAACTGTCCTCTACCAGATCAAGTGACTTTCAGAGTGGTATGTGTGAAGCAAGTGCTATATCTAAGGTTACAATCTATTAGCTGTCAGATGATTCTAAGTCAGAATAGTCCCTGATTATGGGCTATTAAATTCTAAATCTCAAATTTCTCCTATAAAATGGCTGAATGGTGTTTTTAGCTGAGATTACCAGGTGGGAAAGGGTGGTCTTCTTCCCTATTTTATGTGAATTTTAATGTACTTCTAAAAGTTATGAATATTCTGAGTATTCAAAATCCACTGACATAACACAGATAAACGTGTTTATAAATTATGGGAGATCATTTTCATTTATATTTTTACTCATTCTTCATACCTTGATACATAAATCCTTGATCCAAATATAATCCTATTGTATAAAACTATTTCCTCAACACACAGTGAACAAGAATCAAACAACTCTTGTAAATAATTACCTTTGGGATATGAAAGAAAATGTAAACATTTTATTTGGCAGTTGTTCCTGAACACATGAATAAATAAATGGAAAAGTACATATTAATATTTCTTTTTGGAGTAACAGATACCATTAAACGCTTATTTACACATCTTCACTGCAAAGAACAGTTACACAATGAAATTTTGTCTTATAAAAGGTAGCTTTCCACACCACTGGACTGGACAGTTAGGGATGGCGATACTGGTAGTATTGGCTCTAGCAGTCTCAATGTTGAAAGGCATTCATTTGCAAGTGTGGTAAGAACAGTCATCATGCATTGAGTTCATCCAGGTCACACTAGTTTCCGATGGCAGCCATGGCATTTGGTGTCTCATGCGCTTAAGTCAACTATGACATGTTTGTAAATCTGTGTGTTTCCCTTAAAACTGGAAGCAAAAAGAAAATTACGCTTATTAATGGACACATGTGTGAATGATCTTGGTGCCTGAACATTTAACTCCTGAAATTTCACAAATTTGGCTTTCTCTGCATCCCAGTTATATACTTGAGTAAAGGAATAATCACTTCCTAGAATTGCATATTGGTAATTATTTATCTGAAGAGGCTGGAACACCATGGATCCTCGAGATGGCATCCTCTGAATGTCCTGGAACGAGGAACCACCCCACTTCATGACTTTGGAATCGCCAATGAACCTGGTCAAACAAATGTACACATCACCTTTCACGGAGAAGTGCTTCACCGCGTACACATCCTCCATGTTAGGAATGTCGGTTTGGTTAGTGAATAGCTGTGTTGCTTTGTTCCACTGGTAGATCACAGGACGCTGAGAACTACTGGACAGTATTAAATGAGGTGTTCTGAGGGTCAGCGGTGTTCTGGCTATTTCTAGATATTCCACATCAGTGTCCCTGTACCAGGCATGTAAGGATTGGTGGGAGTAGAATCCATTTCCGTTCCACTTATAGATAGTAGTAAACCCGGCTTTTGAACTGTCAGCAACGACAAAGTACCAGTTGTTTTCGATCTTGAATGTTTCAATGTCATTGGGTTTTCGGATTTTTAGAATTTCAATATCCTGGATTTTTATGAATTTGTTTGCAAAACCATCTCGCTTATAGATATGAGAGCCACCAAACAGCTGGGCCACGATGACATAGAGCTGGGTTTCAATGACTATAGGCTTGCACACCACAGTGGACGTGCCTGGGAAAAGAAAAATGAAAAATTAGCTGTGTGGTCCTACTGTTTGGAACATGTAAGCATGCAGGCTTGGGCCATACAACTTTCACAGAAATCAGCCTAGAAAGAGATTCCCTTAGTTTACTGGGACAATGGTAAGAATGTCCTCGGGCTGTGTCTTTACACACACAGTCTTGTGAACAATGAATTAAGTGGTCATCGAACATCCTATGTGCCTTAGACATTTAGGATATGTAGACACAACTGAACTTTCTCCCTCCTCCTTGCAGAGAGTATTGCTTTCCCTGGTGCTCTGGAAGTTAATCATAGTGGCTGTAATTAAAGACTACCATTTATAAACATTTACTATCAGCTTTGCCAAATCATCTCATTAACAATCTTGAGATAAATGTTATCTTCCCTTTTCTTATCTTTTTGGATTTTTGTTGTTGTTGTTAAGACAGGGTCTTGCTACTGTTGACCATGCTGGCTTCAAATGCTACCGATCCTCCTCTCTCAGCCTCCTAAATGCTGAGATTAAAGGTGTGTATCACCACCACGCCCTGCTTATTTTCCTTCTTGATGAAACTCAGAAAGGCAAAGTTGTGCTACCAGAAGGCAGAACTGGGATCCAAGCAAGTGTCTGCCAGTCTGTGAGCACTTTGGGTTTTTGTTGTTACTGTTTTATTGTTTTGTTTTGTTTCTTTCATTTTGTTTAGTCAGGGTCTCATTACGTAGCCCCAGCTGGCCTGTGTAGACTACTCACTGTATAGATCAGACTGACCTCAAACTCAGAAATCTGGCTGCCTCTGGAGGACTGGGATAAAAGATCCATGCCACGCCTGACTTATTTTCTTATTTTACAGTTAAGAATAACAAGGACAATAAACCCATACACATAAAAAGTAAAAAAGAACAACAAGGACATTGAGAGGGCGACTGCCTTGCCCAGCTGGACTCGGGCAGAACTCATTATCGTGGTCCAGTGCTTTCAATTTGCCTTTTTTGTATATTTAGCATGCTCAAGCCTATGCTAAGTTTCTTGACTACATGATCACATTATCTTACTAACAACCCTGTGTGTTGGATTTTATTCTCATTTTACCAGTAAGGAAACTAAAAATTAGCTGACGTTTAGCAGGCACTTTTGATAAATAGTTGGGATTAGCGTTCCTCATCTTTCCCTATTGCTCTTTTTTTTTTAATTTTTTAAATTTATTATTGTATGTGTCTGAATGTACTGTCTGCATGTAGGTTTGTGCACCCATGTCGTGCAATGCCTTGGAGGTCAGAAGAGGGTCTCAGATTCCCCTGGAACTGGAGTTAAAGATGGTTCTCAGCCGCCCTGTGGGTGCTGGGGATCGAACCCGGGTCCTCTGCAAGAGCAGTCAGTGCTCTTAACCGCTAGGCTATTTCTCCAGGCCTCCCTATTGCTCTTAGCCAAAGAAGTTTAAATTCCCACTCAAAATTTTATTAGGCTTTTCGTACCTGTAATGTTGTCATAATTCCGGAAGGTCTTTTCTACATGGTCCCACTCAAGGAAAATGCATTTTCCAGTAAAAGGTTGAGCAATAACTACATATTCATCATTCATATAAGAAAAGGTATCTATAGACAGAGACTGATAAGGCAGGTCTTGAGATTTTGCAAATTCTGCAAAAATAGAAATGATGATGAATAAATGTGAGCTAATATTAATACCTCTTCCTTTGGCTAGATCTCAACTACCCATAAGAAATACATTTATTTTAGAGAAATTGTAAAATGGCAATTTTATTATGTTTTTAACCATGTGAAATTTTAAAGATTCATAACTTTGTTGCAAATTAAATTGCTCAGATGGATCTTAAGATGTAAAAAAAAAAATCACTTCTTATGCATGCGAAAAGAAAAAGTAGTCTTTATTTTAATTTTATGCTGTAAAGTGGTTTTAAGTACATTACCTGTAATGATACAATCAAAATCCTTGGCAGAGAGACTATTGATTTTGCGCTTCTTGTATTCTGGGGGGCCTTCACAGTAGATGTCTTCCACAGTTGCGTTGGTATGACTGAGCCACTCCACCAACCACTTCAGCTTACAGTCACAATTAAATGAATTCCCTCTCAGGTCCCTGAAAGAAAACTCTCTGCTGCTTTTGCAGTACAAGAGTCCAGTTGTGACCCAGGCATGAGTTTACCTTCAGCCACTAATCTCAGTGATCTGTGCTGAACTTGACTGACCATTCAGTTGGGACTCAAGAGTGATCACAGAGTAACCTCAAAGGCTACCCCAACTAACAGAACCTCGTAACCTACTCTTGTTGCAAAAGCGTCTCAGTCTAGAACTGTGTTGTCAGTCGAAATAACGTGTGAACCACATGCAGAAGTTACAATTTTCTATAGCTACTCTAAAAAAAAATAAGAAACAGATGTAATTAATTTTAGTGGTATGTTTGATTAAGTTTAACACATTCAAAAGAATTTTTTTTTTTGGTCTTTTTGAGACAGGGTCTTCCTGTAGCCTCAGCTGTCCTAGAACTCACTATGTAGACCAAGCTGGCCTTGAACTCACAGAAAACCACCTGACTCTGCCTCCCAAGCCCCAGGACTACAGGCATGCACCACCACACCCAGCTCAAAATTTTATCATCTGGATGCATAGTCAATATAAACATTATTGAGTTATCTTGTTAATCAGTCAATATTTGTTTTCTGTCTGTCTGCTATCATTGAGGCCCACTGAGTAGTTTATACTTACGTCTCAATTCTGATGCTAAATTCAAACCAGAAATATGTGATTTGTATTCATTGTCCAGAAAATTTATAGCTAAAAATAGATTCATAGACACAAATTGTTCCAAAAATAATTATCTTCCAATAAGTAAAATGAGAAAATTTTAAATCTGAATCTTGAAAAATTAAGGGGCTTGAGTATAGCTCAGAGGTAGAGCGTGTGGCTAGCTTACTAGGAGCCTGAGCTTCAGCCCCTAGCACCCAAATAATAAATAAATAAATAAGCAATAAATGTAAACTTAAAATATGGTGGCTTAGTCGTACTAGCAGCTCATTTCAGGGGCCTGGTGACAAGTGTCCAGCAGCCACCTGATCAAACAGGGCAGCAAGCTCTGAAGGACAGAGTGCAGTGACGGCTGGATTGTGTTTAACTAAATCCAGTGAGCCACTGGCTGTTCTTCACAGACATAATTAATCCTGATCCTATTCTGTGGCCTACAAATTCCATTTTAATAAGAAATGACTTTCCCATGGCAAAGTTAATACAGACTTAAGACACATAATAGCTCATGGCCGTAATAAACTATACGGCCTAGTTTTAGTTTCCATCCATGACTGCACTCACCAAGTTCTCTATTTGCACTGCTTCTGTTCAGGAATTCCATTTCCTTTTCTGCTCACACAGAATTCAGAAGATAGGTGCTGCCTATTCTTCACGCAGCACATAAATAATTTTTAAGTACTCAAGTATTTAAATATTTTAAGAGAAATTCACAAAAGGCAAGTTAACAGGAATCCTTGTACTTCTAAGATAATTCTTGATTTGGTTCAAACTCATTATGGGATTCTCTAGAGGGACAGAGCCAATTTTAAGTATTGGATCAACACAGGAAGGAAAAAGGCCCCACTACGAACTCCATCCCAAGTATGCCATGTAGCACCATAAACTTCCGAAGCACTCCCAGAAATTATCTCATCCCCTAGAGTTCTCTGACCCACAATAATGAGTGCCAACCCTTCTAGGCTATTGTAAACCAGAGCAGGCCATTGATCTGTCAGTTTTTCTAGAAAGTCTCTCGATTCTGGTACTTGTTTGGAAATAAACCATTATTTGGGAATTGGGGTTATAAGTATAGAAGAAGAGCTGAGGGGCCACTACAAAGAGCAAAGAAAGACTCACTTCATGATTTGAAGTTAAATGCTGGGCTTAGAAGGAAATTCTCGACTCACATTTTTTTGGTCATTGGAGAAAGTTGTTTTGAATATATATTCTCTAGCAAAGTAAATGGCTAGTAAAAAAATTCTCAAATATCTTTTCATTTGTTCCCATATTCTATTTTATGACATTTAAATACTTTGGTAATGTCCTGGAAGACACTTAAGCCAACTAAATTGCTTTGAGAGGGATAGCCATATAGCACTTGCTTAGCTTACAGCAAAATATACAAATTCCTTACAAAGATCTTTCACTCTGAGGCTTAAAAGTCAAAGTTTGAAAGCTCTTTTGTTTGAAAAAGGGTCAAAAATAATTAAGTTCATTCCCTTCCTGGGGTTTAAGCCAAATTCCTGGGGATTAAGCCTAGAGTTGTTGTTCACTCTAATGAGAGAAAAGGCCAACTTTCCTCCCTCCCCCAGCTTCCTGCTCCTTTCTGTTGACTGACCAACCCTTGGGTGTAACCTTTCATCTTATTCTGTCAGTTTCCCAGACTCCTTTATGTTTTTTTTCTTTGTGGCCCTATTTCCTGGACCTCATGAGAAGAGGAGATCTTGAAGTTTTTGTGGAAGTCTCTCTTCAGGCTCCCTCAGAGACCCTTATTATCCCCCTCCCAGAAAGCCACACACTTTCAACGCAATGTCTGGGTATTGTATATCCAGAATTTCCCACTGTGAATCACAAAGAAATCTCATATTTATTCTGCGTAGACTTAAGCTTCGAACCAATTAGAACATTCTAATTTAATTCTAAAGCCATTTTAATTTAAAATGATTTTTACAATACTAATAATTAATACCGGGTCTCCTTATTAATTACTTCAAATTAATTAATGACTGATTTCTCAGATCCTCTTACACATTTGTTAAAGAATCCAGGCCTTTGAAAATATCTTTTGGGAGTGTCTGGAGATTGTTGTTTGCGAGACTCCTGAAAAAAAAAAAAAAGAGTGATATAAACTGTATTGATAAATAAAATAAATGCGTTTATAATAAAACTTTCTTATGAATCCCTTTTATCGCTTGTAGTCTGTTAAATTGTGTGTAGTGCTTTGGTTTTTCCTTTTAAGAGACTACTCAAATTCCTGTTGTTTATTCTCAATTTCTGAACTCTTTGTCTCAACATCCACTTAGGGCAATAGCAGCAATAAACCAGCACAAGATGGTGCTTGGGCACCCCTCTTCATAATCACGTCATGAGAGTCACATGCTCAGAGCTGCAGCCCAGAGGATGTCTCCCAGATGATAACTATGTCAATGGAAGTGTCCATCTTTAAATGTCCTCCCCTTTTCACTGAGGCTTTGAATTCCTCCCCTCCTTCCTTCCTCACTGGCTCCAGAGAACAGCTAAACCTTCCATCAGTAGAATTAATAGTACAATCCCTTTGCCTTCACATCTGTTCTTTTTTCCAAAGACATATCCTCTGTTTCTGGTTTTTAGCCTTTGAATTATAGTCATTTCATCTCAGGAAAAAGCTTTCTCATAAATATCCGTCCATCTAGCCTCTTCAATCGTTTCCTTCTTTCTCCTTCTGGTTCTTACCAGAAGAAGGGAATTATGGAATTGTTTTCTCTTTCTCTTCCTATTTGCAGATCAACGAATAACTCGAATGATCTTGATTATGGCTCATGAGTAGGGAAGTAGTTCTGAGTCTCAAGGAAATGGAAGCAGGTACATATCACAGAAAGGCATATGTGATAAAGTCCTGGAAACAGCACCAGGTACTCAACATTTCTGGGTTTTGCTAGCATGTATTATGCACTTTTTTTGTTTGTTTTTGTTTTTGCAGGTTTTGTTGTTGTTGTTGTTTTGTTTTGTTTTTTGGTGTTTTTGAGACAAGGTCTCCCTGTAGGGTAGTTTTCTTAAAGGTTTTATTTTTCACAATAAAAATTAAAGCTAAAATGGAAGAACTTTTTTTTGTTGGCCTCAAAAGTTCCTGAAAGTCCTCTCAACTTCCCTTTAAAACACTCAAATGTTTTCTATGTCTTTTACTTCCTTTAATTAAATGAGATTTTTCAAGTGCAAGCATTCATGATTTTTAGAACTTGTTTTTTAAAGTTAATTATGCTGTTTTTGTTGGTTTTAGAAATTACTTAGATGCCAAAACTTTTTCAATGACCCATGGAATGTTCGTATTGGATTCAAGTCTCAGTGACAATGGATTGGGTGATGAAAGGCACAGTTTGGGGTTTTGGAGTCTGAGCTAGATAGAAATCATGACTCCACCACTTACCAGCTGTCTGACGCTGGGTCTAGAATTCTTCCTACAGGCCCAGAGGCTTGGTACCCAGCCCCCATGGTGCTATTGAGAAATGGTGGAAAATTTTTTTTTAATTTTTTTTGATTAATTTTATTTATTTCTGTATATGTATCAATGTACTGTCTGCATGCAAGTCTGTGCACCCGTGTTATGCAATGCCTCGGAGGTCAGAAGTGGGCGTCGGATTCCCCTGGAGCTGGAGTTCTCCTGGAATTGGAGTTTCAGATGGTTCTTGGCCGCCATGTGGGTGCTGGGGATCGAACCCGGGTCCTCTGCAAGAGCAGTTGGCACTCTTAACCGCTAGGCCATCTCTCCAGCCCGAGAAATGGTGGAAATTTTAAAAAGTGAGGCCTAGAGAGAGATCACTTGGGATGTGATCTTTTATTTTAATCTTCTTTGAGACTGGGTCTCCCTGGAGCCCCAATTGGCCTGGAACTTGTTATAACTCACAGAGGTCCCCCTACCTGCCTCTGCCTCCCTTGTGACACCACACCCGGCAAGGATGTGGTATTTTAATTATTTATTTATTCTTATTTTGTGTGTATAAGCATTATGCCTGCCTGTACGCAAGTGCACCTGTGTTGTGCACTGCCCATGGAAGTCAGAAGAGGGCACTGGATTCCCTGGAACTGGAGTTACCAACTGTCAGCTACCATGTGGGTGCTGGGATTTGAACCCAGGTCTTCTGCAAGAACTGCCAGTGTTCTTAACTATTGAGCCATCTCTCCAGCCCCTGGGATATGGTCTTGAAAGGAGACTGTGGAACCCTGATCCCTTCCTAACACTCTGTTTTCTGGCTATTAGCTTGAGTTCTCCTCCACATACTCCCAGCACATGCTACCACAGGCCAAAACAATCATGAACTGAAACTTCTAAAACTCTAAGAAAATAAGCCTTTTCTCTTATAAATTGATTATGTCAGGTATTTTTTATAGCGGCAGAAACTTGACTAGTACGATTCAGTTGTTTTTTTTTTTTAATTTGGAGATGAAAATATCTTACCTCAAAGGTTGTTGGAAAAAGAAAATAAGATAACTCAGGATAATATCTGGTATCTGAAGCACTGTCAATAAAAAGTGGCTACTGCGGCTGGAGAGATGGTTCAGCAGTTAAGAGCACTGGCTGCTCTTGGAGAGGACCCAGGTTCAATTCCCAGCAGTAATATGACAGCTAACAATCATCCATAACTCCCATTTCAGGGGATCTTACACCCTCTTTTGACCTCCGCAGTTAGTGCATGACACAGGTATACTTACACACATGCAGGCAATACACTCAAATACATAAAATAAAAAGAAATAAATATTTTTATAGTGGCTGAGATGGAGAGGGGAGGAAGGATAAAGGCTCCAGTGTGCACATGGTCCAGGAAACAATGTTCAGAAAATGGACTGCATAATGAACTTTCCTGACTGTCCCTGAATAGCAGCAGTAATAAATGCACCACGATTATCTGCAGAAGGTAGGATGGTGCCTCACATCCTGGTTTGGTAAGCAGGCATCTGAGAAAGCTGTTTGGACTCAGAAAGAGAACAAGACATTAAAGTCTCAGTGATGAAAAGGAGGCCTTATTGTGCCCACCGCCCTGAACTGAATTTCTGACTGCTTCCCCGGGTCTCCAGGGTCTCCAGCAAATCCCAGGGCCACTAAATCACATTTGGATGAACAGAAAGCAGGAGAGGGGTCTGAGCAGAGAATCGCCAGGGAAGCGAAGCTGGAACTGCTCTACAGAAAAATGCAGTGGGCCCGGAGACAGAGCACCCTTCTAGAACAGTCTAATTGACAGGGGTAGAAGGGTGCGTCAGAAATGTGGAAGGGGATTAGCAAAGCCTGTAAATGCAAGATGAGATAGAAAGTGACCCCACAGGCCAGGTAAGAGTGTTTAACAATTCTCAGATGAGGAAAACTGATCTGTCGTTGTCTACAGCAGTGAAGAACTGGAAACAACCTACAATGCTATTAATAAGAGAGGATAGGAATAAGTGGTGGTTTATAGTTAACATGGAATATTTCATATATTTTTGAAAAAGGGGGAGTAAAAGAGGTAGCCCATTGCTGGCCCTCGGCTTTTCCTTTGCTAGCTTTCGGTGTCTAGCAAGGGAATTTTCTCTCACTGCCATTATAGCTTAACTCAATTTAAACTTTTAAAATATATGCATATGAAGACGGGCATGGTGGCGCATGCCTTTAATCCTAGCACTTGGGAGGCAGAGGCAGGTGGATCTTTGTGAGGTCAATGCCAGCCTGGTCTACAGAGTGAGTTCCAGGCCAGCAGGGGCTACATGGAGACCCTGTCTCGAAAAGACCAAAGGGGGGGGGGGTGAAAAATATATATATATATATATGCATATGGGCTGGAGAGATGGCCTAGCGGTTAAGAGTGCTGATTGCTCTTGCAGAGGACCTGGGTTCGATCCCCAGCACCTACATGGCGGCTGAGAACCGTCTGTAACTCCAGTTCCAGGGGACTCCGACACCCTCTTCTGACCTCTGCAGCATTGTACGACACGGGGGCACAGACCTACATGCAGACAGTACATTTATACACATACAAGAATAAATAAAAAAATAAATAAAATATACGTGTATGTATGTATATGTATGCATTTCAGGAGGTGCTGGCCGGTGCTGTCTCACTGACCCTCAGACATTGCTGGCTACTACCACTGCTCTTGGTTACTGTCCAGAATTGATGGTAAGACCCTGTTGCTGAAGATACCACATACTTGTGTGATAAGCACCTCTAGATCGCCCATAGCCATGCCATACTATGAGCCTCAGCTGAGTCCAGTAGTTAAAACTTAACTCAAAATATGGAAATAAAAGAAAAGTTTAATTCAATTAAACTGGGAAAGGAGTTTTGAGAACAGGTCAGCATATACCCGGTTGCTTAGAAACTAACTCACTCTACATGACTTTTGTAATTTATGCTTGGCTTGCTGTTAGAGAATAAGAATTGTTCCGGGTGGGGTCTTTCTACCCCTAAGCTTGGGAACTTAAACTTTCCACCCCTGGATATGGCTTCTCCTATATAAATGCCTCCCAACGGTGACTCGGCACTACACACCCTGGACAGAGGGTCTGGTGTGTAGTCGTCAGCTGACTAACGACTTTCTTTTTTTTTTTTTTTAATTTTTTTTTATTTATTTCTGTATGTGTATGAATGTACTGTCTGCATGCAAGTCTGTGCACCCGTGTCATGCAATGCTGTGGAGGTTAGAAGAGGGCGTCGGATTCCCCTGGAACTGGAGTTCTCCTGGAATTGGAGCCTCAGATGGTTCTCAGCTGCCATGTGGGTGCTGGGGATCAAACCCGGGTCCTCTGTAAGAGCGGTCGGCGCTCTTAACCGCTAGGCCATAAAGACTTTCTATTGGCCTTATTTTGTGTCTGAATGGTCTTCTCTGGTGAAATTATCCTATTACACTTGAGTCATAGAACATACAGAGAGCAAACATACATCAAAGCTTCATCACTACTGGCTAGTTTTCATTGCACTGGAAGGTGCTTGTGCACATTACCAGGAGAGAAAAGCAATCATCAGTCTTACCCACCTGGGAACCCTGCAAGCTACAATAATGACTAGCCTGGCAAGATATGCCAACAAGTGAAATAGTGGCACAAATGCTATGGGAATAACCAAACACTTTCTGGTTGGATTTAAAGGCCACTCTGTGCTCCACAAAATGGGTCCCATACCTGACACTGTTATTGGGGCCAAAAACCTGTGGTTAGATGGGTCATAGATGCCAGGGAAGAACCTACTTCTATCATTCTGCTAAATGGGCATTGTATTAAACAGACTCCCAATGACTTATCATTATTATACCCACAGATTAGTGAATTTCTCAGCCTTCGTCAGAGAAGCTTCTTTTGTAGTAGATGGTGGTTATCACAGAGACTCACAACTGGTTAACATCCAGGGAACACAAGACTGCATAGTACTTGTTCCTAAACGGGTCATCTACCTGACAGCCCTCCCCAAGTCTCAGGGATCATTGTGGAAGGGGCGCAGAAAGACTGTAAGAGCAGAGGCTGTGGATGATTACAAGAACGTGGCATTTCCAGACACAGCAGGGCTGTCGCACGGTTGAACTCATAGTGGTTCTAACAACAGACACAGGACCTGAGAAAGTTCAAAGCAGACAAAATCTACCCATTGCTGAGGAGCTATTGGCAATTGATAGCTGCTGGGCAAGGGTGAGTCAGTTTTCTTTCAAAGTGTATCGCCTGGTAGGTCAACCACGCTCTAGGGGACAGCCCCACACCCAGCAGTATTTGGGCAGTACAGATTGGAGTCCATGGGCTTAAAAAAAGGGAGAATCTGAAGTTGGGCATGTAGGGAGGTGGAGGCAGATCTGGGAGGAGATGGGAGAGAGAGGGGGAATATGATCCAGATGCACTGTATGAAATCAGAGGGAGAATATGATCCAGATGCACTGTATGATATTTGGAGGGAGTTGGAAGACTTGGAATGAACTTGCCACCCGACCCAGCCATACCACTCCTAGGCATGTACCCTCAAGACTCACCCCACTGCAGAGATACATGCACGGTCATGTTTATTCAGCTCTCTTCACAATAGCAAGGAGCTGGAACCAACCCAAATGCCCCTCAACTGATGAGTGGATAGAGAAAATGTGGTACATCTACACAATGGAGTTCTATGCAGCAGTAAAGAAAGATAACATCATGAGCTTTGCAGGAAAATGGCTGGAGCTAGAGGACATCGTGCTGAGTGAAGTAACACAGTCCCAGAAAAACAAACGACGAATGGTACTCCTCATCTGTGGATGCTAGTGCCAATTACCTAGTTGTATTTCTTGTGCACGGCCCCTTGAGCTTTTGTCCAAAGCAGTTGGGAGTGATGCATATTGGAGACAACAACAACAACAACAACAACAGAAAGGACTGCATCAAAGAACTGACTGAAACAGTGAACTTCTGCTCAAAACAGTCAACTTCCACTTGGAGAATATTGAGAAAGACTGAGAAAGAGATGAAAAGCATGTTTGGCAGAATGCATGAGCTCTGGTGGGGTGTGGGATGGGGGGACACGGGTCTAGATTTGATAAAAAATATGTATAAATAAATAAATTAAAAAAAAGAAATTGGAGGGAGAATATGATCCAGATGCACTGTATGAAATCAGAGGGAGAAATGATCCAGATTCACTGTATGAAATCGGAGGGAATTTTAAAATGCACAAGAAAGATGGAGCAACAGATTTCAGTGAATTCTAAAAGTGGTGCTGAAGCAAAACTAAACATAGAGGATAACAAATAGATTCTAATATCTAGGTAGAGAGAGAGAGAACATACAGCTATAGATGTATAAGGAAAGCTTTACAGAGACATACATGCAAACTGCTGGTTTAGGCTCTACACTGGTGTAGGTTTAACTGGAGTCACTCATTTTGTTATGTAACTGCATGGACTGTGAGAGGTTTTAAAGATTTATTTACATGTTTATTTTAAGTGCATGAGTGTTTGGCCTGAATATATGTATGTGTGCCAGTCACATGTATGTCTAGTGCCAGAAGAGGGTGTTGGATTCCCTGGAACTGGAGTTATAGATAGCTGTGAACAACTGTGCTGATGCTAGGAACTAATTGCTAAGCCATCTCACCAAGCCCTGATTGTGAGAGGTTCATTTGTTTTTTAAATCAGTAAGCAGGAATTGTTATTTTATAATCAGTAAAAATAAAGAATAAAGTAATGATTCTTTTTTCTTTTTTGGTCTTTTTGATAAAGGGTCTTCCTGTAGCTCCAGCTGGCCTGGAACATGGTATGTAGACCAGGTTGGCCTTGAACCCACAGATATCTGCTTGCCTCTGCCTCCTGAGTGCTGGTATTAAAGATGTGTGCCACCAGGCCTGGCAAGTTGTGCTTTTATTTAAAAAGTTTCTTTTTTAAAAACACATAAGCTGAAGATGCTAAAACCTATGATATGTGGGGAATGTATATGTGCATATTTTGGAGTGATGCATATTGGAAGGAATAACAACAACAACAAGACTAGGTCAAAGAACTGACTGAAATGATGAACTTCTGCTCAAAACAGTAAACTTCTGTATCAAGAATTTTGAGAGAGACTGAGAAAAAGATGAAAAACATGTTTGGCAGAATGTATGAGCTCTGTTGGTGTGGGGGGCAGGGAGAGGGCGTGGATCTAGATTTGATTTGAAATTTTATATAAAATGCACAAAGCTTCAATAAAAATTGGCTTTGAAAAATTTTTAAGTTGTTTTTTTTATATAAAAGGACCTGTCACTTAGCATATGTGTGTCTGTGTGTGTGCCTTTCTGTCCAGTGAGAATTCAATCACTATAAATCAATACCTTGGTTGCCTTCACCTAGTCCCAAAGCTAAATAACTGCCAACACTGTGGGTGTAGCACTCAGGTGCCTGAGTGGCCAGCTCAAGTACATGTCCTTCATGAGACCTCCTATAGGATGCAGCAGCCTTGTTTTCTCCCAAATTCCCACCCACTGCAGGCCCTCATCCTCTGGGGAACTTCAGAACTATCATCAGCCTGGATCTGGAGCCTCTGTGCTCTGGTTAAAGCCAGCAGAGAGGAGGGTCTGAAGTCTCCACCATCCATTACAGGTACCTGAGGTTGTGGAGATCTCCACAGTGAGAGACAACTTGGGTACCAGGCCAGCGTTACAAGGAAGGAAAGGGCTCACTATAACTTCTTCAATGCTAAGTTTTCACACAAAAGGATGAAGAGAAAGAGATCTAGAGCCTTTAGGTTGTTCAGCTACAGAGACTGAGACAGCTATGTTTGCTTTAAGATTAGGGTTCTGTCGAGGTTGTTAGGATTATCTGCTTCCTCAGATTCCATCTCTTCATCAAGTTTTCCAACCTGTATAAACTTTCTGTTTCATCCCATCCCCACAGCTTCACAGATAAGCTGCTTCCTAGTCTTTTCCTCAGCAGAGGCTCTGATTGAAACACCCACCGTATCTTTTGTCCAATTAGCTGCAGTGTTGACTCCCTACACAGATAACGAAGTGGTCCAGGATCAGGGATTAACTCTGAATTTCACTGCTCTCAGAAGTGTGCCCTCAGCCAACTTAACCTCTCTTGGTGTCTGTTTTGACATCTGCAAAACTGAGCAAAGAGTGGGTTCCAGGGCTGGAGCTATGGCTCTGTGATTAAGAGCACTGACTTGCAGAGGACTTGTGTTTGGTTTCCAGCACACACACGGTGGCTAACAGCCAACTGTAACTCCAGTTCTGGAGGACCCAATGGCCTCTTATGGTCTACATAGGCATTTGCACAAGGCAGGTGTATTTACATACATGTAGGCAGAGCACTCATACATGTAAAATAAAAATGAATAAAAAATCATGTGGGTTTCATCAATTGTGAGGATTAGCACATATAGTCACTGAGAGTTTTATAGCCACTCCTTTACAATGGCTTCTAGGAAAGCTGCTATACCTGCAATTGAATTTTTAAGGTTCATGTGCATCAAGATACCCAAATGAATTCTTTGTCACCCAAACTGTGTTTAATACCTCAGCACTCTAAAACAACTTTTATTTATTTATGTGTATGTGTTTTATTGTATGTATGTATGTATGTATGTATGTATGTATGTGGTGTATGTATGTGTTCGTATGTGGGTGTATGTATGTGTTTGTATGTATGTATGTGGGTGTGCAGAAGTCAGCAGAATGTGTCAGATCTGCTTGGAGCTGGCGTTACATGTGTTTGTTAGCACCCCCATATGGGTTCTGGGAAATGAAACTCAGGTTTTCTGAAGCAGTAGCCAGGGTTCTTAATCACTGAACCATCTCTCCAGCCTCATAGATCAGCACTTTAAAAAGCTCAATTTAGGAGGCTGAAATAATCTTTCCTCTCTTTCTTAGTAGAGATAATTCTATGTGAAATATTCCTCTTTAATGACACACATCCCACATTTACATGTATATGAATATAATTATTTTTTCACATTAAGAATGTTTGAAGGTGCAAAAGTTATTTTTTAACTGAAGAAGAAAAAATAATAGTCATCTTAATCACGTCTTCTTTCTGTCACTAATACAGAGCCATATCCCTGATTCTGAGGAGTCATATGCCTGACATTGGTCTCCAAGGTCTCTGGTCCTTCTCTGTCCTCTGAGAAACGGCATGCAGGAGTGCAATCAATGAACTAGACTGTGGACCTCCTTCTTCAACAAAGGTCTGTTTGCTGGGATACTCTGGTAAGCTAAGCCAGAAGAAGGTTTTAATACTAACTAGTTCTACTTATTAGGAAAAAGAGGAAGAAAAATTAGTGGGACGGGGTTAGGGGTAATCATCAGAAGTGTCAATTGATTTTCATCATGTACTGAGCTAAGGAAAAAGAGGCTTTTGTCTGGGCCTAAGCCAACCTCTGCTCTGTCAGATTCACTGTAAGGCTCCCCGAATCACCCCAGAGTGCAGTGGAAATGGTGTGAACTGGGAAACAGGAGGCTAGGCTGGGTTCTGGCAGTCTTCTATGTAGTCAGTGCCTCCTTGGTTAAAACGATCTCCAAGTTTTAATTTTGCTCTTAAATCATATCTTTGTACTTTTTATTGTGAAAGGCTTTTGGCTTCATCTTTAATAATAATCAGATGATGCTGGAGGCAGTATTTCAAGCCATGTGACTAAGAGTCATTGCCTCTGATGATAGGCTTTTTCTAGGAAGTAGAAAGAATACTGGAATATCTGGTGGTATGGGTGGGACTGACTGGGAGTGGGGTGGAGACGGGACCAGGAGAGGCTGGGGAGAGCATTCACCACTGTTAATTCTATCTAGGACGGTTCTTCCTTGAGTGCTTGAAGAATGTTTTAGTGCCTGACACAGAATAATCCCTTAGTAGATACCTTTACATGAAGTCAGGTGGGAAGGAAGAAAAGAAGGAAGGAAGGAAGGAAGGAAGGAAGGAAGGAAGGAAGGAAGGAAGGAAGGAAAAAAGGAAGGAAAAAAGGAAGGAAAAAAGGAAGGAAAAAAGAAGGAAGGGAAAGAGGGAGAGAGGGAGGGAGGGAGGGAAGGAGGGAGGCCTGAGTCCCTGAGTTCCTGAGTTCCTGAGAAGCACTCTCTCTAGACAAAGAAAAAACCAGATGCTGCCTGTCTGGATTCAGTCATAGAGGCTTCAGCCCAAAGACATTATTTAAACCAAATGATTTCCCAAAGATACCACCTCTAAACACCATAATTAGGATTAAGTTTCCACACTCTTAATACCACTGACATATGACTTCAGGGATTAAACTCCTCTATGAGTTTGAAGGTACAAGCCATATGCAAGTCATAGCAGCAGATGCAGCTCTGATGCTTAAATCATGGTAGACTGTAGCAAGACTTGAATTTTTCTAATGAGCACATTTTTATAATTTGGAATAAATAAAAGGCTAGTTTAACTAGTTCATAGGCGATGCTGACCAATTCTCCAAACGTTATCAGTGATACATGGCAATACTCCTCCAGCTTTCTCCCTTGGGTGTCACTGTCATTGTGGACCAGTGGAGTTAGGACTATTTGCATAAATATACCAAAATATTAGAGGGGAAAGTGTCATCAACCTATATGTTGTGGAATAGCTGCTTGTATAGAAGGGTAGGAAGAATGTATGCAGATTCTTCCTAAAGAGACCTGTGTGTCCCTAGTCAGGCAGGAGATCTTCATTGTAGCCTTAGTATTGACAGGGGCGGGGACCAGTGCTATGATACACAGCCTTGGGGGACATTTCTGCCATGAGACTGCCAAGGTTCAAAGCCTAGGGGCCCCCATTGTGTCCCAGGTTGCTCATATGGTGATGATAATCTCCGAAGCCTGAGGGTGAGGGTTGGGCTCGGTCTTGCTTAGTAGAGTACTTACTTGCTGTATTAGTCACTTTTCTGTTGCTGTGATAAAACCACCATGAGCAAGGGAACTTACAAAAGGAAGAGTTTATTTGAGCTTACTATTGATGGTTCCAGGGAATCAGACTCCATTGTGGCAGGAAGCATGGTGGCCGGGGCTGGAGCAGCAAGCTGAGGGTCACATCTCACAATGAGCACAAGAAGCAGAGAGAGCGACTGTAGACCACAAGGCTTGTTAAAGTCACTAAGCCTGCCTCCAATGACATACTTCCTCCAGCACGGCCACACCTTCTAAGACCTCCAAGAACAGTGCCACCAACTGGAGACGAAATGTCTGAATACTTAAAGCCTATGGGGGACACTCATTCAAACTACCACACTTGCCTAAAATGAAGCTCCATTGCTGGAATGGTTGCCTAGCATGCACAAAGCCCTGAGTTTGAGCACCAGCACCTCAAAAACGGTGTGGCAGTACACACCTGTAATCCTAGCATTTGGAGGGTAGAGGCAAAAGGATTAGACACTCAAATCATCCTCAGCTAGACAGCAAATTTGAGCCCAGCTTGGGGAGAGGGGGTGTGAGGGGGTACAGGAGACTTTGTCTAAAAACAAACAAACAAATACACACACAAACAACAAACAAACCCGGGCTTTGAACCTAACTGCTCATGGAGGGCTATTGCTGATGTCGGCCAGAGGGGCTGGAACAGCAACTACATTAGAGTGGGTGCTGGGTATCAGTTAGCACCTCCTGTATGCCTGTTCCTAATAAAGAGAGAAGAAGGCCACCAATATGGTTGATTAAATGCTAGTTAATGTGGCTCATATAGGAAATCATAATTGTTAAAAATCACTTAAGAAAACAACCCTGACAGTGGGTTTAGCAAGGCACCAAGAGCATCCAATTGTTAACACTGGAGATGCAGTGAGCGGATGGCTGCAAAGTCCTTTAGGACAGCTGGGTGAGCAGCAGTGCAGGAGGAAGCTAACCTCTATCAGCCCTGCATCAGGACAGCAAGTGCAACAGTGTACCCTTCACACATCTCACAGAAAATTAAAATAACAGCACATGAAGCCAGTCTCCTAGAGACACAAACCCAACCTGAGGATGCATTGCAGGGGGAAGAGAGAGGGCTGGGAGCACCCCAGATGGCTGTGGGTGTTGCTGTCTTAGCGCAGCCCTGTGGCACTGAAACAAACGTGCTGTCTGAGCCAGTCTAGACTAGAATGCCTTATCTGAGTTTTTCCAGTAAGTTCCATTGCTATAATCAGAGGTTCTCAAACCATTGGAACACTAACATGGAGGGAATAATTGGAAGGAGGCTGTCTGCCTTTGAGGCTAGAGAGATGGCTCAGTGGTTAAGAGTGCCGACAACTCGGGCCTCCTGGTGCTTACCACAGGCTGTGTTTCTACGCTGACTGTACAGAAAGAGGAGGCAGAGCAAACCTACCCCGTGTACACCTCAGCCTAGGCCACTGTGTCTGCTCTGTATTGTGAATGGGGAGACATGGAAGAGAAAGAAAAAAAAAAAAAAGAGTGCCGACAACTCTTGCGGCTGAACCCGGTTCGATTCCCAGC
>VZQC01011003.1:1986125-1998577 GCA_009823505.1 Rhizomys pruinosus | reverse complement strand
GATAACAATTAGTACTGTTTAAATACCTATATATCTAATTGCTTGTGCTTCATTAGTAGGATTGAAAGGTTATTCCTGGACAAACTGTCAGCCCATGAAAGAAACAGCCAGAATTGACCAGAGTCCCAAATGACAGCTCCAGAGAAAGTTGACTTTCTTTTGCTTCTCGTCCACCTGTGCCCCTTTTCTAAGCCTAGGGAACAATCTGCAGAAGAGGGGGCATAGTAGAATGTAAGGGCTGTGAATGGGGTGAATGGTGAAACTACAGCAATATAGACTGGACACTTATTTGATCAACTTGATTGTACACACAAGCCCCCCCCACCCCCCAGCTGGATGGTGGGACCCTTGGGCTGTGTGGGTTTGGGCACAACTGTTTGCAAATTGGTTTTACATGAAGGATGCTTGTACTCATAAATTATTACTTATTGTTAAAAAATGAAAAAAAAAGAAGTAATAGAAGAAAAACAAAGGTTTTCCCTTGAGTTTGGAAGGTTCTAGAGAGTAAACACCTGTTATGCCACTTTCTCCATGACATGAAAAGAGGAGCTTCATTTTCATCCAAAGTCAATCCCCATTTCATTCAATGGCAGAGTGGGCCATCATCAAGCAAAATGTGTTCTTCACCATGGTGCTGTACAGACTGTTTTCCTTCTCCCTTTCCTGGTTTGTACTTCTCTCCTCCTTTCCCCCTTGTCCTTTCTTCTCTTCCTTCCTCGCCTCCTTCCCTTCCTCCATTCCTTTCTGGTGAGATGGGGGAACATTTTCCCCATTCTGCATAGGGAGGCTGAGGGAAGCCCCAGGCCTTTAGACTGTAGCGATGCATCTGAGCAGGTTCCTGGAGAAACCACCGTTCTTATCTCTCAGCCCTGATGCTAAACAAAGTTGATTGATATGCATGTGCTTCAAGTCAATTTTAAACTACGGTCATGAATATCTACTTATGCTTCTGTACAAGTATTTCTTTACTTTTGTCTGGAAAATGCTTTGTAGAGCTAAATTCTGTGATAAAAATGGCATAAGATCCATTGTGTTACACAATCATTTTGCATCATATCATGTAATTGACAGGAAGGGCAGGATTTCAAATTTTGTATTGTAATAACTGTTAGGAGCCTCAAATGATATGATTTTATAAAATAAATGTGGCTATAAGTTCCCCCTTGCTACAAATCAAACAGCAAGACAGAAGAGGGTCTGAGAGGTGCAGTAGGATGATTGCATGGCCACGGCCACACCAGCGAACAGGCTCAAAGGCCAAGCATTGCTCTGCTGTATTAGGGGTGGATTAGAGCTGGGCTGCGGTGCTAGGAGGGAGCAGGCTGAGGTTGACAGAAGGACTATGATGCTTAGTTTTCTTGTATCTTCAACACAGATGAGACACACATTAGGCATTTAAGAAACAGTCATTTTCTGGGCTTAGTGGCACACACCTTTAATCCCAGCATATAGGAAACAGAGGCAAGTAGATCTCTTGTGAAATCAAGGCCAGCCTGCTCTACATAGTGAGTTCTGGGACTGCTTTGATTACAGGAGACCCCATCTCAAAATAACAAAAACAAAAACAAAAAAACAACCCCCCCCAAAAAAAAATCAGTTACTAAACAATTGAACTACTGAGTTGATACTTTTATAGTTCCATAACTAATCAGTTAAATAGTCATGTTTCTCCTTCATGACTCTGTTTCTGAGCTGGGCCTGGTGGCAGAAGCCTGTAATCCCAGCTACTCACATATCTGAGTCAGAAAGATCACAAATTCAAAACATGCCTAGACAATATAACGAGATCAAGTTCAGTTTCGGCAACTTAGTGAGATTCTGTCTCAACATAAATAGAAAAAAAAAAAAGGATGGTGTTGGTTACAGATGTATCTTAGTGATAGGACATGTGTGAGGCCCTAGGACAACTCCCAGTGCCACAAATTCCATTTCCTCATCTCTAACAGGGGGAGATGTAACACCCCTAATATATTCCCCCCTCTCTCTCAACATGGAAGAAACTAGCAGAAGAAAGCTACATTTTTATGTTGTTGAGGGCTTCCTTCTTCCCACTATGCCATTTCAAGCTGGGTCATTCTTGGCTGCAGAGATTGTCCTGCACATTACAGATTATTTAGGGACAGCCCTGCCCTCTGCCCACTAGATACAGGTTATGTTCCCAAGTCATGACAAACAAGCATAATTCACATAACTAAATGTTCCCTGAGAGACAGAACTGCTCCCTGTTAAGAAGAATGACTGCTGTATCTCTAATAACTCATAGAATAATTAAATAGTTCACTTATAAAATACATTGTTCAAACACTACATAGTTACTACCTATGGCTATATCAAGTTTAAATGCATATAAAGTCAGGACTTACACTAAGGAAGAAAAAGAGTGAATATCAAATGAAAAGATACAGTCATCCCATAATTATATGAAGTAAGTGATGATGCAGATAATAAAAAAGATATTTGAGTCCTATAACTTCCCTGCATTAGATGGCTTTTCTAATTATGGCCATCTAGGCTAAAAATATTAATTGCAATCAATTTCCTGAGCACATGCTGACAGATGACAGAGAAGATGGCAAGTTTGTATAGAGAGAAAGAACTCGGGCTCTTAAATTTTCATGGATCCTTGAAAAGCGGGTGCCTTAACCTCAGGCACCAAGCTGAATGGGTAAGCTCAGAAAAGAGGATTTGTAGCTTAGTAGAGAGTGCTTACCTAGCATGTAAAAGGCCTAGGTTTCATCCCCAGGACCACCATACCACAAGCAAGCAAACAAACAAGCAAAACCAACCAACAAAACAAACAAGATTGAAAAATAATAGCAGTATCTATACTTACAGATGAATTAAAGACTTGAGTCCCCGAAAAGTATGTCTTGAAATGGACTTGATGTTGTTGTTTTCTATGAATCTGTAATAGGTGACAATATTTCTGGTCAGATAGCTGTAGGAGCTTGAGAGTACCTGTCCTGAATATCATCATGGGAAAAAAAATTTCTTACTTACAAATACTCTAGATGTGGAAGACCAATAAAAGCATCATCACTGATTACGTCGAAGGAGTTCGATGTGAATAATCTGCCCAGAAAAAGTTCGCAATGAAAATGATTAAACTGACGCTGTCAATTTTTATTGCTTTCATCTCTCAGAAAAACAAGTAGAGGTTGATACAGACAATTGTCTAGATGTGTTTTCTTTTTCTTTTCTTTTTTCTTTTTTGTCTTTTTGAGACAAGGTCTCCCTGCAGCCCCAGTTGGTCCTGGAACTTGTTATGTAGACCAGGCTGGTCTTCTGGCCTTGGACTCACAGAGATCCACCTACCTCTATCTCCTGAGTGCTGAGACTAAAGGTATGCGACACCACACCTGGCAAAGATGTGGTCTTTTGGGTTTTCTTTTTTTTTTTGTAATTTATCTTTATTTCACGTGTATGAGCATTGTGCCTCCATGTTTGTAAGTGTGCCTGCTGTCACAGGTCAAAGACTGAAAAGCAAGATGGAAGGTGTTTGTCTATATAAAATATGATTTTAAAAGTCAGGTGTGAAACCAGGAGATCTTACTTTCTCAAGTACTTTAGAGTGAATCATTTATTCGATACAGGACCTGGGTAGGGATTGGTAATTTATGAAGCTAAAGGATGAAAACACAGGAGTAAACTTCATGTCGTCTTTGTTTTTACATTTACTTGAAACTTTCCATAAAAATGGAGGTGGAAGCTGAACCAACCAGACAAAATAAAACGATTTCTTGCATTTCTTCTTCCTACCAATCCTGGATGATTCACTTCGAATCCCTCTCCCCTCTACTGTCGTGACTTATACTCAGATAGCTCACTGCGCTCTGCAAAAGCCAGCACGAAGTAATCAAGCACACATTACAGCCTGTACTTAATAAAACAAAGTCCAAGGTTCATGACTTCCATCACAACTCTGGTAATTGTCTAGTCTCATTTTATGGTTTTGGAAAGCAACATGATACTCAGTGTTACTCCAAGGTAAACTGACACCCAGAGGCTTGTACAGGATCCAGGGTTTTGGTTTCTTTCTGTAAGTGCAGCGACAGGGATGGAGAGAATCAAACAACGCAGGAATAGATACAGAAAAGCGCTTCTTGGGCTCAGTGGTTTGCATATCAGCCTGCAGTTAACCTGGGGTTCCCATCAACCCACATTCCAAGTTGCCAGTAGAAACAGCTTTTATCACTTCTACAGACCCTTATGTTAAATCAGATTCAAGAGAGTGGAAAGTGGATGTTAGACGCACGCATAACTTGCCTATACACGTCATGAAATAAAAGAGAAGACCTCCGGTAGAGTGCTTGTCTGCTTGTTCAGAGCTAATCCCTAGCACCTGTGATGGTGCCTGTTCCATAGCGGACACCGAACAAATATTTGTAGAATGAAGAGGAATTCAACTTTACATTAACTCCATTTGCTACTAGATTACTGCGTTAGACACACCTTAGACCTGGGACTTGCCCTTATTTGTTTTTGTGTCTCTAGATCTAGTCCAATTCCTGTTCTTTTAAAAAAAATGTTTGTTGAACTAGATTTCAAGGATTAAAACCTCTGCCCCAAACTACAACTACATGAAAAATACTTGAAAGAAAGAGGTCGGGACAGAGTAAAGTATGTTCTATAGAGTTCCACTCTTGACCTAGCACAGGTCTATACAGGTCTATACAGGTTGGCATCAACATAGTGCTTATTCTTTATTTTGGTATTTTTGAGACAGGGTCTCCCTTTCATCCCAGCTGGCCTGGAGCTCGCTATGTAGACCAGGCTGGTTTTGAACTCACAGAAATCCTCCTGCTGTGCTGGGATTAAACGTGTGCACCACCATGCCTGGTCATAGTGCTTATTCTTAAAGGCTAGTTCTGACTGAAAGGGAATGCTAAAGTTGTATGGAGGTAGTCATAATAGTTGATTTCTTGACCAGGGTACTAGACATTGGGTGCTTACTTTGTATAAAACATCATTGAGAAGCACACTTAGGGGCTGGAGAGATGGCTCAGCAGTTAAGAGCACTGGTTGCTCTTGCAGAGGACCCAGGTTCAATTCCCAACACCCAATGGCAACACAACCATCTGTGACACCAGTTCCAGGGGATCCAATGCCCTCTTCTGACCTCTGCAGGCACTGCATGACATGGGTGCACTTAAATATATGTACTTATACACATAAAATAAAAATAATAAATAAAATATTCTTTAAAAGTACATTTAATAGTGGTATTATTTCTTTATAATTATATTACAATTATAAAGTTTCTTATAAAAGCTAAAAAATTCATCTGGCTAAGATAATGATGAAGGGGTGGAGAGATGGCTCAGTGGTTAAGAGCACTGACTGTTCTTGCAGAAGACCCAGGTTCAATTCCCAGCACCCACTTGGCAGGTAACAAACATCTGTTACTCCAGTTCCAGGGGATCCAACAACCTCCTCTGATTTTCTCAGGCACTGGACATGAGTGTACCACATACATGCAGGCAAAACATTCATACACATTTTAAAAAGATAATAATGAATATCATAGTTTTATTTCTAAATTCAATGGTAGTTTCTATAGACAGGAATGTATACAATTATAGATATATTCTAAATATAGTATGTGAGCTATTCATTTTATTATCCTATACTTGAGAAGTCTCAGGCATATATATCACATTTTATAGAGAAGATTAAACTCAAATCTTTAATTTTTTTTTATTTTTATTTTTATTTTTTTGGTTTTTTCGAGACAGGGTCTCCCTGTAGCCCCAGCTGTCCTGGAACTCACTCTGTAGACCAGGCTGGCTTTGAACTCACAAAGATCCGCCTGCCTCTGCCTCCCGAGTGCTAGGATTAAAGGCGTGCGCCACCACGCCCAGCTTAAATCTTTCATTTTTTATAGATTCTTAAAGATATGTTTGACTTCAGTATTGTGGTTTCTGATTGAATCAGATGTATCAAGTACTCGAAAGTCTCTATTAATGGAAGTAATACCCACTTCAGCCCATGTTCATATACAATAGTACTGGGCAGACCAGAATTTACATTTGCTTATATTGCACAAACTCTGTTCCTTTCCATGAATTATCAGAGCAAGAAAGACTTTGCTTTTCCCTCAGAGTAGTCAAGTCCAAAGTTGTATTTGTATTGCATTCCTCGGCTTGATTAGCCTGCTTCAAAAAAGATGTTACTCTTCTGGGGCTGGAGAGATGGCTTAGCAGTTAAGAACGCCGTCTGCTCTTGCAGAGGACCCGGGTTTGATTCCCACCACCCACATGGCAGCTAAGAACCATCTTTAACTCCAGTTCCAGGGGAATCCGACACCCTCTTCTGACCTCCACAGCATTGCACGACATGGGTGCACCAACCTACATGCAGACAGTACACTCATACACATACAAAAATAAATAAAATTTTAAAAATGAAAAAAGATATTACTCTTCTTCGGGTTGGAAAATTGACAAGTGAAAAATGAAATCAGCCTGCAAAGACCTAAAAGAAATCTCTTAGGGCTAACTATGATTAATGGCAGGTAAGACGAAGGAACACATAAAAATTGCCTGAATAGGGAGACCTCACGAAGGAAGCGTCAGTGCCCGGCAGAGGGGCGATGCTTAGATCCGTGTCTGGTTCTAACCAGGGGTTTTGAATCTTGGCTGCACTTAGAATCACCTGAGGAGCTTAAAAGCACAATTCATTCCCACTGTCAAGGATTCTGGTTAAATTCGACACTTGGAGTGTGGCCTAAGCCATTTTAAAGCTCCCGGAGTGGTGCATGCAGTCAGAGCACATAGGGAAAGCCTTGCAGGTCAGCTACGATCCCCCGTTTACCTGTGGCGACCAGGCATCCTCTGCCCTTGATGCTGCTGTGGCACTGGGAGAGGCTGGAGGTTTTCCTGTTCCCGAGAACACACACAGCAAGTGTGTCTACTAACTCTACTATGAATCAGGCGTGACAGCCATCACCACAGTAGCAGCGTCATGAAGGCATTGTGGGGACCAACGTACAGTCTGAATGGCCTTGTTACCCTGAGTGGAGGTCAGGGGTCTGGAGCACAGACCAGCCGGGACACATCCCAGTTTGCAGAGGTCACATACAGATTACCCCTGCCCTGGTCCCATAAGACCCCTGAAGTTTCTGCCATGCAAACTCCTTAGGGAAGGAGGAAACTAAGCCTGCTCTTTTTTAAACCATTGTTGGTGGGAGCAGATCCAGGGACTCCAGGACTAAGCATTTTTTTTTTTTAACATCTTTTCAAAACAGGGTCTCCCTGTAGCCCCAGATGTCCTGGAACTCACTCTGTAGACCAGGCTGGCCTTGAACTCACAAAGATCCGCCTGCCTGTGCCTCCCAAGTGCTAGGATTAAAGGTGTGCGCCACCTCGCCAGGCTGGACTAAGCACTTTTGAATCCAGCATGAAAGTGTTTATGGAAGGAGCAGGGTGGATTTTTTCCCCATGCCAAACTGAGGGAGTATATGCTTCCTTCCTAGGAGGGCATGCGAATGCCCCGTGCACGCCGATGCTTATAGTAGATATCCGCTCTAAACCCCAGGCAGGCACTGGCTCATCTAAAAATGATAGCTATTGCCTCATAATTCTTCGCACTTTAGGGCTTCCTGCTTGAAATATCTCATTTGGTCTTTAGAACAAGCCTGCGAAGGTGGTAGAGTTAGTGTTGTAATCTGTTGACAGGGGAAACTGAGGTCCAAAGAAATACTCAAGGCTTTGCTAAAAATCATGAGGCCCAAACCCCCCAGTTTAACACCCTTTCTGCATCCTTGGGTGGCCTCTTGGCATAGGGCCCAGGTCACATGATGGTACCATGACTGAGTTCTGGTGAACAGCCACAGTAACACAGCTCAGCACATACAGACTTAAGAGTCACATTAAGGTCTTAACCTCTCAATATTTATTTTTAAAAGTAAAACACTAAAAAATTAAATGCAGTTTATAAATAGTACCCTTATTACACAGATTCTGGAAAATGTGGAAAACTTTAAAAGTAAAGAGCATGATTATCATATGACTCGGACACTAACATCCACATGCCTCCTGCATATACGATACCTACATGTACATATTTATAAAGTTGAGATAACTTTTACATTCTGTGTCTTTTTCTCTTCTTTCTTTTTTTTTGGGGGGGGGTGGCAGGTTCTGGCGTAGTTTATGCTGGACTGCCAAATACTTTGTAGCCCAGACTGGCTTTGAATTTGCGATCCTCTCTCCTCAGCTTCCCAAGTGCTAGGGTTATAGGTGTTTAAAGCATTCCAACTTGATTTGTGTCTTTTTCATTTGTTTATTTGATCATGAACAATTTTTCAGTCACATGGCTTAACATACAAGTTTCAAATCATGGACATACTATAATTTAGCTTTCTTATTTCAGTTTTTACCATCCACCACAACCATCCTTATCTCTGAATATTTTTTCTGTTTCTATTTCCTTGGGATAGATTTAAAGTAGATTTCTAAATGTGGTACTATTGGGTTACAGATGATTTTAAACTCTTTAGTTTTTCAACTAAGTTTTACAAATCACTTTCTGACTGAGCATGTAAAGGCCCATCTGCATCCTCAATAACATTCACTTTATCATCTCTTTCTTTCTGTGAAATCATGACTTCTTTCATTCATTTGACACTTAGTCCCATGTATAATGTGAGATAAGTTGCTACCTTGATTCTTTTCTCAACTTTATTTTTTTTTCATTCAAACATGAAAACAAGAAATTTGGCTTTATCTGCATATAAAGTATCCAGCAAATTTTGATTTGTAACAATCTTTAAATTGTATATTTATTTAGCTATTATTCTTTTTTGTGCGTGTCAGATAAAGTGTCACTTTAAAGCTCTAGCTGGCCTGGAACTCACTATGTAGACCAGGTTGGTCCCAAACTCACAGAGATGGGCCTGCCTTTGCTTCCCAAGTACTCAGATTAAAAGGATGTACCAGCTGGGTATGGTGGCACACACCTTTAATCCTAACACTAGGGAGGCAGAGGCAGAGGCAGGCAGATCTTTGTGAGTTCAAGGCCAGCCTGGTCTACAGAGTGAATTCCAGGACAGCTGGGGCTACAGGGAGACCCTGTCTCAAAAAGACTAAAAAAAAAAAAAGTGTGTACCACCATTCCTGGCTTAGAATAATATTCTTAAAATTGCCTGATATAGTCATATTCATCCATGTGCACTATGATGAGATAATATGGCCTGGTGGACTATGACTGTTGATGCCCGGTTGCAGTTCCTTCTTCTGGTTGTCTATGCACAGCTGCCTGTAGAGTAGAGCACATCATTTCATCAATAAAACACTGTAGTGTCAAGGCTGTAAAATAGTTGGGAGTGTCCTGATTGAAAGCTAAGACCAGTTGAATATACTTCAAAAGGAGCAGAAAAGTAGGTGAGCTGGTTACCAGGAAGCTTAGGTTAAGCAGGAACCCAGAGTCAGCAATGGAGAGAGAATGAGACAGCAGGGGGACTAAGAAGAATCTGGCTACAGGAGTTCATAGCTTCACGGCTAAGGTTGTCCCCAGGGCAGCTAAGAGGCCAGAGACGCTGGGCCATTCAGAGAGGACTAGGTGGGCACATGAGTTGATACAGGTTGATAGGTCCTGGAAGTGCTTCCTTGCCTGGTTTCTTCTTCCAGAGCCCAGGAAAGGAACACTTTGCCCTAAATCCTCTGTGTGCCCATGTGCATGACACTTCCATCTATATTACAAAATGAAGGGGCTGGACTAGTTTCCCAAATCACTCTTAGCTGTATACGTCTGAGCTTGCGGCACTGTAGGCATGTAAGCTGGGGTGGAGGTAAGGAGGGAGGTCTGCAGATGGCAGACTGTGGGGGAACGTGATGCCTGCAGAGAAAACCTCATTGTCCCAAACCAGGCTGCTCACCTGGCCCTTTGCCAGGTTCTGGGTGAAGAGAAGAGCAAGCATCCAGAATCTGCTTGTCACTTGGAGACTGAGTTGATGGGATATGGAATATAGAATCGAGCTTCAAAGCTTGTAGCTGTCACTTACTATTGTATGTTAACACATTAAGAAGGTGAATCTGTCTGTTAAAATAGGAATTATAATAACAAAAGGATTCCCGGATGAGCCTCTGGAGTCATGGGAAATAATGTAGATGAGCAAGTCTCTAGTGCTTCTGCCAAAGAACATCTACACAAAGAGGATAGATATAAGTATCAGTGCAAAGGGCCCTTAGATCCAGCAGAGGAACTTAGTTGCACTGCTAAAGAAACTTAGATTCAATGAAGTCATCCCTGCCCAAGACTGACAGGCATTGTCCAGGCTTCTAGACATCCACGGGCAGTGTGTATAATCACACATGCACATATCCAATTTCCTTTGCTGGGTCTGTGTGTACTATATGTAAATGAAGGAGCATCAAGTGCTCAGGTTACAGCTGTTGCCAGATCTGGTGTTGCAGCTGAAGGGGCTTGTCAATTTGTTTAAAGCCTTGCTTATCCAGTTCTGATCCTCTGGTTGTTACTAATATTCATTATCCACAAGAATAGGCTGGCTGAATAATAATTAACAATAGGCTCAAAACTGGATCACCACTTGTAGAAGAATAAAGTTAAACCCCTACTTCTCACCCTGTACAAAAGTCAACTCCAGATGGATCAAAGATCTCAATGTGAAACCCCAAACTCTGAAGGTGATAGAAGAAAAAGTTGGCAGCAGCCTACAAGACATAGGCATAGGAAAAGACTTCCTAAATCAGACAGCAGCTGTGCAAGAAATAAGATCAACAATTGACAAATGGGACCTCATTAAACTCAAAAGCTTCTGTACATCAAAAGAAACAATCAAGGAAGTGAAGAGAAAACCCACAGAGTGGGAGGAAACCTTCACCGCAGATACATATGACAAAGCATTGATTTCCAGAATATATAAACTACTCAAAAAACAAAGAAGAAAACAAATGACTCACTCAAAAGATGGAGCAAAGAGCTGAACAGAGACTTCATAAGTGAGGAATTAGAGATGGCCGAGAAACACCTTAAAAGTGTTCAACGTAGCTAGTAATTAAGGAAATGCAAATTAAAACCACTTAAAGATATCATGTCACTCCAATAAGACTGGCTAGAATCAAGAAAACAAATGATACCAAGTGCTGGAGAAGTTGTGGGGAAAGGGGAACACTCATCCACTGCTAATGGGAATGTAAACTTGTACAACCACTATGGAAAGCAGTGCAGAGAACCCTTGGAAGACTCAAAATGAACTTGCCACCTGACCCAATCATACCACTCCTAGGTATATACCCATAAGACTCATCTTAATGCAGAGGTACATGCACAGCCATGTTTATTGCAGCTCTCTTCACAATAGCGAAGAATTGGAACCAACCCAAGTGCCCCTTAACTGATGAGTGGATAGAGAAAATGTGGTACATCTACACAATGGAGTTCTACACAGCAGTAAAGAAAGATGACATCATGAACTTCAAAGGTAAATGGATGGAACTAGAAGATATCATGTTAAGTGAAGTAACACAATCCCAGAAAAACAAATGATGAATAGTATCCCTCATCTGTGGATGCTAGTGCCAATTACCTAGTTGTAAGGCAAACTGAACAACGTTAATGTTATATTTCTCGTGATCTGAAGACAGCTATGGTCTTATATTGTGAATCCCTTAACGGGTTCTAGAACCAAGCTACCATTTATTTTAAGAGTTAGGAAGTTTTGGTATATGGTTGAAGGATATGTGTGTATATTTTAGAGTAATGTAAGATCAAAGGAATTTGGAAAAAACTAGTCTGTCATGACATTATGTCTAACCACAGCATTTATTTTATGGGAGTGCTTTTTAGTATTTCTTATATAAGGCTGCTTGAGCTTTTGTCCAAGCATTTTCTAAAATATTATAAGGTAGTAAAAGTATCAGGCTGGTGTAACTTAGCCTTTCTGGATGCTTAACCACCAGACTTAATGCCCATACCAATTTGGCTGAGGGTCTTAAGGGTCTTTGTTCCTTGCCCTCAGAGGTCAACTAAGTCCCAGGGTACTATGCATAGGGCATCTCTTGAAATGTCCTGCAAATGTGAGTCACCAGTCTTCCTGTTCAGGTAGGTCTTGGAGATCCACTAATGGGACTTCAGCCAGTGTCCAGTCTATAAAGAGGAAAGTCTGCTCATGCTTCAGAAAGGGAAGCCTGGTATAGCGAGACCTGACTTTGTCCTTGAGTGGATGGAACTGGTGATTGAAAAGCCAAAAGGAGGGGCTGGAGAGATGGCCTAGCGGTTGAGAGCACCGACTGCTCTTGCAGAGGACCCAGGTTCGATTCCCAGCACCCACATTTCGGCTGAGAACCTTCGACTCCAGTTCCAGGGGAATCTGGTGCCCTCTTCTGACCTCCGCAGCACTGCACGACATGAGTGCATAGACCTGCATGCAGACAGTACACCAATACACATAAAAGAAATAAATAAAATTTAAAAAATGTAAAAAAAAAAAA
>VZQC01011003.1:1675449-1985902 GCA_009823505.1 Rhizomys pruinosus | reverse complement strand
TGCCACTGCTTTTGCCATCCTTCAAAGATGTGAGAAGACACAACTTTTCAACCTTCCAATATGGACTGAAGACTCATATCTCTTCAAGAATCCTCCAAACCTTCAGTGCCAAATGGGGACTGCTGAGACATCCAGCTTGTGGACTAAGATACTACCGGGGTTTCCACTTCCTCAGAGTATAGACTGCCATTGTTGGACTACTCAGGCTGTATCATGGAGACCAGTACAGGAAGATCAAGACAGGACACACTGCTTACTGGACCTCATTTGGTGACCTTGGAAAGGGAAAACCCCAGTATGGAACACAAGGGCAGAACTGGTGGTGGTTTGGGCTTGCCAAGGAGGAGACTTCAAACATGACATCTTTCAGCCTAATAAAAAAAATCATAAACTGAAGATGCTAAAACCTATGATATATGTGGCATGCATATGTGCATATTTTGGAGTGATGCATATTGGAAGGAATAACAACAAAACAACAACAACAGAAAGACTGTGTCAAAGAACTGACTGAAATGGTGAACTTCTACTCAAAACAGTAAACTTCTGCATCGAAAAATTTGAGAGAGACTGAGAAAAAGATGAGATGAAAAATGTGTTTGGCAGAGGGTCACATGCAGAAATGGCAACTAACTTTAGGAAGAGTAGGTTGAAAGAATGTATGAGCTGTGGTGGGGTGGGGGGGCAGGGAGGGGGCATGGGTCTAGATGTGATTTGTAATGTAATTTTGTATGACATGCACAGAGCTTCAATAAAACATTGGCTTAAAAAAAACAATAGGCTGATGATTCACTTCAGCTAAGTGCGCATGTTCTGAGAGTGCATGTGGCATGTGAATAATTTACATCTGAATATTTAAAAATATGCTCTTAAGACAGGGAAGCACTAAAATGGGACGCATTACTGAAGAGCACATTATTTGACAGTTATTTTTGACTCTCATGGAAAAACATTTTCAATGTAATTCAGCTGATCCTTAAGTAGACTGCCACCTCTTCAATTTGGATCGATTAGAAAAAAACTTTAATTTGGCTCCACATAGCCAGAGGAAGGTGGGCCTTAAAGATACAAGGTCCAGATCCTCTTTCTATAGATGAGGCAACAGAGACAAGCAGGGTTAAGTGATGTCACCAAGGTGTCTTCTTTCTTTTCAGTGCTGGGCCAGGATTAGACTGTAGATTTTAGATATGTAAGGAGTGTGTCTGCACAGGCTCACCCCTTTACATTATAGTCAGTTATCTCTCATCCCAGGAAAATCTGAACACTTCCTTTCTAGATGCTGGCCCAGCCAGCCAACAGCTCCCTCTCCTCATGCTTTGTGAAATCATCTTTTATCTCCCGGGAACACAGAAAAATGATTTAAATTTTATCTGAAGTCTGATCTGTGCCAGCCTTGTCTTCAGCAGTGTGACATCTCTTTTTAATCCTCACAGGAATGTTGTAATGTGGGTTCCATATTCTCCACTTAAAACATAAAGAAAACTGAGGTGAGTAGGGGGGTAAAGTAATTTGAAGCTTGTAAGCAGTAGAGCCGGAATTCTAGGCTCAAACATGATCATCCCACTGGGACTCGTTAATGCCCACAAGTGCAGCAAGCTTCCTCACCTCAGTCCCTCCAGCTCTGTCCAGTCTCTACTGCAAACCAGAACAGCCCTAGCCGTGTTTCACAGACTGCATGGCCTCATGGCCCAACACAAGACTTTCCAGGGGCAGAGAGGGTCACATGCAGAAATGGCAACTAACTTTAGGAAGAGTAGGTTGAAAGAAGTTAATCAGGAGTTTTAGCTTTTCAAGTCCTTTCTGTCCTTAAATAAACTGAGACTCCTCAAAGATGCAAATTCCCAATCTAATTGATAACAGGACCCTGTATCGCTGAGCTCTACACAGATGGTTTAGGCACTAAGGAAACAGCAAAGAGAAAACTCACTTCACATAAAATCAGAAAGAATATTTAAACTCTAGAGCCTTTCTCCTGAGGGACTACAAGCAAGGTCTACTTCCTCTGGGAGGTTCCGAGGGAAAAGTGTGTGCTGAGCTGCTTGACCAGGTGGATACACAACTTGGACAAACAAAACTGTTTTGAGTTGTTCCTTTATCTAGACAGCTGGTTTCATTTCTGTAGAATAGTAGACATGACCTATCTGTGCTCTGCTATCTGATCTCTTTCCAAAAATAATGAAGTATAAACAATTAAGCTAATAACTGAGTTTCCCATGTGAACATTTCCAAAGTATGTCCCACAGAACCAGTATTCTAGGGAAGATTGAGAAGACTGGAACAGTATTACAGAGGTTTCTTTTTTTTTTCCCTATACCAAGGTGCGCTGTAAGTAGCCAGGCAGCGATAGAATACACAGCTGCCCTCGTTTATTTGAGTACTGAACTCTATTCTTTCAGAGGAACCATTTCCCTGGACACTGCTCTAAGATGTTACTCTGAAGTAAATAAGGCCCTTTTCTTTTACTATTTTATTTCTTTTTCTGTCAGTCTGTCTGTCTCTCTTTTCAAGCAAGGAGACCAGAGCTTACACATACAAATGAGAGTTGAAACTAGGGAAACCGGCGGTCCTCACCAGCAATGCTGCTGCTCACTCAAAGAGCTTCGGAAACTCTTTTCAGTCATTGTCTTTGGAAATCAGGACACTTTTCCCTGAATAACCTCATTAATGGCAAAGGTTGACCCTTTGAGAGATTTGATTCAAGGAACAAAACTGTGCAAAGTCAAACCTGAACCCAAGATTATTTATGTCAGAAGGAAGTAAACAGAAGTGGTTAAAAGTGAAGATGGGGGCTGGAGAGATGGCCAAGCGGTTAAGAGCGCCGACCGCTCTTACAGAGGACCCGGGTTCGATCCCCAGCACCCACATGGCGGCTGAGAACCGTCTGAAACTCCAATTCCAGGAGAACTCCAGTTCCAGGGGAATCCGAGACCCTCTTCTGAACTCCGCGGCTTTGCACGACACGGGTGCACAGGCTTGCATGCAGACAGTACATTCATACACATACAGAAATAAATAAAATTAATTTTAAAAAAAAGTGAAGATGAAGGCTGGGCATGGTGGCACTCGCCTTTAATCCCAGCACTTGGGAGGCAGAGGCAGGTGGATCTCTGTGAATTCAAGGCCAGCCTGGTCTACAAAGTGAGCTCCAGGCCAGCTGGGATTATAAGGAGACCCTGTCTCAAAAAATACACACACACACACACACAAAAAAAGTGAAGATGAATGCTTCAACTCTATGTCTGCTTGTTTGGCATTCAGCAGACGCTGGGGAGGCTACCTGACCCTCCCAGGACTCTTCTGTAAAGCACTTCAAAAGGTTATGATGATGAGATAAGAATGGAGTGAGGATATAAAGTGTGAAAACTAAAGTTTGATGGGTTTTATTTTATGGCTTGGAAACCATCAGTGAAGCTTCTTGTCAGAGAAGGGTAAGGATGTCTTAGCCATGGAAACATGGGCCAAAACCATGCCTCTTCACAAGGAATTCTCCAAGAGTTATTTATACTTACAGATTTTAGTTCTTTTTCTTTTTTTAGAGATTCATTTGCTTTTTAAAAATGTATATGTGATATGTACACATGCATGTGTATTCTGTGTACATGTGAAGGCCAGAGGTCAATGCAGGTGTTTTCATCTATCATTCTCCTCATTTTTTTTTTTTTTGATATAGGCTCTCTCACTGAATCCAGAGCTCACTAATATGACAGAGTAGCTGTCCAGCAAACTCCAAGGACCCTCCTGTTTCTGCCTCCCCAGCTGGGTCTCCCTGTAGCCCCAGCTGGCCCAGAACTCACTATGTAGACCAGGCTGGCTTGAACTCAAAGAGATCCATCTGCCTCTGCCTCCCAAGTGCTGGGATTAAAGGCATGTGGTACCAGGCCTGACTTTTTAAATCATATTTTATATAGACAAACACCTTCCATCTTGCTTTTCAACCTTTGACCTATGACAATGATATGAAATTACTGTTTCATCTTCAACTACCACACAGAGGACTTGGAAGGTCTCTTTGGGCTTTTGGGGAGATCTGGACCTACATTGTTCTTGGTAGGGTTATTGGGGATCAAATGAAGGTCCTTGAGAGACTGATACATTATTATTTTAACAATAACTATAACAGCCAATTTTATATCATGAGGTTCTTTCAATTACTAATTTGTTGGTTTGTTAGAATTGACATAATTTTTGACCATTTCTTTAGCAAAGCAATTTTCTATTTATAACTGTTTACAGATTAGACTATAAGAGAATTTTAAGATTGGATGAGCCCTTAGGGTCCCCACAGGCCAACAAATGTTTCTTTTTTGTTTTTATCCTATTTAAAAAGCATAGTTCTGCCTTTCCTTTAAAATTAGGAGGTTAGGGGCTGGAGAGATAGCCTAGCGGTTAAGAGCACCAACTGCTCTTGCAGAGGATCCAGGTTCGATCCCCAGCACCCACATGGCAGCTAAGAACCGTCTGTAACTCCAATTCCAGGAGAACTCCAGTTTCAGGGGAATCAGAGACCCTCTTCTGACCTCCGAGGCATTGCTTGACATGGGTGCACAAACCTGCATGCAGACAGTACATTCATACACATACAAAAATTTAAAAAATTTAAAAAATAATAAAATAAAATTAGGAGGTTAATAAGCCCAGGTCCATGTACCACATTCTCCTTAGTGATAACCAGCCAGAGACAAGGCTGCCACTCTTGGGTGGCCATATCTGCTATATCTTCTCAGGTTTACCTCAGTTACCACCGCTCTCTGCTGTCTCATACCCAACTGCTTCCTTATTTCTCTCACTACCTCAGCTCTTGTTAGCATTTGAATTTTGTTAACAAATGTCACATTTCTTTTTTTTAATTTTAATTTTTTTTTATGTGTATGAATGTACTATCTGCATGTAGGTTGATGCACCCGTGTCATGCAATGCTGCAGAGGTCAGAAGAGGGTGTTGGATTCCCCTGGAACTGGAGTTAAAGATGGTTCTTAGCCACCATGTGAGTGCTGGGAATCGAACCCGGGTCCTCTACAAGAGCAGTTGGCGCTCTTAACCACTGAGCCATCTCTCCAGCCCCAGCATTTGAATTTTAAGGCATATATATATATATATATATATATATATAGTCATTTTATGCATATAGAAGCTGAGGTCTAGTGACATTTTGTGCCCTACCTAAGGTTACATGATACATTCATGGCCAAACTGGATTTCAGACCCATGTACCCTAAATTCTAGTTTAGAGGTTTGACATTCTACCATAGGACCATTCATCTGAAGACTGGCCCAGATTAATTATTTTAAACAAAATCTGACAAGTTTCAGAAAACATGGTGCTGGTTATTTCTTTGTGAAGAACTGAGAGAGTTAGGATGCTTTTTTTTTTTTTTTGGTCTTTTCGACCCAGGGTCTCCCTGTAGTCCCAGCTGTCCTGGAACTCACTCTGCAGACCAGGCTGGCCTTGAACTCACAAAGATCCGCCTGCCTCTGCCTCCCAAGTGCTAGGATTAAAGGCGTGCACCACCACGCCCGGCTGAGAGTTAGAATTCTTAATTATCCACATTTTCTGTGAGAAGCATTTGAAGGAAAGATTTCTTAGCAGGCTCTGATAGAGACCTATGCATAAAATCCCAGAATGCCAAAACTGGAATTGTAGATAAATCCAAATTATATAAGCTAGTCTGGTATTATGGTAATTCAAATAAAATAATCAGCTACTGTCATTAGAGATAATTAATGTTCACTGCCCTTGTACAAACTGTCATTCACACATCATTTTATTTAATCCTACCACTCTCCCATGGAAAAGTTATCTGTGTATACTGAATTTCGGACTTGGCTCAGCTTATCCCAAATCACATTACACAACAATCAGCAGAGTAGGGGACTGACACTGGGGTGTATCAAGTCACAAAGCTATTACTCCTTGCCACACTGCCGGCTCATGAGAGTCATCAGTAGTGACCTCACGGCAGACAATGAAAAGCCCCTACAATGATTCTGCAGCCCATGTTAATCACAGCATCACCACCAGCCAGCATCATCACTGCCAGTCAGCTGAACATCAGTTTGAACATAGCTTATCAGGATGAACTTACAACACATTCAAATATAGGCCAGTGTAATTTGCCTGTCCAGAATTGCCACTGTCTTTAAACCGTTATATTTGGGTAGAAGGAGACAGTATGTCTCTCAAACTTGCATCCCTCACAAAGTCAACAATGTATGTGCTACACAGTAGACTCTCCACATGCTTGCTTTCATTCTGTTACTGCTTGCAATTATACAATAAATACTTTTTTTTTCTCCCTCAGTCCCCAATAAATACTTATTTTAACTAAGCAGAGACAAATGCATAAGAAAATTATGAGTGAAAATTTTCATCTTTATAATGCTTCTTGACCACTGGAAGTCCCTCAGATGCCCCTCTGGACCTCATAAACAGAACTTTTACCTTTCACAAAGAGAGACCATTTAGCACCTGTTGTCAAACTAAGAACCCAGGAGGCTAAATGTAAAGTAGAGGGAAAAATCAGGCCAAAGCAGTAAGTCTCAGATAGGCTCAAACGCTTCGCCTTTGAAGCTCTGGCGCTCTCTGTTGAAGTTTGAAGTCATAACTTTGCAAGCAAGTATCTCTTCATGTTTGGAAAAATGGGTTAGTTCACTTTTCAGGGCTCTATTCTATTAGCTCAGGAAAATTGGGGTATGTCAGACATAAAAAGGATGAAAACAACCAAGGCTTTCTATTGAGAGTAAAACAAAAGGTTTTAGTACAAAATCTATGGCATTGGGTGTTGGAATCAATAAAAATATGGGAAGCAATATTTGGCTATACAACCCCTAGACTCTTCCTTAGACCACTGCGTACTGCTGATCCCGCATGACAAGACACCAGACAAGTAACTAACAAATAGCAGGTGGTACTGGAAGCATCTGGACAATGAGAAGCCAAGTCAAAACTGGGACATGTCAGTCTCATATGGGTAGAGCTGGTGTGCACGGGGTGGTTGGGGGTCTGTGTGATGAGTCATAACCCTGAACAAACAGGAAAGAGCCAAGTGCTATTAACACCAATGCTGCTGCTCTGACTCGCTCTCTTCCTAGGAACTCTTAAGAGCTTCCAAGCCCAAGGATGATGCAATAAGAGCCTTCTTGAAACAATGGCTCTAAGAGCCATTGTTTCAAGAAGTAAACACTAACAGAGAAGGCCGGGACAGGAACTAAAAGCAGACCCAGAGGTTACCTGGGCAAGTCCCCTTCCCAACCTGAGAATCTGCTGTTCCTTTTCACCCAGAGCTGCTCCTGCCACAGGGTGGCAATGGACAAGGAGGGCAGGTCACCATCAGGCAACTGGCCTGAATAACTGGCAGAATGATGCACACTTTCAGAGGAAGCTTTCTTTGTACAGAACTAGTTAGCACAGTTATCGGAATCATTTAACTGGGCAAGGGAGGTCAATCAGTTGGGAGAATGCTTGCAGAGCATGCAGGAAACCCTAGGTTTCAAAATGCCTGGTACCAATCAGTGGGGTGTGGTGGCTTATACCTGTAATGCCAGCACTTGGGAGGTAAAGATAGGAGGATCAGAAGTTCAACATCATCCTTAGCTAGTTTGAAGCTAGCCTCAAATACATAAGACCTTGGGGCTGGAGAGATGGCTCAGCGCTTAAGAGTGCTGACTGCTCTTTCAGAGGACCCGGGTTCTATTCCCAGCACCCACATGGCGGCAAAGAACTGTCTTTAACTCCAGTTCCAGGGGAATCTGACGCCCTCTTCCGACCTCCAAAGCATTGCATGACATGAGTGCACCTACCTACATGCAGACAGTACACTCATACATAGAAGAAGTAAAAAAAAAAAGTTACATAAGAACTTGTTTCAAAAATAAATGTAATTTTAAAATATCAGACCTGTATAGACATGTAGATATTTTGAGAAAAAGAGTTCTGTAGGAAGCTGAAAATTTCCCTTTTACATTGTGAGGGCCTTTGCCGGACACAAACCAAAATATGTTTATCCACATACAACCACCAGTAATGCCTCCTCACTCCCTCTCAGCAGACTGGTTTGGCTCAAGTAGTCATTCAAGATTACCACATTTCTCTCATATTACCTGTAACAGTACAGATGGCAGTGGCTTTGACAGGTGAGCCATGAACTTGCCTCTGAACGAGGTCTAAATGATGGTGTCTTGGGAAGATAGGGTTTGTTTCTCATTCAAGCTACTTGTTTTTCTGTTTGTCTTGAGTTTTAATTTCTTATGGACTGTGCATTGATGTGTCAAGTAATGATTAATTTTTAAATTTTTTAAAATGCTATTTTCTCCCCAAAAAGCTAAATTTTGTGTTTTACCCAAGACTGAATGAGGTATTGTTCTAGTCTTATTGAATTCTTAGAGGTTTGTTTGTTTGTTTGTTTGTTTGTTTTTGAGAAAGATACTAAAAGTAACCCCGGAATTCACTCCCAGCAAATAGGCATGGCTGAGGAGTTCCCAGGCCAATTCATTGGAGTGTTATGAAGGAATGGCAGTGTGGCCATATTTTATCTTTCTGAATTTGAGTCTTCTGTCATGAGCCTGCACCACTGGGGATTTCAGTCTGTAGCTGAGAAGGAACAGGGCCATAATGTGTGAAAACACATTTCTCTAAATTGCATTCACTGAAAGAAAGTACCACTCTACACTAAGAGCAAAGCAGAATGCATAATCATGCTCACTGGTTATGTTTCAAAACTGGCCTTTTGGGAAAGCATGAATAAAATGACATTTGCTTGGGAAAGACTTAAACACACACACACACACACACACACACACACACACACAAATGCTGTGAGACCAAGGCCAGCCTGGTGTACAGAGTGAGTTCCAGGACAGCTGGGGCTACAGGGAGACCCTGTCTCAAAAAGACGGAAAAAAAAAAAAAACCACAAAGGAGTTCTTAAAAAATGTTTTGTACAACTAATCTGATGAATTTTTATTGGATCATTTTATTCTTTCTCTCTTCTCTAGCACAATGTGGTTTTATTTTTCTTCTTTTCCGACACAAACTACCAGCCACAGTCTCCAGCGTCTTCCCCCAGTGCTACATGCAACTTGAGGCCCCACTTCTGTCTCCCTTAGCATCCCAGGCTGACATGTCCAGAAGAACTTCTCATCATCTCCATTACAGAAGGTCTAGAGAAGCATTTGGGTCCATAACACCATCATCAGGTTGTTGTTGTAAGTGATAAGAATGGGGCATTTCTTTCTAAGAAAAAAATTTTTTTTGACAGGATCTCATTTTGTAGCCATGCTGGCCTCAAAAATCTAGATCCTCCTGCCTCAGCCCTCCCACATGCTTAGATCACAGATAGAATGAGACTTTTTGTTTTCCTGTTCTAACAAAAAAGAAACCAATGGCCTTCAACATGGATCAAGCAGAACTGATTCTGAAGTTTATTTTTTCACAGTAATATAACAGGCTTGTTCAGTGATCCACGGTCACAAATGCCATTAGAATTAACTGTCATCCCCAAGGAAAGATTGATGACCCCATGGCCTTCTTGTTCCAGTGGCAATGCAGGTGGGACTGTCAGGACACAGGACAGTGCTGCCCACAGAAGGACTCTCTGTGATCCGAGTATCCTCACAGCTGTTATGATCATAGCACAGGTCAGATCTGGAGCTTTTTAATTTATTTCCTACTCAGTGAATATGATCTTAGTTGATCTTTTCATGAAAACAAGAGTAAGTAGAGAACACTGGGCAGGATGGATGTAAAACAAAGTTCTTAGGAACAGGACTCTGGAGTCTAGGAATGAACTTTGGCCTCTGATGGTTTTGCATAAGATCAGCTGGCACAAATTTACAATGTTGAGGTTCGCTAATAGGAGTTAGCCAAGGACATACAGGACAAGATTACTTGAGCTTTTGTTATTTATGAAACCTGAACTGCTTTTAGAAATAAGGGTGGAATGTTCCATAGGAACTCAGAGCATGGGACAGAGGGGCATGGCACATACTCTGTGTGAGCTATTTAAAACCAGTCCCTTGGCTTCTTCAGTGGTTCTAAATACGTGTAATCACATTACCCTGCAGCAGCCGGTGACTATTTCTATAACACTGCCTCGCATCTGTGCTCATTGTGGCTGGTCCACCCAACAAAAACACAGTGGAGATTCAGTAACTCATTAGGATGATCTGTCCAGGGTTTCAGTATCATCATTAATGTCCACCAAGAGTCAAACCACGAGAGTACTGGGGAGACTGAGACTTCTTGAATTTAATGACTGATGCTATTGGAGTAAGGGGGAGGGGAGGGGTGCCTGAGCACATCAGAAAGATGCACTTAAATGAGCCATTTATTTACCTAACCAATGAGCACAGTAAGCATAATTTATTACTTTCTCCAGTTCAGCACATTCTTATTCTGTGGAAGGATCCCAGCCTTACGGATGTTGTTCCTTTCTATATTAAAGAGCCTACCTTGTTTGGATTTGTTTTGTATGTTAACACTTTCCCTAATCACAATGTTGGCCATCAATCAAAGAGATAAAACCCTTAGGAATTATCTGCTCAATTGGCAATCACTCAAAGGCATTAGCCAAGGGATGGATATTAATGAACCTTATTATAGAATGTCAAAGCACCTAATCAAGTTGATAATTTCAATGAAATAGTCAAACCAGTTTGGGTTTTTATATAGATCGCACAATATATTAAGTAACTTTCAGCATTTTACTTAATATGATCATTAAAAACCATAGCATTTATAAAACATGTAAGACTTTGCCATATCTGATGTCAAGAGTTTTATCTAAACCTGCATATGGTGGGGCACACCTGTGATCCCAGAACTTAGAGTGGAGGGAGAGAATTCGAAGTTCAAGGCCAGCCTTGACTATATAGCGAACTCAAAGCCAGCATGAACTAACTACAGGAGACTCTTTCCTAAACAAGCAAACAAAAGTTTTATGTACTTAAATTTTATTTCTCTCTGATAACAATCCTTCAATATAAGTCTCATCACTTTCATTTTGTAAATAATGAGGTTGATGGCAGGTGAGGCTCAGTAGTTCTCACAATACTACATGACTAAGTTGCGGTGAATGGTGGGGTAAAAATTGAACACAGGGCTCTTCAGTTTCAAGTCCATGCTGATATATATGTGTGTGTGTGTGTGTGTGTGTGTGTCTGTGTGTGTGTGTCTGTGTGTGTGTGTGTGTGTGTGTGTGTAATCTCACCAGAGTAGACAAGCCAGGGAAGGAAACAAATAAAAATCCAAAAAGCAAATAAGTAAAAACTAGATCTTAAATCATGCAGTTAATATACCTCAAATTCAGTGCATCGACAGTTGACTAGCTCTCCCTTGGATGTGTCTAGCTGTCTAGCAACCAACCCAACTCTCTAATTCCTGAATACCAGAGACCCTTTGACCCTCATGTGATACCGCTTTAAGAATTAGAACTCCAATTGGCAAGCATTACACACCAAATTATACATATTACATTTCGCCTGTGAACAGATCTGATTTCCTAGTCAAATGTTATTTTTTAAATATTTTCAGGCATGGGCTGAATGTGTGGCTCCCTTGTGGCCAACTCAAAACATAGAGCAAAGAGTATTTGCTATCTTAATGTTGTCTTTCCCACCCTGCTAGGGGACGAGTTATAAATTAGATAAGATTAGAAAGCAGTTTCTTGAGACCTGGTATTTTAAGGAATTGCCTAGAAAGAAACAAGGGTGGCTTTTTTTTCTCTCTCCCTTTGCCCCCCACATGGTAAATCATACTGGAGAGGAGCCCTAGATCTCCGGAAGACAACATCTTGAGTGCCTATGTTATTCTAGACTCTGTGTTGACAAATCCAAGAACTCTAGTGCAAAATAACCAAAGTTTTTAAGTTAAAAATGAAAGTAAAATAATTGGAATTGATATCTTCGTTGCAACATTCCAGCAACTTTGTAAACAGCCATGAAAGTAGACAGCATTACAGGTTAGTGTATTTACCAGTGCAAGAATCAACCTGCACTGTTGGTGTGAAGTTAGAAACAATCCCATCTACCTCTCACTTTATTGATATTCTCTCCCTTTTCAGAAATATCATCACATTCAACATTAATACTGAGCTCATTTTACTAGAAGGCTTATCCAAATATATGCCATATTAAAAATAGTCATGATATAAATATTTCTCACAAGAGCTGCAGCGATGGTGTGAATAAAAAACTCCCTTCTGAGATTTCAGTAAAACCAGATCTCACAAAGGATCTGAAAGAAAAAAAAAACACACAGACAACAGACACACACACAAAGAGACACACATAAAACAGACCTTCTGTTAATCCGATTTAGCATAACAGTCACTATTTCCACACTATTTTACAAAGTACCATACTCCTTCCCAGATGAAGCAGGAGCAAGATGAACCTGCTACAGGTTTGTCAGAATAATGCCCAGGGTTGGGGCTAGCTCATGTTCAGTAGCAGTTAATCAAACCCCAAAATTGTAAATGCAGCAAATGTTAGCACTGTCAAATGGCCAAACATGCAAGAGGTCTCTCTCTCTCTCTCTCTCTCTCTCTCTCTCTCTCTCTCTCTCTCTCTCCTTCTACTAATACATACAAAGCCCCAAATACAGCAGCCGAAATTTTTTAAACCATAAATGACGTATCAAAATGCTTCCGGGCCTTACAGTGAGATAACATCAGGAGGAACGGTGCGAGGAATAGCCCTGGCGTTCTCACACAGCGCGTTATCTTTGGTACAAGTACACACGGCAGGGCATTTTGGCTTCGTTGGTTTCTTCGCCTCAGTCAGCAAAAGCGCAGAGAAGAGGCATAGGAAATATGCAATCCTTTTCCAGGGGATGCAGGCATTTCCCATCCTTCTGCTTCTTTCTGATTCCATGCAGTCGAAAAAATATCCCCACACATGAACAGGGCTTCTGGAATTCAGCTGGTGATTGTGTAGCCCTCAGAGCAGGTCACATCAGGAGTCCACCTTTTTCCTCTGCCTCTGTATCTCTGCTTTTTCAAAACAGGGACCTGCAGCTGATTCGTGAGCTGCTCCTCGCTCAGGCAGTGCACTGCTTCGGGAAGAGACCTGTGAGGTGCTGTGAGATGGGAGCCAGCCAACTGCCGGAGGAAGAGAGCCGACTTGCATCACCAGAAAACACTGAGCACAGACCAGCCTTCGAAGGCAAGCGAAGTGATGTAACAGAAAATAAACAGCTTTCTGCTTTCACCGGGAGGCCCTTTAATTGTTACCAAAAATAGGACAGCATTATGTCTTATTAGTGGGTGGGTGGGCGGGCGGTGAAGCAGTCAGCTCAGCCTAGGATGTGGGCAATCTCGGGACCCTCTGGGAATTTGCTTTTCATGTACCAAACAACCGAGTAAGAAAACCTAGCTTGGGAACCAGGCTTGGCTGGAAAAATGAAGTTAAATGAAAGTCTGTCCGCAGCTAAAACCTTGCTGTTGCTTGCTGAATCCACCTGGTTGATGCCATCATTGAAGGATAAATCCGAACACACCAAGAAAGGCACTTTCAGGGGCTGGATGGGAGTGAATACTTTTCTGATACTTATCACCCCTCATGAATTATTGATTTTCATAATCCCCCACCCCCCACGCACAGCCCACTCCTTCCACAGTGAGGGAGGAGACAACGTAAACCTCCGCGGCGTCTAATCCGCTCTCCGCCCTGCTCTCCCTCTCCCTTCTTTGGCACTTGCACCAGCAGCCTGGACGGAGCTCGCTACCAGCAGGAGGCGGCCAACTCCGGCTTCCTGGGGCTTTGCAAAAAAAAAAAAAAACAAAAAAAAAAAGGCCTGGCTCAGCCCAGGAGGCAGCGGTAAAGTGGGGAAAATAAATGCCGGGCTAAACAGGACACCAGGCTTTGCGATCCCAGCTCTGCCCGGAAAGAGTTGATTTTACAGACCGGAGAGCCATCCCGTCTGTAGAATGGGGCTAACTGGATAGACGCTCTGTAACTACGGGGAAAATTCAATAGAAATCACAGGCTATGTTCTTGGGGTATATCATGGAAAAGAGGATGTACTCTTGGAAAAGAAAATTCGTTTAAAGAAGCAAAATTCAAGGCCTTGGCTTGGGTGTAAGGTTGCCTAGCCCAAGAGCGTGAGAGATCCCTGGGAGGGCGGAAGGCAGGTCCTTTGACCATGCTGATGCCACGCTTCCTTCAAGCTGGCACAGCTTCTGGTATGTCTTGTCCTGCTTCTTGGCTTGAAAGGATAGTTGGAGCAAGGGCGCAGTAATGACACAAACCCGTCCTTATCAGAAGCTGCTGTGCTGCCCTCCCACCAGTTCCCTGTGCAGCTGACCCTAGGCTTATTCCAATTACTCCCTTTGATCATTTGCTGGCTTAAAAAGAGTTTTGCTATCTCTCACTGCACCCTGAGCTGGTCTTGAACTTGCAGTCCTCCTCCCTCAGCCTCCTGACTGCTGACTTTACAGGTACCAGCCCTGGTCCATTCACTCCTTTAACTCTGAAGTTTCCAGGAAAAGAGATGATGGCAGTCCTGCTTGTTGTCTTATTGGATTGCTGTGTTTTTTTATTCCAGGAGATGAAAAACTCTGTAGGATTAAAAGGCTGTTGTAGGATGTGAGACAAACAGCATCTCTATCCAGGCCAAGGCTAAGATGTCACCAAAGTCACTAGATTCTTTTCTCAACTCAGAGGTAAAGACTCTGCTGAGAACCCAGGGCCTGGATATGTTGTACACACAGCAGGCATCCAGTGTACCCATGGCTATCTGACAGCACCAGAGTGCATGTTCTGTTGACAGTAACCACATATTCATTCAACAAGCTCCAAATTGCCTCACACAGCTTGTGCAGGTTATTGAAGTCAGGGGACAGTTCCTTGAAGAAGCTGTGGTTGAGCTGAATTCCAAGGGCAGGATCCAAAGAAAGGAACTGCGTGTGCTGTGGTCTGGGCACCTATGAGACATTACCAAGTTTGTTGGTTTTTTCTTTTTTTTTGGTCTTTTCAAGACATGGTCTCCCTGTAGCCTCAGCTGTCTTGGAATTTGCTCTGTAGACCAGGCTGGCCTTGAACTCACAGAGATCCACCTGGCTCTGCCTCCCAAGTGCTAGGCTTAAAGGTGTGCGCCACCACGCCCGGCTATATTATGAAGTTTAAGCAGAAGAGTAATATTATCTATTGTGTGTTTCAAAAAGACTAGGATGGCATTATCACTAAGCCAGCTTCAGAGTGATTTGAGTATACTGTTTACAGAAAATTTTATCAAAAGAAAGTAAAAGCCTCAGACCAAGAGAAGCCCTGTTTTAAAGTGGGCTCTGCTACTGCTTTACTGTCCAGGACTCTGAGGAAGGGAGTGAGGAATATTGTTCTTAGAAACTGTGGCCTACTGGCAAGCCTCAAGTAATCAGTAATGTGTCCCTTAAAAGCTGTCCATGAGCCAATCGTTTTTGTAAATTGAATCCTGCTGCAAGTAGATGATGGAATCTTGCTCTATAACATGATTACATTGTGAAAATTTTATGCAGATTCATTTTATTCAAATACTCTCTCGCTTAGTTATCTGACTTAAAAATAACATGTTTTGATTGGTGCACGCCTTTAATCCTAGCACTTGGGAGGCAGAGCCAGGCAGACCTCTGTGAGTTCAAGGCCAGATTGGTCTACATAGTGAGTTCCAAACAGCTGGGACTACAGGGAGACCCTGTCTTGAAAAGACCAAAAAATAAATAAAAAAATAAATAAAAAGTAACATGTTTTGTAACTATAAAAACAATGATCTTGAGAACTTAGAGATCTTGGATCCAATCCCTGCATACTGCAGATGGGGAAACTGAGGTACCAAATGACCACACACACACCTAGTGCCAGGGCCACCACGCTGCCTGGGGCAAAGCCTTGGCAGATGCTTAGTTAAAACAAACCATTTGTCCAGTTAGACATTCACTCTCTAGGATTGGCTTTCAAATACATCAGATTACCAAGACTGGTAAGCCCTTGGCTTTGTGCTTTTGAAGACAGTCAAGTGCTCTTTCGCTTTTGCTGTGGTAAAGTTAGAAGGGCACTGAATGGGAGCACGAGCTTATACCATGCTATTCGCTGTGCAGCCACACTTACCTGGCTGCTCAGCTTGTCAGTTGGAGAAAGGACCATCAGAGGGGGAAACTCTAAGGACGTTACAATAGGCATTCTAAAAAAACAGTTAACTTTTTCTTTTTCTATGGCATTTAAACCCCAGACTTGAATTCTTTATTCTATTAAAACACCCACCAAGATCAGGCACAATTTTAACCATACTATGCATGGAGCCTTTCTGGGAACAGGCTCTGGAACTGAATCTGTGGAGGGGCCTAGGAGGACTTGAGGTGCCTGGGGTTAGACAGGATGCTGTGCTCCTGGGGAAGCCTTCCGTCAATGTGGAGGCCTTCAGACAAGGTCGGCAATCTACCTGTGGACCATGATGGCCCTTGGGAAAGGGGCCTAGAAAGGATGAAAGTGGACCTGGCAGAAAGCCCAGGGAAGCTGGGAAGCCCAGCTGAGGCAGGCTCAGTGCCCAGTCCAAGGTGCAGAGGAGCCACTTAGCAGGGTCCAAGACTGGCTCTGCATCTTGCCAGCTGTGTGATGCTGGGCATACTTAACTTCCTAGGACATGGATTTCTCCTTATTGAATGAGGACAACCACAGTATGTAGCACAGAGAGTTGTTAAGAGAACTAATGATCGTGTATCTAAATGCTTAGCATGGATCTGATCTGTGGGAAATCATTGTCAACATCCATCATCATCATCATCATCATCAGGCAACAGGACTTGAATACTGATTGTGTGACTCCTGGTACATGGGAGCCAATGCTCTCACTTAAATATATGAGGTCAATTGGTGTCTAGGACTGGCACTTCTGGCAGGAGACAAGCTGTAGTGGTATTCGGATTCTACCCATGGGCAGGCCCTGTGGTACATGCCTTTAATCCCAGCACTCAGAAGGAAGAGGCAGGTGGACTCTTGGTGTTCAAGACCAGCCAGGGATATATAGTGAGACCCTATCCACCCCCCAAAGAGTCTAGCCAGATAAAGAGACCAAAATGCCTTCTGGGAAAAAAGAACTCACCAATATGGGGAAGTAACAGCATGTGGGGTTGAGGTAGACACAGTCCAGACCACGAGAGAAAGAAGGTGGTTAGGAAAGAAGAGTGAAGGTGCTGCTTAGCGCACTGCACTCGAACACATGTAAATTCAAAGAGGGTAAGAGGAAGCTCTTGAGATTCCTGTGTCAAGCGGGTTCCCTGCAATTATGGGGATCACTGCAGTGCATGCTGGAAGGAACTTCACACAGTGGGGGCACCAGCTGCTGTAGGATGTGAGACAAACAGCATCTCTATCCAGGCCAAGGCTAAGATGTCACCAAAGTCACTGCATTCTTTTCTCAGCTCAGCCTTGGTGGTCCAAGCTGCAGTGACAGGTCACAACCATCAGAGCAACTGGCCAACCATCCCGAATGGGAGCCAGAGCCAAAGAGAAGGGAATGGAAGGATACCACACAGTGCTTGGGAGCACGTGTGCACTGTTCCCTGGCCACCTCAGAGAGACCGAAGCAGGTCCCAGGAATGTGCTGGCGATCTAGAAGAGCCAATGAAAGCAGGCAGAGGAACAGCCTGTGCTGCAGGTCTGATCCCAATTTTCCCCTCAGGCTTGTGTGGCCTAGGAAACCCTCATTGTGCAAGTAAACAAATCATTGTTTGGTGCCTTAAAGGATCAAGCCTGGACCCGCCTCCTTCTACAAACACCCAGACAGGACAAGCAAATAATTGTAATTTTAATCAGCTTTCTTGATCAGGGTTTTTGAAACTGTAATTCAGACATAGTAGTCCGTTATCTGTCTTGTGTGTACAATCTGGTTTTAAAACTGCAAAATTCTGGGGGCTGGAGAGATGGCCTAGCGGTTAAGAGCGCTGACCGCTCTAACAGAGGACCCGGGTTCCATCCCCAGCACCCACATGACGGCCGAGAACCGTCTTAACTCCAGTTCCAGGGGAATCCGACACCCGCTTCTGACCTCCGTGGCATTGCACAACACAGGTGCACAAACCTACATGCAGACAGTGCATTCATACACATACAAAAATAAATTAAAAAATTTTTAAACTGCAAAATTCTGAATACAAAGATGAAGTGTATTGCTCTCAAGAGGTTAACTATTGCCCTATGGAGCCTTTGATTCCATTCTGTGTATATATATATATATATATGAGTCCATGATGAAATAAACTTTCTTTTTATTTTTTATTTTATTTTTTATATTTTTAATTTTATTTTTTTTTTTTGTGTATGAATGTATTCTCTGCATGTAGGTTTGTGCACCCATGTCATGCAATGCCACAGAGGTCAGAAGAGGGTGTCGGATTCCCCTGGAACTGGAGTTAAAGACAGTTCTCAGCTGCCATATGGGTGCTAGGGATCGAACCCTGGTCCTCTGCAATAGCAGTCGGTGCTCTTAACCACTAGGCCATGTCTCCAGCCCCAAACTGTTTCTTTTTAAATATTGATTTATCTATTTATGTTTTGCGTATGAGTGATTGGCCTGCATGTATGTAAGTATACCATGTGTATTCAATGTCCACAGAATCCAGAAGAGGGCATTGGATCTCCTGGAACTAGAGTTACGGATGCATTTTAGCCACCATCTGTGTGCAGGGAACTGAACCGGGGTCCTCTGCAAGAGCAGCTGGTGCTCTTAACCACTAAGCCATCTCTCCAGCCCTAAACTGTCTTTCTTACAGGTAATTTACAACAGAAGGAAGAAAGAAAGGGTAGGAGGGGAGAAAGATAGGAAGAAAATCACAAAACCCCAAAGCCCATTAGAAGATGCTGAAGTTCTTTGCCCACCTCAGGAGTCTGTGAAATGGCCAGGAAATAGTCTTGATCCAATAAATGTCACTGATGGAGGGCAGCAAATTAGACCTGTTGGAATGTTGTTTCTGTTACTAAGCTCTGTGACCTTGAACAAATTGCTTAACTTCTCTGTTCTTCATTTTCCACATTAATAGGTAAAAATAATAACACCATTTTTGAATTGTTGACATCAGGATTTATTATAATACATGTGGCATGCATATCACAATGAAGGCATTTAACTACTGATGGTTCTGCCAACCTTACACAGGAAGTGGGGGCGGGACGGACAGTGAGTGCTGGGCAAGATCTTTAGGAGTGCTTAGGAGTGGTATCATTTAGGACTCACTGGTAGCAAGTGACAGACTCTGCCCCCGGCTTGCCAACCTAAGCATGCAGGAACCTGTTTCCATGGAGATACAATGACTTCAGACTCAAAGGAAGGGCTGACCAAGCAGGTTTTGAGACAGAGGAACCTGTGAGAGCTTGGGGACCTCGGTGGCATTCTCAAGTGAATCCCTACCCTTGTGTTCCTCCCCAAAGCAGAAAATTGGAAGGCTGAATGGATGTCAAGTGCCCAGTCATCCACTTGCTCTGGAAAAGCCAGGGTCTTGACTGGCAGTCCCATAGAAGTGTGCACTGGGAGAGGGGTGGTTCCTGAAGGACAGCTTGATGCCAGTAAGGGAGGCCGAGGGACTGGCAATGGTCAGACAAAGCCAAGGACATGCAGCTGGCAGGGGCACTAGGACCTGTCAGCTAATATTTGCCTTTCCTCTGGTCATCACACCATGCCCAACTCCATGATTTCACAGAGAGATGATCAGAAGATTATTCAGACAGACTGCTAAGGATAGTTTCCCAAAGGACAGCTAACTTCTGGTATCCTAACAATGGAATGAAAAGAGTTTTACCTCTTCTGACCCAAGAGAATAAAGCTTTGGTCCAGAGGGGAGTTGAGAATCAGTAATAATGAAAGCAGATGCTTATATGATGCTTATTATGTGCCAGCTGCCATTCAAGTGCATGTGCCATACATTAACTCACTTATCCTTACAACAATACCATGGGCTGGGTATTATTATTATCCCATCCCATAGTTTCTGAAAAGGACTATTATTATTCACTCCATTTTCACAGGAAAGGAAGCTCAGGAAGGAAGGAGCTTGCCCAGGACCCTGCAGCTAAGAGGTGGTGCTGGGTTCTAACCTGGATGCTCTGACCATGGCATCCATGGTATTAGCTGCTGCTGGACACTGATGGCCCTGGAGAATGGGGCCGAGTTTGAGGCCAGTAATACCTGCCAGGTCCTCAAAGCACTGCTATGGTACTACAGTTCCCAGCATGCAGCTGGGCTAGCTAACATCTTAACTCCTTCTTCACCAAAAGTTTCTCACTGTTTTGGGTAAAAGCTTTTTCAGTAGCAAAGTCTGATCTTCCCACAGAATACTCTGCAACTGCATGAATGTAGAATAAAAGGCAGTAGATGGTGAAGAAGGTAAGAGTCTAGGTTAAAATATCGTCTCCATTTTCCAGAGTCCAAAGGAAGAGACTGCAGATTAGCACAGAGAAGATTTTCAAATTTAAAAATCCATGTTGTGGAAACTCAATGTGGGTTTCAAACTGGCTGCATTTGGGAATCATGCAAGAAAATTTAAAAAACCCAACATGCCTATATCCCATTTCTAGATGTTCTAATATAGTTTGTTTTACTAGTTCTCTATGATATCCCAAGAGATCCTGCAGGAGCATAAAACAAGAGGCACAACCTCAGGGTTGGTCAGGAGGCAGACAGAACAACGAGAGAAGAATCATTATTCTGAAGCAACAAGTGAAGCAGAACAAGGCTGACTCCGGGTGTCTGGTACCCAGCTTGAGTGATCAGGGGATGGTGAGCTGAGTGTGAAAGCCTAGTAGAGGCATGATTGATAGGTGGGGATAAAGTTTGGATTGGTTGGTTTGCATGTAAAAGGTATGTCCACCTTGGTAAGCCATGTGCTATTTCTAGGAATTGGCTAACCATGGGAAAGAAAGGCAATCCCTCAAGGGCCAGCCTAGCCCGATGTCAAAACATCAGGGTATAGAAAAGAAAAAAGCATGCTTAACTATTGTTTTCCATGTTCTCTTCAGTTGGAAACTGAGCAGGCTCTGTGGGCATCGCATACATGTGATGTATTTGCACACATGCAAGCAAAACACTCATAAACATAAAAAGTAAACTGTGCTTTGCCTAATTTTTATTACTGACTCTCATTGCTTAATTTATAGATCTTTATATCTATCTTCAAAGCTAAACAAAATGTGAATGGAAGCTACTATTAAGTTCTCAAAGGAAGAAACACTTGAAACTCATGCTAGCAGCAGAAACTGAATTAGCCTTGCTTTTGTTTCTTTACTTTAATTCCTTCTCAGGGTAAGAAAAATAATACTGTTGATGATGGTATTGAGGATGATGATGATGATGATGATAACTAACCTTTAACACTGCCTTATATTTTTCTGGGCACTGCTTTGTCACCTTAGAACCAGATTCTCCACTTAGACATCATAAGAAAGCTTGATTATTGGTCCAAAATTTCTAAATCAGGAAACCAAGTTTCATTGAGATTAGGCAGCTTTCTCAAGATAAGATGTCTAGCTTGTTTAAAACTAAAACATTCAACTTTTAATTTAATTTTAATATTTTATTTATTATTTTTATTTTATGTATAAGAGTAGATTGCTTGCATGTATGTAAGCACACCCTTGTTGTACAATGCCCTTGGAAGTCAGAAGAGAGCAATTGAATCCTCTGGAACTGGAGTTACAGATAGTTGTTAGCTGCCATGTGGATGCTGGGAATCGAACCTGGGTCCTCTGCAAGAGCAACTAGTGCTCTTAACCACTGAACTATCTCTCCAGCCCCATAACATTCAAACTTTTGAATACGTAAACTTAAGATTTTCTCCACAGTACCATCTCCTTGCCTCACAGTGGTTTCCTAGAGCAGAGATGATCACACCTAATTCATACAGGAGCAAGAAAAAGCTGTTGGAGTGTAGAACTTCCTGAGATGATGTGGGTTGGGCTTGTGCTAATCTAGTTGCACAACCAGGATCAACTCTTGGAAAGGTGTGGTATATGGGAAGACCGTCCCTGAGATATGGAGGAAGGACAATGGACCCAGGTCTGGTTCTGCCATGGGGAGCTGTGTGACCTTTATTTTATTTATGTATTTATTTATTTATTTATTTATTTATTTATTTATTTATTTATTTATATAAATGTATTGTCTGCATGTAGGTTCGTGCACCCATGTCGTGCAATGCTGAGGAGGTCAGAAGAGGGCGTCAGATTCCCCTGCGATGGGGCCCACCCGGCCAGCCAGGTCAAGATGGCGTTGAGGGGAGGTAGAGGAGGAGGGACCCGGGTTGTTTGCCAAAACCTCTGGTTGGGGAAAGATAAGGACAAGTGGCATGAGTTACAATTGTCAGCCGTGTATGCCAATCTGCCTGAGAGGGTCAGAGGGGCTGCAGGAACATTGGTCATTTGCTTTTGCACCTAAATGCCTTTCGTGGCTGTTTTGTATATGTCACTGCCCTGCTTGCAATAAAGTGAGATCCTGCTTGACTGACTCTCCACTGCGTCTGAGTGTCTCCGGGAACTGAGGAGGCTGGGGAACAGGTGAGCGGCGCACTTACCTTTCGGGTAAGGACAAGACTAAGACCCGACACCTGGCGCCAACGTGGAGCTCGAAGAGGGGGACCCTGGGGTGTTCCGTGCCTGCCGGCTGAGGCCAAGTGGTCTTCCAGGATAAGTGAGACCCTAAGTATGGGTGATGCAAGTTCAACTAAGAAGGATCCTGCCTTGAGAGCTTTACGCCTCATGTTACAATCTAGGGGACTTGAGTTAACTGAGACCAATGCCCTGAGCACTTGGGAAACTATCCTCTCCCTCACCCCTTGGATTATGGGGGCCAACCTCTTCTCCTGGCAGACTTGGGCTAGGGTGGAGAAACTGGCAAGGGAAAGGGAGAGGCATTTTGACATTGATCGGCCCCTCGGCTTTTACCCTACCACTACGGCCCTAAAGACCTCTTTCCAGCTGAATGCACTCCCTCCCCCAGAGAAGGGAGCCTCGGGACAGCTTCGGGAGGGATAGAGAAGGACGCCAGAGAAATGGGCGGCCTTTACAAAAGAGCGCACGGAGCCAGGCGTGGTGGCGCACGCCTTTAATCCTAGCACTTGGGAGGCAGAGGCAGGTGGATCTTTGTGAGTTCAAGGCCAGCCTGGTCTACAGAGTGAGTTCCAGGACAGCTGGGGCTACAGGGAGACCCTGTCTCAAAAAAACCAAAAAAAAAAAAAAAAAAAAAAAAAAAAAAAGAGTGCACCGAGGGGACGGAGTTGTGGGGGTGGGGGAGGCAGTGCAGACCACTTCCGCCGCAGCCGCAGCTGCCTGGCTCCTCGGTTGCCGCCCCATCTTTGTTATACCTTAAGGACTATTTTTTTTCCATCCCCCTGTACCCAGAGGATTGTAGTAAGTTTGCTTTCTCAGTGCCTTCGCTCCAACAAATCCCGCCTTTCAAGGTACTGGGAACCCATCTTTCCCTTACAAGGATCAGTCCTTTGAAGCCTGATATAAGAGTGCCAGAGCATCTTACTCTGACACAGCTCCAAAGTCTGCTCGGAGAGATTAACTGGCTTAGGCCTGGGGTAGCTATCCCTACAGAAAACCTAACACCACAGTTTGACTTGCTGAAAGATAAGAGTCCCTAGGAGGAGATCCCTATTTCACAGGAGCATTGGGAGATTTTCAGGGCTTTTCAAGAGGCTTTGCACAGCTGCTCATTGGCTAGATATTCTAAAGAATATCCTCTGTCCCTATCGGTGCTTGCGGGATCTGACTTAACTACAGCACTAATTACTCAAGAGGGTGGACCCTTGGAATGGATACACACATCCACAGCAGGTATGCCTCGCATATACTCTCAGACAGACCAATTTGTGGATGCCATAATACAGGGAAGAACACAGGCACAGAGGCATTATGGGACAGACCCTCATCACATTATCCTCCCATATAGGACATCAGACATTGAATGGCTGGCCCGCAACCACTCGCACCTGGCTATCTCTGTGGAAGGGTTCATGGGGAAAGTAGATTGCCACTTTGGGCCCTCTAAGTGGGCCACCTTCTTACAGAAATTTCCCCTAGCGCTCACAATGCCCCACCCCGCTGCTTTCTGAGACACCCATACCACACGCACTGTGCATCTTCACTAATGGAGGGAGCCTCGGCCTATGTAGCCTTTAGAGGGAATGGCCCCACCCCAACCAGTCAAAGATTTCAACCAAGCCAAGGATCCGCCCAATATAAAGAGTTGCTGGCAGTTGTGATGGCGCTGCAGGACTTCCATGAACCCTGTAACCTCTTCTCCAACAGCCTGTACGTTACTAACCTCTTACCCCGCTTGCCACAGGCCCACATTAGACTTGACAGCAACCCAATCTCCCCCCTCATGGTAGAGCTTAAAGCCCTCTTAGAAGGAAGGAGTGCCCCGATATATCTCCAGCACCTTAGAGGACACTCACTCAGGCCTCCCTGGCCTCTTATCTATGGGAAATGCCTTAGCAGACCAGCTGGCCTCAGGGCCTAATATCTTAACAGCTCATGAAGCTGTAAACTTTCATGAGCTAACCCAAGTAAATTGGAGAGGGCTACACCAAAGGTTCCCCCAAGTGCCTGTAAAGGAATTGAAAAAAATTGTCCAAATGTGCAAATCTTGCCAACCCTTTCTCAGAGTACTCCCTCTTCAACCCCAAGGAGTTAATCCTTGGAGTTAATCCTTGGGGCCTAAGACCTAATGCCCTCTGGCAATCAGATGTCACCCACTTCGCCGCCTTTGGCAAACTTAAATATGTTTTTGTGTCCATTGATACTTACTCCAGAGCCTTCTGGGCCACGGCCCATTCTGGAAAAAGGGCCAAACATGCCCAATCCCACTTTCTCCAATGTTTTGCAACATTAGGACTGCCCTACCAAATCAAAACGGACAACGGACCTTGCTTTGCCTCTAAGGCCCTTGCAGGCTTCTTCGAGAGATGGAGTATTAAACATACTATAGGAATCCCCTACAACCCCCAGGGACAAGCCATTCTTGAAAGAAATCACCAATACCTTAAGGAACAATTACAAAAACAAAAAGGAGGAGTAAGTCCCCACCTGCAATTGGCAGAAGCTCTGTTTACTATAAATATTTTAAATTTTTCTAAAGATATGACTGAATCCAGGTTCCAAAAACACTGAGGACACACAAGCCTCAACCCCCAGGTGAAGGTAAATGGAAAGATCTTTTAACACACCAATGGAAAGGCCCAGACCCACTAATTACGATGGGAAGGGGCTTTGGGTGTGTGTATCCTATATGGGAGGAGGCGCCTATCTGGGTGCCAGCAAGGAATCTAAAGTTTTTGCCCATTCCCTCAGAACAGGAGGATGACCAAAAACAACTAACCAACAAAGAAAGAATGAGGATATGGTGGTCTCAACTCACCTTCAGAAACAAGAGAAAACACAAAGGATAAAAAGGACTAACCTGGACCAAGGGCCACAGACCCTTGAGAAGCTCTTATGTGCTTTAACGCTTACAGATGGCGCGGTTCCTGAGTCTGCTGGTGGCTGCATGGGGGACGGCACAAGTGACAGGAGTGCTGCACCGAAACCCCCATCAACCGCAGAGAGTGGCATGGCTGGTGACCAAGCCCATCAGTGGAGGGATCCTCAACAGCACCACGAATGATACCTTCCTCCTCGCATGGTGGCCACCGCTCTTCTTTGATCTCTGCAATCTGGCCCAAGGAAGCTGGGACGTGGCTGATTGGACCCCGGCTCACCTGGGGAGGCCAGAATGTAACAGACAAAAGGGATGCACCCTGCCAGTGGTGGGGGACCCTAGATCCCCGGGATGTTCCCACATCCTCAAATGAGCAGCACTCAGGGACACCGACATTTACATATGCCCCAGGAGTAGCTGGACTGCAAAAAAGATATCTGACTGTGGTGGGCCGGAAGACTTCTACTGTAAGGCATGGGGGTGTGAGACTACAGGATCAGGCTATTGGGTGAGGCACAGGGGAGCTATTCGGGTCATTAGGGTAAAGACACAAAGAAAGGCCAGCAACCCCTTCTATGGGGCATGCACCAATTACCACTGCAACCCCCATTCAGGTAACATTCACTGAAGAAGGCAAGAAGGAAATTGAGGACAGGCAGAGAGAGTATGGGTCCACCTGGTACCAACAATGTTTCGATGGGCCCCCTGGCTGACCACTCTTATTTCCATGCTGATGGACCCCCTCCTTATAATTTCATTCCTGTGCATATTTGGACCCTGCCTCTTCAACAGGCTAACCAGACTGATCAGAGAAAAGGCCCAGGAGGTACAACTCATGGCCCTTAGGTCGCGCTATGACCAGCTGGAACCCGAAGACTTCCACAGGAGGTGCCACACCTGAACCTCGGAAAGAGGTGGGTTATAAAAGAAAAAAGGGGGAGTCTGATGGGGCTACCCGGCCAGCCAGGTCAAGATGGCGTTGAGGGGAGGTAGAGGAGGAAGGACCCGGGTTGTTTGACAAAACCTCTGGTTGGGGAAAGATAAGGACAAGTGGCATGAGTTACAATTGTCAGCCGTGTATGCCAATCTGCCTGAGAGGGTCAGAGGGGCTGCAGGAACATTGGTCATTTGCTTTTGCACCTAAATGCCTTTCGTGGCTGTTTTGTATATGTCACTGCCCTGCTTGCAATAAAGTGAGATCCTGCTTGACTGACTCTCCACTGCGTCTGAGTGTCTCCGGGAACTGAGGAGGCTGGGGAACAGGTGAGCGGCGCACTTACCTTTCGGGTAAGGACAAGACTAAGACCCGACACCTGGCGCCAACGTGGAGCTCGAAGAGGGGGACCCTGGGGTGTTCCGTGCCTGCCGGCTGAGGCCAAGTGGTCTTCCAGGATAAGTGAGACCCTAAGTATGGGTGATGCAAGTTCAACTAAGAAGGATCCTGCCTTGAGAGCTTTACGCCTCATGTTACAATCTAGGGGACTTGAGTTAACTGAGACCAATGCCCTGAGCACTTGGGAAACTATCCTCTCCCTCACCCCTTGGATTATGGGGGCCAACCTCTTCTCCTGGCAGACTTGGGCTAGGGTGGAGAAACTGGCAAGGGAAAGGGAGAGGCATTTTGACATTGATCGGCCCCTCGGCTTTTACCCTACCACTACGGCCCTAAAGACCTCTTTCCAGCTGAATGCACTCCCTCCCCCAGAGAAGGGAGCCTCGGGACAGCTTCGGGAGGGATAGAGAAGGACGCCAGAGAAATGGGCGGCCTTTACAAAAGAGCGCACGGAGCCAGGCGTGGTGGCGCACGCCTTTAATCCTAGCACTTGGGAGGCAGAGGCAGGTGGATCTTTGTGAGTTCAAGGCCAGCCTGGTCTACAGAGTGAGTTCCAGGACAGCTGGGGCTANGAAGACTTCTACTGTAAGGCATGGGGGTGTGAGACTACAGGATCAGGCTATTGGGTGAGGCACAGGGGAGCTATTCGGGTCATTAGGGTAAAGACACAAAGAAAGGCCAGCAACCCCTTCTATGGGGCATGCACCAATTACCACTGCAACCCCCATTCAGGTAACATTCACTGAAGAAGGCAAGAAGGAAATTGAGGACAGGCAGAGAGAGTATGGGTCCACCTGGTACCAACAATGTTTCGATGGGCCCCCTGGCTGACCACTCTTATTTCCATGCTGATGGACCCCCTCCTTATAATTTCATTCCTGTGCATATTTGGACCCTGCCTCTTCAACAGGCTAACCAGACTGATCAGAGAAAAGGCCCAGGAGGTACAACTCATGGCCCTTAGGTCGCGCTATGACCAGCTGGAACCCGAAGACTTCCACAGGAGGTGCCACACCTGAACCTCGGAAAGAGGTGGGTTATAAAAGAAAAAAGGGGGAGTCTGATGGGGCTACCCGGCCAGCCAGGTCAAGATGGCACTGAGGGGAGGTAGAGGAGGAAGGACCCGGGTTGTTTGACAAAACCTCTGGTTGGGGAAAGATAAGGGCAAGTGGCATGAGTTACAATTGTCAGCCGTGTATGCCAATCTGCCTGAGAGGGTCAGAGGGGCTGCAGGAACATTGGTCATTTGCTTTCGTGCCTAAATGCCTTTTGTGGCTGTTTTGTATATAAGTCACTGCCCTGCTTGCAATAAAGTGAGATCCTGCTTGACTGGACTCCCGGCTGCATCTGAGTATCTCCAGGAACTGAGGAGGCTGGGGAACGGGCTAGCAGCGCACTTACCTTTCCTCAGTCCAGTCAGTTCCAGGACAGGACCCTACTAAGACCCGACACCCTGGAACTGGAGTTCTCCAGGAATTAGAGTTACAGATGGTTCTCAGCCACCATGTGGGTGCTGGGGATCGAACCCCAGTCCTCTGCAAGACCAGTCGGCGCCGCTAGGCCATCTCTCCAGCCCCTGCTACAACTCTTAAGACTTACACTCTGGCTGTCAAGGAAGTTGTTGGGCCAGTACTCTCTAGCAATGCTGTTTTTATGGATAGCTCTCAACAGTAATCCAGCTAGGGAGCAATTATCAAAAAGGCAAGGAACGTGTCGAGCATGTTTTTGTACATTGAAAACTAGCAACAAATAGTTGAGTGGTACAGAGTTCTGAAAACACTGGGTCTAGTTCCTCCTGTTTCATCTTGTTCCATGTGGCTGAAGCTCATGAATAGATGAGCTCATGGCTATTCCTGGGTGCTCAAGGAACTTTTGAGAAAGAATGAATTATTATTTAGTGAGGCGAGTCACAGAAGATCCTGGGGAGGACAGGAGGATGAGGAGAGTGAGGACTTCTCATTGTTTAGGCCCTGGAGTCCCCATGTGGCATGACAAATGCCAGTCAGTTGAAGGCAGTCCTGTATTCCTAGGATGTACTCGGGAATGTGTGAGAGCAATATTGTGATCAGCCTAGCTAGGAAGTTCTGCTTGCATCTGTTGGACTAGAAATACAACCACCCTGAAATTCTTGGGTCCTTCACACATCATGAAGAATTATTCCATGTCAAGTGTGCTTAGATCTCTAACCAAGAAGGAGGAAAAGAGATTCTAATGGTGGAAAACAGCCTTCTGTGCATTTTTTTGGACATTAATCAATAACTCAGAGCACATGAATGCTGCTTATACAGAATCCAAAACAAATAAACAGATGTCCTGTGGCAAGAACCGTGATGAGGCTGTGTGGCCTCAGACAAGACTTTTCCTTCCCTCAAACCTCAGTGTCCCCATCTTTACAGTACTAATGTCCACTATCTTCCTAATTTCTCTCTTCAGAAAAGAGAAATACTTTTTAAAAACCAGAAGTTTTGTATATGGTGGACACATGAACTGCCCTAAACCAAAGTGTATATAACAAAATTTAAACCAAAAGTAAGCAGAATAGGTGATATGCATGCATGGCTATGTCCCAGTGAAACCATTAACATATACAAGTTGCATGCATTAATAGCTATAATATAGGCAGCCTTGGCTATAGAATAAGTTCTAGTCCAGTTTAGGCTGCATGACAAAGATCCTGTAAAAACAAAACAAATAAAGAAACCCCAGGCAATCCAGCAACAAAGAGTAAGCAGGATAAAGTGATCTCAGGATATTTTTAATAAGTTATGATTTTAACTTTTAATATTTTCTCAGAAATATATTTGAATTTAATCAGAAGCAAGCACTGAAAATTCAACCACCCTGCCCATGAGCTAGACAACTGTTAGGGAATAAAATAAGGATAATTCTAACTCCTGGTGGTCCCAGGAGGTACTACTCCTGAGTGAGACTTGGTTATTGAAATACAGAACAGGAAGTACAATTTCTCTTCTTTTATTGTCCTTGATGCCTGAGTCACTCCCAAGATAGGTCTTAGCAGCCATTTTTTAATAAAGAGACTTTCCTTTATTCCTTCAAAGAGAAAGAGCTAACCATCGTTTTTTTTTTTTTTTTTCCTTTTTATTAAAATTTTGTGATTTCACTTTGGTTTAAGTCTGTAAAATCAAATGGAAAAATCTAACTAGACTGTCAAGGGTTTGGAAACTTAAACTTTGTGATGTTGGAACTTTGCGATGTTGGATTTTAGGATTTTGTCTTTTGTCTTATTCTTTTAGAAGAATTCGGTTTCATTTGGTTTCACTTTATACTCCCATTCTGGAAGTTCCAGTGCCCCTTGTGCCTCGTGCCTTCCATTACACTCATCAGTTTCAGTAGGAATGATGACCCAAGAAGAAAAGAATTTGACCCAGAAAATAGCAAGTGGATGAGAGAACTGCCCAAGACTCTGTGGGTCTGGGTCAACAGCTTTTGTGCCACCCAGCTAGCTGGGCCCGACGTGTGGCGATATCTACTGCTCGCCGTGGAAGACGGAGGAAGCTTGACCTCGGCCTGTGGCAGGCTCGGTTCCCACCCCCCCATCCCACCCCCAGATGCAAGTAGAACTTCCTAGCTAGGCTGATAACAAAGAGCATTTCATCTGCTCTTCCCCAGTTCACTAAGATCCCTGCTATGCAGATGGGGACATAGAACCTGGGGAACTTCACTGATCAAGACAATAGATTTTATGTTTGAGCTGACTTCTGTTGCCAAAATGTTGATTATATGATTCCTCATTTATGGTGTTTATGAAATCCTGGACAGTTCTTATCTACATGAAACAAGACTTATGGAAAATACCTGCGTAGTATTGATATGTGGGGCATGTAAACAACCATGCACGGCTCTCTGCTGGCTCCAGAGGCTCTGGGGAACACCTGGGGACTTCTTAGATATTTCCATGTCAGTGAGATGCACCTAGTGGAGGGGGCTAGCCTCACACACGAGCTTCGCTATTTAGCAGCTGTGACTTTGGAGAATTTAGAGCTTTCCCTGCCTCAGCTTCCTCATCTCATCAATAGCATAGAGATAATATACTTTCTTGGGATTGCTGTGACCAGAAAATGGTTTACATAAGAAAGTCTCAGTACATGGTAAGTTGTAATTGTTCTACTCTGCCTCTTGTTCTCCAAGGTACCCCCACCTAGTAGAGATCCCCCTCCTGCAGCAGTCAGAATGACTGAAGAAGGTATGGGGGGCGGGTAAGAGAAAAAATTAGGTCTGGAGAACAGGAGACCAGGTCTGAATGTCTGTGTCTGTGTCTCTGATCAATTCTGTAGCTCCCACCACTTAGCCTTTTCGGTAAGATCAAGTGAAGGCAGCATCCACTGAGCCTCAGGCCCGTGCCGCAGGGACTACCATTGTGCTCCAAGTGCAAATCTCAGAGCCATGGAGAGGCACAGCTTGGGAGTAGCATTTCCTCCTGCCCTTTCTCTGGAGTCAGATTTCAAAAGTGTTCTCTTAGTGAGAGCACCAGCACTCTGAGCACATGATTAGTTTTCTAAGGAAAAGGCTTCCTTTTGTTACTCTTCTGAGCTAACGGGAGCGAATGATATATACACTGTTCAAGGTCTGACCGCACTTATGTTGCTCAGGTTATACCTACATAACACTGAATCTGGTTAATTCTTTTATTATGAACAAGTAAATTCTGTGTCTCATTTTCTTTCAACAAGGGTGTCTCCTCCATAGGAGACACAGGGTGTATCAAGAAAGTCCCACAGAGAATGCCTGCCTTCAAGCCCCACAAGATCCTGTAGCAGAGGCAAGTAATTAAACAAGAGGACACAAAGCGTGGAGAAGGAGAAACCAGGCTTGGGGAGCAGTGGCAGCCCCACAGAATCCTAAATTGTTGGGAAAGTTTACACTAAACTCAAATCTCGGAGACTTTGCCTTAATCTGTCCAGGTGTTCCATCAGGGACTGTAGCTTTCCTGCACCAATGAAGTATAAGTGTGTGTCAGGTGACACTGCAGTGGACAGCTTCTGTCTCACACATTTTGACCTTAGAGAGCAAGAAACATCTTCCTTGTTTTACCTTCAAATTCTCACAAAGATGATGGGAAGGGTTTCAAGACATAGCTTCTTGGGAAAACTAGAGAAAAAGGAAAATAATGCCAAATAAGAAAGAAAAGAATACACAAGAAGAAAAAGGTGTCCACTTCATTGTGTCTTCCACTGAACAGCACACTAGGAATGATGTACTGAGTCACTCATTTCTCATAACCCTCTGGGGCCTGAATTGAGGTTTATCTTTAATTTCAAAGAAAAGAAGTGGAGGAAATCATTCATAAAACTGTCAAGGCAGAACTAAGGATTTGAACCCAAGGAAGTGTAATTGGTAGTTTCTTTTTTTCCCCACTTTTTATTGATGCTTTGTATATTTCATACATCATTTTCCAAATCAGTTCAGGCATATTTCCCTTTCCCTTCCCCCCACCCCACCCCACCCCATCCCAGATCATGCATTCTGCCATAACTGTCCTGCATCTTTCTCTCAGTTTTTTTTTCATTTTTTAACATTAAGTAATAATTTATGAGTACAAGCATCCTTCAAAGTAAAACCAATTTTGCAAGCAGTTATGTTGCCCCAAAACTACACACCCATGGGTCCCACCATCTAGCGTGGGGGGGGGGGTTGTATGTTAATCAAGTATGATCAAAGTGAGTGTCCAGACTATAATGCTATAGTTCCCTTTCACCCCATGCGCCTTACATTCTACCACTCATCCTCTTCCACAGATTGTTCCTAGGCTTAGAAAAGGGGCACAGTGGATGAGAAGCAAAACAGTCTACTTTTCTCTTGGAGCTGTTGTCTGGTCTCTAGTCAATTCTGGCTGTTTCCCTTTCAGAGCTGACAGTTTGTCCAAGGATAACCTTAGATCCTATAAATGAAGCACATGCAATTAAGATATATAGGTATTTTAAAGCAGTACTAATTGTTATGGTAAGGCTTACTTTGAGTCAATCCAGACATAGATGTTTGGATGATGTGTTAGTCCTTGAATTACATTTTTTTTTCTGTTTAAATAGAGGGCCCTTACTGTGGCTTATAAATCTCCTAACCATTAGAGGATGTCAGCTTGTGGCATTAGCCGTGGGATATTCCTCCAAGGGAGAGCTCCAATAGCCATCTAGATTTGGGATATACAGCATATGGCTTCCTCTGCTGAACAGTATTTCAAGGCAGATGATGTGTAGCTGATGCTGGGTGCGAGGAGTCTTGCTTGACATACAGAGGAGAACTAATATTTGGCTTTATTTGGTTTAGATGGCTTTTGGTAAACACTCTGGCTGGTTATTCCAGAGGATAATTCTGTATACACTTGCAGTGTGGCCTCAATACATCGTTCGACATGTTTCATCAGGTCTTCACAAGCAGGGCCTTATTGCCATCTCTCTTGCAGATATCCCCCCCAGTTTAGAGGCAGGAGCCTTTACCTTTTTTGGGGGGGGGGGCATCTCCTCCAATCCCTCTGGCCAACATACTTCCTTGGTAGATATAATCCAATTTCTGAATGATTGATTTTTCTATTTTGCTTAGTGAATAGCTTAAGGAGACTTTAGTATTATTTGGTTCTAAAATAGAGAATATCTTTTCATAGTTCCTTATGTCTATTAGTCATTAAAAGAAGGAAGTTTTACTGGTTGTATAAGAGATTACCTCTATACTCGTTGTCTCCAATTTACAGTTGGAGACGACCTCATCATCCTATCAATATTTTTCTTCCTTGTTCTATTTTGGGGGGAGGGGGTAAGAAAGTCTTCCATATTAAAATAACCTTTGTGGCACCATAGAAAGGTAAGTTTCATTAGACTCATTATAATTTGTTGTTACAAGTAGGATCACAGAGGGGCGTTTTGATGTTTGTAAGCAAATACTGAGGCTTTTCTTCCTTTCAATGTTTCAGATGGGCCAACATTTCAGTTGGCACTTTCTGGTAACATCCTACTCAATGCAAAGCTGTTTACTTTCTTTCTCAGCTGTTTTAAGCATCTGTTGGGTGACATTTTGAACTGTTGGAACATAACAAATCTTTTCCCATAAGTTAGTTTTAAATTTGAATTTGCAAGGTTTTTGGAATAAAATTTTCATATATATCTGTATCCGCCCTTTTTTTATTTTAGGTTTTTTTGTTTTTTGACCCATCAGTCTCATTATTAAAGGCAGTTGAATTATACATACCTATAGGGTGGAATCAAGGCCCAGATTTCATCAAATTCACAAATGCCTGTTTTGGGTGAACTGTATGGTTACTGGGAAGCAAACTTTTTTTTAAGTTAAATCATCCCTAATAAAGGTGAAAGAGAAAGCTACAAGGTGATACTGTACAACAAGAACAAAATTATAGAGAACATTGTATTGTGCTAATCCCAAAGTTATAGTTATACAAATTTTAAATAAGACAAATATGGACAACACGGCAATTTTATATCTCCAATTAACCCTCAGATGCATAACATATTTAATCAGACCTTTAAACCAACCTGTTGTTTAAAATAATACACATATTTACTTTTAACTAAGTCCTACAGATACCATGTAACTTGTAGACAGAGTCTGGGCAAAACTGGATACTTGGTTAAATCACGTCAATCTCAACCTATGCAATTAATGGTAGTTTTTCTTTTCTTTTGAAAAATAACAATTGGGGCTGGGAGATATCGCCTAGCGTTTAAGGCACCGACTGCTCTTTGCACTGAGGACCAGGGTTCAATCCCCAGGCACCCACATGACGGCTAAAAACCATTTTTAAAGCTCCCAGTTTCAGGGGATCTGACACTCCTCTTCTGACCTCACAGCAATGCACGACAATGGTTGCATCCAATCTAACATGCAGACCAATACATTCATGACACCATATGAAAATAAATTTAAAAAAAATTAAATTAGAAAATAACAATTATGCCCGGGGTGTGGTGGCAACCACCTTTAATCCTAGCACTTGGGAAGGCAGAGGCGGCAAGATCTTTGTGAGTTCATAGGCCAGCTTGGCCTGACAGAGTGAGTTCCAGGCACAGCTGGGGCTCCCATGGGAGACCATTTCTCGAAAAGAACAAAAAAAATAAAAAAAAACTAATTATTTGTGTGTGTGTGTGTGTCGTGGTGTGTTGTCTGTCTGTCTGCGACAACACACACCAATACCATGGTGCATGTATCCGGAGATTAGAGGACATACTTTAGTAATTCAGTTCTTATCCTTTCTACCATATGGGCTTCCTTGAGGAATTGAACTCAGGTTGTCAGACTTAATGGCGAGTGTGTTTACCAGCTGGGCCATCTCTTCAGCTATGGTAATTTCTTATTAAGGCCATTCTTATCCCTTTTTTATTTTCTTTCCTTTTTTTATCCTGCCATTCAAAGGAAGGAGTGGGGGATACTTATTCCCAGAAAGGGCGTTTGAGTACAAGGAAGACAGGGATCCTTAGAAAAGGAGTTGTCAATCCTCTAGTGCCTGACAATGATGGCTGCGGAAGAGTGCTTTTTTTTTTTTTTGTCTTTTCGAGACAGGGTCTCCCTGTAGCCCCAGCTGTCCTGGAACTCACTCTGTAGACCATGCTGGCCTTGAACTCACAAAGATCTGCCTGCCTCTGCCTCCCAAGTGCTAGGATTAAAGGTGTGCGCATTTAATATTAACTAGGACAGTTGAGCACCGGGGTCTCTCACCTTGTCAGAACCAGTCCAGGCATCTGCCCCACTGACCCCACCAGTCACAGGTCAGCGTCCGTGGCCTTGTCTCTTCTGTCCTGCACTTTGGGAGTTTGGGCAGCTTGCTCAGCGGCTCGTTTCTGTCTCTCTCTGGTTCTTGGAAACATCATTCTTACAACCCTGGCTATGCCTGCGACTCAGTCTCTGGGGTGCTGCCTGCCATAGCAATCTTGCAGAAACCTTTCATTGTAAAGGAGAAAGGAGTAGAGCATAGTAAATAAAAAGAAGCCATAGAGGCTGCAGAACCTTCCCAAATATATCTGCAAAATGGCCAGAATCAGATGACGGTCTTGTCATTTTGGCTACCGAGGTGGTGATCTTGGGCATTATTGAACCTCCCTGACCACATCTGTAAAATGCTCCCCTCTGTCAGGATGGAGTGAGTATCTAAGATAGGTTCATGTTTTTTCAGCAGAGACAATGTTATGTGGGTGTTGTTTTGGATTGAGTTGTATCTCTCTGGAATTCACACACTGAAGCCTTCCAATGACACTGTGTTCGGAAATAGGAGCTTTTAAAAGACAGGAACTTTGAGGCCAAATAGGGGCACAGAGGCAGGATCTATGTAGCTGGGTAAAGTAGGCCCTGGGATAGCACTCTTGAAAGATGCAACTTCACAGGCTGGGGAGATGCTTAGCAGTTGACAGCAGTCACTGCTCTCACAGAGGACTTGGGTTAAGTTCCCAGTACATGAAATAGCTCACGACCTCTTTAACTCCAGTTCCGGGAGTATCCAATGCCATCTTCTGGCCACTGGGGGCACATGAGCACATGTGGTACACATAAACTGAGTCACACATGGCCACATGTGGTATCCATTTACTGAGCCACACATGGCCACATGTGGTACACATACACTGAGGCACACATGACCACATGTGGTACACATACACTGAGCTACACATGACCACATGTGGTACACATACGCAGAGCCACACACATAAAGTAAATGAGATAAACCTTAAAAGAAAAAAGATACGCCTTCTCCCTACCCCCTTCTGGTCACTCCTGTTCTCCAGCTACCATGAATTGGCTCGATGACCCAGCTCCCCCATGTCCTTCATCACAAGCATTGCCTCACCCTAGGCCCAGAGACAACACAGCCAGCCTCCATGGACTGAAATCTCTGAAGCCAGGAACCAAATAAATGCTCCTCCTTTAAGTTATTTACGTTAGGCATTTTCATAATAACAAGAAACCAACAAACGCAACATTAATCCAAGGCTCAGACTCAGAGGTAAACTTCAGCTTGTACACTTGTGTTCAGTAGATGTGTAAATGAATTTGAACTGTTGAAAGATGATTTGATTCTATCATCTGCACATGTATTATCTGGTCTTCTCCACCATTTAAAGAAAGATAAGGCTGCTTGGATTGGAATTCACTTGTTTTGGGAAATTCTAGATTCCCCCCCCTCCTTATTTCTATATTAGTAGCCTTTAACCATGAATGTTTGGAAACCATGAATTCTATTAGCTATAGGTCTTGATTTCTTCTACGAGCAAAGTAAACCTCAGCAACATGCGAAGTTGTGACTCCATCTTCAATACCAAACATAAATGTCATATAAATTGACATATGTTTGGGAAGGGTTGTGTGAACAGTTTCAGGCATTGCTGACTTGCTGTGGAGAGATGTTGGAGTGCCTTCAGAGAGCCCCCAGAACTACTCCAATTGTGTGGATTAAGTACCACCATCAATCACACAGTTATTGATTATAACCTTAGTCTTTGAGCATCTGCTCCCTAGTTACCTTAAATTCCTTTTGCCACCCATCTGGTTCTCCTGTTTCTAATTAAAAGTTGGAAGTGGCATGAAAATTCAACAGTGACGGTTGATATGAAATGTTTTCCCCAAGGAGCAGATTGTACTGCTCATGGAGTCAGCTCTCGAACCAATTTAACTCCCAGCTCTTGCCTTCATAGAGAAATGTGGAAAGCAGAGATGGAGCTGTGATGAAGCATGCCAGCTGGACTGCCTCATGCTTCTGACTCATTTCAGAACCATTATCATGTCAATAGAAATGTCCCCTTGCACCCCACTTCCCATAATTTTGCTAGGAAATGGTATCAGCAAGGCCCAGTGAGAAGCAGCGTGCTAACAATGCAATCAGGGTGAGAGACGAGGTGACGCCCGCAGGTGGTGGTACCATGGTCACAAGATCAAAGGGGAGAAGGACACTGGGGAAAGCCCAGGAGGGACGCAGGTACACACTGAACAGCAGCTGTTATTTATCAAGAATTGGACACGTGTCTGACAGCATATACATAATCTTATTTGATCCTCATAATTGCTTTATTAGTCAAGCTAAGTTAATTACTGTCAAACAAAACCCCAATCTCAGTGTCCTACTATTTATTGTAAAGGCTGATTTCTTATGTTATAGGATGAGCGGGAGGAAGGAAAAACTCAGGTTGCTCCTTGAGAAATTTCACCCTGCCCAGGACCTCGGCCTCCACTGGTTACTTTGCATTTTGCTGGACAGATTCGCAGAGAAGAGAGTGCAGAAGGCAAGGATCTCACAGAAGGGTTCTTAAGGTCCAGGCTTTGATGTGAAACGTTTCATTTCCACCCACATTCCATGGCCCAGAACATAGTCATACGGGCAAGCAGCTGAAAGGGAAGCTGGAAATGTGCACCGTGGCTACTACTTGAAGGAACAGGAAAACAGAGTCTGGGGAACATATAGCTTTTGCCATATCTGCTCATCTTTACCCATGTACTATAGATGAAGCTGAATTTAAGGCCCAATAGCACATAGCAAACAATTGGCAGAAGCGGGACAAGTTCTTGCATGGGAAGTTCTTGAGAGAATCTAAGAACCTGACTACAAGTTACTATGCTTTGCCACTGGAAAGAAACTGTCATTCTTCCTGAGCACACTCTCCAAAGGAAGATTTTCTGGCATTTACAAAATATCATGTTGGCATTACAGTTTTCAAGACCACAACAAAAAGACAAAAATGGGAATAGGGTGAAGACAGGTAAACAGAGAGTGGTGCATTTCCGGGGATCAAATGCTCCCATAAGCATGGGTCTGGCCTCCTGGCTTGTTCTCCAAAGGCTAGAGTACAGAATTGATCACCTTACACTACTGCCATGGCTTTACGGTTAATCCTTGCGCCCTTCTTCCAAGGGTCCTTTAATACTCATAGTGTCCTCTGAGGCTTAAGGTGAGAGACCTAGTTCCTTGTTCTGTGTTTCAGCTATGGAGAACTGTGCATAGCCTCCTAGGCCTCCTGTCTTCCTGCCCTCAGGCCTGTGGGTCCCTTGTTCCCTCAGCTGGGATGGGTCTAGAATCTGTGGTATGGAGCTGGACATTGGGAACATATTTTAGGATCCCAGCTAGCTGTATTTTGTGGCTGCAGTTGAGGACCAGAGGCAGGACGAATCTAAGCCAATCAGCCACTCACATTCTCCTTGGTCAAATTAATAGATGAATATATTACTATGGGATTTGGGGGAGTCTACTCTCCTCGTCTTCATCATCTCCATGATTGTCCTAGACTTACTGGAGTATATTTTTGGGTGTCTGTTACATCTTTAGCCTGTTCATATCACAGATCAGTCTGAGCCATACAGATTTGCTCTGGAGGTGCTGTTCTAATGATTGGAAAGACTATCTATATCCATATGGATTGGAAGCCATTAAGGAGACACTCTGGTGCTACCACTGATCTGCAGGACATCTAAGTTACTCAATGGTTTCTAGTTCTCTCCTCAAGCTTAAAATTGGTATAAATAGTAGCCCTCTAGGGCTTTCTGAAGCACAACTCAGCTTAGGATAGTGTTGGAATCCATAATGGCCCTGCCTTCCTGTAGCTCCCATCTTCCCACCACTTCCTAAATTGTGTGTCCAGATAAATAAAGGTTGTCAGTGCTCTGCCCCAGGTCTCCTGTTATTCCCTCTTAGGTCAGTTTGCTTTCTTACTATGCTCATCTTCTCTTTCCCTTTCCATTTTCAAGATTCTTCTCAAATGTTACCCCCTTTGAACTCAAGCCCAGGAGTCTTGGGCTATCCAGAAAGAAAGAGATCAGGAAAAAGGTACAAGGTAGACAAGACAGATGTTGCACCTGCTGATCTAGCTGCCCGGGAACCATAGACCCACGTTAGAGACAAAGTGGCTCTGTGTCTGTATGTGTATATGTACATGTCCTCAAAGTTCTATATTCCACAGGGGTGATCATAACACCAGAAGCTCAGATCTGTTTGGCCCAGGTTTTCCAAGGGTGGCCAAAGGAGGAGGGAAAGAGAGGAGGAGAAGTAAAGGGGGGAAGAAGAGCAGAGGAAGGGGGAAAGAAGGAGAGAAGGAGAAAAGGAGGAGGAGGGGGAAGAGGAAGAAGAGGAAGAGAAGGAGGAAGAGGAACAGAGAGAAAGAGAAAGCATCCATCTAAACTTTTAGACTTTTACAACTGTCAGTGATGTCTGTCTTATTTTGTAGCAGTATCTTTTTAAAAAATATTTTTTAAATTTTATTCATTTATTTATTTATTTTTATGTATATGAATGTACTCTTTTTGGCATGTGTGTGTTTCTTTTTTTATAATTTTCATTTTTTTAGTGATGCGTTGTGTATTTCATACATCATTTTCCAATTCAGTTCAGGCATATTTCCCTTTCCCTTTCCCCCACCCTACCCCACCCCATCCCAGATCATGCATTCTGCCATAATTGTCCTGCATCTTTCTCTCAGTTTTTTTCATTTTTTAACAATAAGTGATAATTTATGAGTACAAGCATCCTTCATGTAAAACCAATTTGCAAGCAGTTGTGCCCAAAACCCACACAGCCCATGGGTTCCACCAATCCAGCAGGGGGGGGGCTTGTATATTCAATCAAGTTGATCAAATGAGTGTCCAGACTATATTGCTGAGTTTCACCTTCACCCCAAATTACAGCCCTTACATTCTACTGCACCCCTCTTCCGCAGATTGTTCCCTAGGCTTAGAAAAGGGCACAGGTGACGGAAAGCAAAACAGCCTACTTTCCTGGGCTGTTGTTTGGTCTCTGGTCAGTTCTGGCTGTTTCCTTTCATGGGCTGAAGTTTTGTCCAGGAATAACCTTTCTATCCTACTAATGAAGAAGCAATTAGATACATAGGTATTTAAACAGTATTAATTGTTTTGGTGGTTACTTTGGTATATGACACAGATGATTTTGGATGTTTATGTTAATCCATGAATTCCTTTTTTTTTTTTCTGTTAAATAGACAGTGGTCTTATCTGTTTACTTAAATACACTATCTCCTAACCACTAGAGGTATAAGCTTGTGGCATCAGCTGTGGGATATTCTTCCAAGGAGAAGCTAATAGCCACTTAGATTGGGATATACAGGCATATGGCTGCACTGCTGCACAGTATTTCTAGCAGTGAGGTGTAGCTGATGCTGACAGAGAGGAGTCTTGCTTGGCTCAAGGAGACCATATTTTCTTTATTGGTTTAGTGGCCTTTGGTAACACTCTCTGGTATTCCAGAGACCATCTGTACACTTGCATGTGTGGTCTAATACAATTTCCCATGTTAACGTCTGGTCTTCGGCAGCAGGGCCTTATCGTCTCTCTTTTTGCAGGTATCCCAGTTTAAGAGGCAAGGAGCCTTACCTTTTTGTGGGGCCTTGGATACCCTGGCCAACATCTACTTGGTAGAATAATCCACTGCTGATGTCAGAGCTCCTGTATTAACATATATTTGCTTAAGTGCACAGCTTAAGGAGACTTTAGTATTATATTTGGTTCTGAATAGAGAATAATCCTTCTTCATAGTTCCTATGTCTATTAGTCAATTAAAGAAGGCAGTTTTAACTGTTTTATAAGAGATTACTCTATATCAGTTGGCTCCAATTTACAGTTGGGGAACGACCTACTCATCATCATCATCATCAATTTTCTCCTTGTCTACTTTGGGGGGGGTAAGAAAGTCTCTCATATTAAAACTTTGTGGGACCTAGAATGTAAGTTTCATTGAACTCATTATAAATAGTTGTTACAATAGGATCCACAGAGGGGTTTTGATGTTTGTAGATCTGAGGCTTTTCTCCCTTCAATGTTCAGACACGGCCAACCTTTCTGCTGGCACTTTCTGGTACATCCTACCTCAATGCAAAGCTGTATCTTTTCTTTCTCAGCCAATAAGTTGGTGACATTTTGACCTGTTGGAACATACAAATCTTTTCCCGTAGTTAGTTTTAAGATTTGAATTGCAAGGTTTTTGACAAAAAGGTTTCATATCTATCTGTATCCCCCCCTCTTTTTTTTTAGGTTTTTGGTTTTTGATCCATGAGTCTCCAGAAGGCAGTTGTATTATACATACTTAGGGTGGAATCAAGGCCAGATTTCATCAAAATTCACCCATCTGTTTTGGGTGACTGTATGATTAAAACTTGGGAATGCAAACTTAATTTTATAAGTTAAATCATCCCTATAGGTGAAAGAGAAAGCTACAAGTTGATATGTATCAACAGAGAAAAATTATAGAGAAACTTTGTATGTGCCAATCCCAAAAAGTTATTGTTATACAGATTTTAAGTATAAACAAATGTGGACAAGCAATTATATCTCCCATTTAACTCAGATGCGTTACCTTTTTTTATCAGAGCCTTTAAAGCAATGTTGTTTAATATACACATATTTAACTTTTACTAAAGTCCTAAAACACCATGTAACCTGTAGACAGTGTCTGGGCAAAACTGGATACTTGTTGACTCACGGTCAATTAAATATGCATTAATCGAATATACAGCTGTGTCCCTCTCCCCCCCTCCCACCTTCCCACGATTCAACCATTTCAGTCAGTTTCTGATGCAGTATTTCTGTTGTTTTCTTTTAATATGCATCCTCATCCACAAGAAATATTTATAACTGGGTTATTGGCACTAGCATCCACATATGAGGGAACCATTTGTGTTTTTTTTCTGGGACTGTGTTACTTTCACTTAACAATAATGTTTCTAGCTCCATCCATTTCCTGCAAAGTTTCATGATGTTGTCCCTCTTTTACCACTGCATAGAACTCCATTTTGTACATGTACCACATTTTCTCTATCCACTTCTACAGTTGAGGTGCACCTGGGCTGGTTCAGCTTTTTGGCTATTGTGAACGAGCTGCAATAAACATAGCTGTGCATGTATCTCTGCAGTAAGATGAGTCTTGTGGGGTATATACCCAGGATGGTAGACTGGCAGTACAAGGTGAGGCTCATTTTGAGTCTTCTAAGGTTTCTCCATACTAGCTTTTCCAATAGTGGCTGTACAAGTTTACATTCCCACCAGCAATGGAATGAGTGTTCCCCTTTCCCCACAAACCTCTCCAGCACTTGGTATCATTTTGTTTTCCTGACCTAGCCAGTCTTTATTGGAGTAAGATGATATCTAATGTGGTTTTAATTTACATTTCCTTAATTATTAGCGACGTTGAACACTTCTTAAGATGTTTCTCAGCCATCTCTAATTCCTCCTCTGTGAGTCTCTTTCATTCTTGCTCAATTTTTGAATGATATCATTTGTTTTTCTTTCTTTGTTGAGTAGACAATTTGGTAAATATCTGGAAATCAATGCTTTGTCAAATGTATCTGCATGAAGTTTCTCCCATTTGTTGTGGTTTTTTTCACTTCCTTTATTATTTCTTTTGATGTACAGAAACTTTTGAGTTTAATGAAGGTCCCATTTGTGCAATTGTCGATCTTATTTCTTGGCAGCTGCTGTCTGATTTAGGAAGTCTTTTCCTACCCTTTCTTGTAGTCTGCTGCCAAGTTTCTCTTCTATCACTCCAGATTTTTGGGGTTTCAATAATTGAGTCTTTGATCCATCTGGAGTTGACTTTTGTACAGGGTGAGAGGTAGAGTTTAATTTCATTCTTCTACATAGTGGTGATCCAGTTTTGCCAACCACCACTTACTGAAGATGCTGTCTTTCCTCCATTGTGATTCATTTGGCCCTGTCAATATGAGTGGATGAATTGTATGAGCTCAGGTTTGGTCTTCAGTTTAGTTCCATTAGTCAACAGGTCCGTTTAATATGTGGCCAGTACCAAGCTGTTTTTATGACTGTAGCCCCTGTAGTATAGTTTGATGTCTGTATAGCGATCCCCCCCTGTATTGCTCTTTTCGCCTCAGGGTTGCTTTGGCTATTCAAGGTCTTTTGTTTTCCAAATGAAATTGAGGATTTTTTTTTTCCAAGCCTGTGAAGAAACTCTTGGGGATTTTGATTGGGATTGCATTAAATCTGTACAGTAGTTTGGGGAGATGGACATTTTTACTATATTTATTTTCCCAATCATGAGCATGGGAGTTTGTTCATCTTCTGATGTCTCCTCAATTTCCTTTTTCATGGGCTTAAAATTTTTTGTTGTAGAGATCCTTGTGTCTTTGTTAGGTTGTGTTCGTGGTATTTATTTTTTTTTGAGGCTATTGTGAATGGGAAGGTCTCCTTGTAGTCCTTCTTCAGTTGCTTGTTGTTGGTATATAAGAAAAGGCTACTGATTTTTCTAGATTTATTTTGTATCCTGCCACTTTACCAAACCTTTTAATCATTTCTAGGAGTTTTCTGGTGGAGTTCTTAGCATCCCTTAAGTAGACAATCATATCATCAACAAAAAGGGAATAGCTTGACTTCCTCTTTTCCAATTAAGAACTCCGTTAATTTCCTTTTCTTGCCTTATTGCCCTAGCAGGGTTTCCAGCACTATATTTGAAAAGGAGTGGTGACGGGGGCAGCCTTGCCAAGTTCCTACCTTTAAGGGGAATGCTTCTGTTGTTTCCCCATTTAGGATGAATATTGGCTGTGGGTTTCCCTGCTATATGGCTTTGATTACATTGAAGAATGATCCCCCAGTCAATTCCCTCTAGGGCTTTAAACATGAAAGGATGCTGGATTTTGTCAAGGCCGTTTTTTTTTTTTTTTTTTTTTTTTTGTTTTCAGTCCATTTATATGTTTGATGATATTTATTGATTTTTGTATGTTGAACCATCCCTGCATCTCTGGTATGATCCAAACTTGGTCATGATGGTGGATGATCTTCTTGATGTGGGTCTGTATGCAATTTGGCCAGTATCCTGTTTAGAATTTTGGCACCTACACAGGTGCCAAAATGAGCTCCCTCATTAGGGAGATGAGTCTATAGTTTCTCCTTTTTTTGGTTGTATCTTTAACCTGGTTTTGGTAATAGCGTGATGCTGGCTTANACTGCAAACAGTTTGTGCCCAACCCACCGCCAATGGTTCCACCATCCAGCAGGGAGGGCTTGTATATTCAATCAAAGTTGATCAAATTTGTCCAGACATATTGCTGTAGATTTCACCTTATCACCCCCAATTACAGCTTACATATCTAACATGACCCCTCTCGCAAGATGTATCCCCTAGGCTGAAAAAGGGGCAGCAGTGACGGAAACAAAAAAGGTCTACTTTCCGCCGGAGCTGTTTTTGGTCTCTGGTCATCTGGCTGGTTTCTTTCATGGGCTGACAAGTCTTTGTCAACAGGAATAACCTTTCATTCCTACTATGAAGCAACAAGCTATTAAATACATAAGTAATTTAAACAGTATTATTGTTTGGGGGATTACTTGGTAATAGACAAAGATTTTGATGTTGTATGTTAATCCATGAATTCTTTTTTTTTTTCTGTTTAAATATGACAGGGTCTTACTGATGACCTTATTAACATCTCCTAACCCTAGAGAGTGCATAAGCTTGTGCCATCCTGTTGGAATATTTTCCAAGGAGAAGCTAATAGCCATTAAGATTGAGATATACAGACATATGGCTGCTACTGCTGCAACGTATTTCTAGGCAGATGAGGTGTAGCTGACTGCTGACGAAGAAAGTCTATGTGCTTCAAGGAGGAGCCCATTATTTGCTTTATATGGTTTAGTGGCCTTTGGTAACACTCTCTGGTATTCCAAGAACCTTTCTGTACACTTGCATGTGTGGTTTTTCTAATACATCTATTCCCATGTTACACGTCTGGTCTTCGCAGTAGGGCCGTTATCCTGCCCATCTTTTCTTGCAGGTATCCCAGTGTTAAGAGGCAAGGAGCCTTTAACCTTCCTTGTGGGGCTTGGATAACCTGGCCAACAATCTCACTTGGAAATAATCCACTGCTGATGTCAGACCCTCCTGTATTAATTTATTTGCTTTAAGTGCACAGCTTAGGAGACTTTAGTATTTGAATTTGGTTCTGAATAGAGAATATCCTCTTCATAGTTCCTATGATCTATTATCAACTTAAAGAAAGGCAGTTTTTACTGTTTATAAAAGAATTACCTCTAATATCAGTTTGGCTCATTTACAGTTGGGGAACGACCATCATCACCATCTGCAATCATATAGTTCCTTGCTATTGGGGGGGGTAACAAAGTCTTCTCAATATCAAAACCTTGTGCGCACCTGTAATGTAAGTTCAATTTAGGTACTCCATTATAAATAGTTGTATTAATTAGGAATCCACAGAGGGGTTTGAATGTTTGTAGGCATCTTGAGGCTTTTCTACCTTCAATGTTCATGCACGGCCAACCTTCTGCTGGACTTTCCTGGTGCAACATCCTAACATAATGCAAAGATGTATCTTTTCATTTCTCAGCCATAAGTTGGTGATTTACCTGTTGGAACATACAAACTTTTCCCGTAAGTTAGTTTTAAGATTTGGTTGCAAGGTTTGTTTGACAAAAAGTTGTCATAATCATCTGTATACCCCCCGCCTCTTTTTTTTAGGTTTTTTGTTTTTGTATGATTTCATTTTTTTTTTTATTAGGTTTATAGGTCGGAATCAAGGAGATTATCAAAAATTCACCCATGCTAGTTTTGGGTGACTGTATGTATTGGCAGACATTGGAATGCAAAACTTATTTTAAAGTAAATCAATCTATCTATAGGTGAAAGAGGAATGCTAAGCAAGTGTGATATTGTACAACAAAAAAATTAATAAGAAATTTGTATGTCCAATCCAAAGTTACTTGTATACAGATTTTAAGTAAAACAAATGTGACAAAAGCAATTTATATCCCATTTAACATCAGATTGCTGACCGTTTTTTTAATCAAGCCTTTAACACAGCAATGTATGTTAATATTACATACTTTTACTTTTATAAGTCCTAAATCACCGTAACCTGTAGACAGTGGTTCTGGAAAACTGGATCAACTTGTTTGAGACTCCGACGTCAATACATATATGCATATAATCGAATATACATGCACCTGTCCCTCCCCCCCTTCCCACTCACTTCCCGATGATTCCGAACATTTTCAGTCATTTCTGCATGCAGTATTCTGTTGTTTTCATTATTAATATGCATCCCTACCCAAGAAATATTTCAGACTTGGGTTATTGGCATAGCATCCCACAATATGAGGGACACCATTTTTTTTTTTCTTTTTTTTTTTTCTGGACTGTTTTTTCACTAACATAATGATTTCTTCCTAAGCTCCATCACTTTACTGCAGAAAGTTTCATGATTGTTGTCCCTCTTTATCCACTGTCTGTGATAGAACTCGCCATGTTTGTACATGTCCACATTTTCTCTTATCCACTCTTCTTGAGGTGCACCTGGGCTGGTTCCCAGCTTTTTCTTGCGTTATGTGAAAGTGTGCAATAAACATGCGGTGATGCATTATCTCTGCGTAAGATGAGTCTTTGTGGGTATATACCCGGAGGATAAGGTATGACTGGGCAAATAGATAGCTCATTTTGAGTCTTAAGGTTTCTCCAATACTGCTTTCCAAGTGGCTTGTACAAGTTTACCATTTCAAACCAGCAATGGAATGAGTGTTCTCCTTTCCTTCCCACAACCTCTCCAGCCACGTTGAGTATCAATTTGTGTTTCCTATCCTAGCCAGTCTTTATTGGAGTTAGACTAGCAATATCAATCACTGTGATATGCTATTCTCAACATGAAGGTCAAAATTGATGCATGAAATTAGCCTGATTAACTTAATTAGTCCGACGACTTGGAAAGCGAGTAGGAATTTAGAGATGGCCGTACCGAGAAACTCTTATCTGAAGTGTTAAGGCTGAATATATCGTCAGTATCATAATAACACATTTGGGCGTAAATTACCTCATCCTCCCTTGATGTACACTCTAAACTAATTGCAAGCACCATCTGTTGCATCTGAGTCATTTGAATGGTGTGCAGGAAACATTCTAGTTTTTTCCTTAATTCTTTCGTAATTTTTGGCAGTAAGGCGTAATGTAGACTTCTGGGAATTATATGGCCGTATTAGAGGCAGCATTGTCATTCATGCCATGTGCAAGGTTGTCGCGCCCATTTCTGTTGGAATTTATCTTCTTCAATTCTTTATTGTATCGTTTGATGCTACAGATTTGAGTTATAATGAGAGTCCCATTTAGTCAATTGTCGGAATGATTATAACTCTCTTGTGTCAGGAAGACTTGACTGTCATGATTTGAGGACATCGCTTGCTTTTCCTACATGTCTTAGTATCTTGTGATCATGTCCTGCTGCCAAGTTTGTCTCATTCTCTCACAATCAGTAGCTTGGGGTTCACCGTTGAGACTTCTGATTCCATTCGAGCTTGTATTTTGAGTACGAGTAGAAGTAGGGTGGTAGACATAGGTCTCACATTGCTCATTCTCTCAAGTGTACGAGCTGCACTAAGATAAATGTTGGGCCACAACTGACTAACTGAAGATACGTATTCGTCCTAAGTATTCGTGTTTTCACTTGCGCCGCCTGTGTCAAGATATCGCACGTCGGCAGAAATTGTATGAGCACTTCAGAGGATTTACGGATATTGCAAGGTTCGTTTAATAATTGAACTCGGAGATGTTAGGAGTTGCAACACTGGATATGTTTTTAAAGGTAGGCTCAGCTAACACGTAACAGGCTGTATTTTTGACTATGGCCTGTAGTATAGTTTTGATGTCTGGTATAGCGACCCCCCCTGTATTGCTCTTTTCGCTCAGGGTTGCTTTGGCTATTCCAAGTCTTTCGTTTGTTTTTCCAAATGAAAATTGAGGATTTTTTTTTTTTTTTTGGCCAGCCTGTTGAAGAAACTCTTGGGGATTTTGATTGGATTGCAATAAATCTGTACAGTAGTTTGGGTGGATGGACATTTTACTATATTTCATTTTTTTTTTTTTTTTTTTTTTTTTTTTTTCATCTTCTGATGTCTCCTCAATTTCCTTTTCCATGGGCTTAAAATTTTTGTTGTAGAGATCCTTGGGTGTCTTTGGTTAGGTATGTTTTGATATCGTAGGTATTTTAATTATTTTTTGAGCGGTATTGTGAGTGGGAAAGGTCTCCTTGTAGTCCTATCTTCAGTTGCTTGTTTGTTGGTATAAAGAAAAGGCTACTGATTTTCGTAAAGATTTGATTTTGTTATCCTGCCACTTTACCAAACTTTTAATCATTCTAGGAGTTTTCTGGTGGAGTTCTTTACATCCCTTAAGTAGACAATCATATCATCAACCAAAATGGGAATAGCTTGACTTCCTCTTGTCCATTGAGAACTCAGTTAATTTCCTTTTCTTGCCTTATGCCCTAACCAAGGGTTTCCCAGCACTATCATTAGAAAAAGGATGCCTGCGTGACGGGGGCAGCCCTTGCCAAGTTCGGCTACCTGTTAAGGGAATGCTTCTTTGTGTTTCCCCATTAGGATGAATGGTGTGGGTTGTCACCTGCCATTATGGCTTTGAAATTTAAAGCATTGAAGAAGATTCCCTCAGTCCAATTCCCGTCCTAAAGGGCTTTGAAAAGCAGTGAAAGGATGTGGATATTTGTCTAAGCCCGCATCAATTTGAAGAATGATAGTGTTTGGGGGGGTTAGGGTCGGGGTTTTGTGTTTCAGTCCATTTTTATGTTTGATGATATTTCATTGATTTTTGTAATGTTGTGAACCATCCCTGCTCTCTGGTATGAATCCAAACTTTGGTCATGATGGGTGATCTTCTTGAATGTGGGTCTGTATGCAATTTGGCCAGTATCCCTGTTTAGAATTTTGGCCACCAATACACAGGTGCCAAAATGAGCTCCCTCATTAGGGAGATGGGAGTTCTATAGTTCTCCTTTTGGTTGTATCTTTAACCTGGTTTTGGTAATAGCGTGTTTCTGGCTTCATAGAAGGAAATCTGGGAGAACTCCCCCCGTTTGTATCTCTTTCTGAACAATTTGAGTATAATGGTTGTAAGTCTTTTTGAAATATTTTATTAGAATTCTGCAATGAAACCATCTGGGGCCCTGGGCATTTTTATGGTATGGGAGGCTACTTATTATATCTTCAAATTTCTGCCTGATATTATTGGTCTATTTTAGGCTGTCATCTCTTCTTGGTTGACTTGGGTGATTCCCAGGATTTCAGATATTCATCTCAATTTCTTCAGGTTTTCAACTTAGGTAGAAGTTTTAGAGTATAAGTTTTTGAGTATCCCAGTATTGTCTGATTTTTTTCCATTGTCTGTTGTGATATTTCCCTTTCAAATCACAGATTCTATTTGATTTTGGAAGTTGTTGTCCGCTCTTTCTTTTGGTTTAACTGGGCTAAGAGGTCTCTCTATCTTTGTTATTCTCTTCAAAGAACCAACTTTTGGAAATTCATTGATTTTTTTTTGTAATGCTTTTCTTTGTTTTCAATTGATGTATGCTATGGGAAATTTTTTGTTATTATCGGTTCACTTGTCTAGCTCCGTTTAGGTTCTTTTGTTGTTGTCTCTCAAGATCTCTTTTAGGCTGCAGTGTTAGATCATTCACTTGTGCTCTTTCTGTTTTGTTTTTTTTTTATTAGCAACTTACTAATAAACTTCCCTCTTAGGATGCTGTTTAAGTTCCATAGGTTTTTATGTATTATGTTTTTCATTTTGTATTCCGTTCATGGAATTTTTTTTATTTCTTTCTTTATTCTTCCCTTGACCATTCCATTTAGTTATGAGAGTTGTTGTTTAGTCCTCCATGTAGTTTTGTAGGTTGTAGGGTTTATCCTGGTGTTTGAAATATTGGAGTTTTATTGCATTGTGGTCTGATAGAATCATGAGATATATTTCAATCTTTTTATATTCATTGAGTTTTTTTCTGTTCCCATATATGGTTCTATTTTGGAGAATGTTCGTGTGGTGCTGAGTAGAAAGTGTAATTCTCTGGTGTTTGTGGGAAATATTCAATAGATGTCTGTGAGATCCATTTGGTGTGTAATTGGTTCGTAGTTCAGAGTCTCTCTGTTTATCTTTTCCATTGATTCTGTCAAGGGGCTTAATAGGGTATTTAAGTCCCCCTACTTTTAGTGTCCTGAGGTTAATACTGTGCCTTGAGATCTGAAGAATATTGTCCTTTATAAGTTTTGGTGCACTGTTTGTGTTTGGTGCATATATATTCCTGATTGTGGAGAATTTGTTCATCGTCAAGTCATATCCGTTAATAACAGATAGTAGGGGCCTGGAGAGATAGCCTAGCGTTAAGAGCACCGACGCTCTACAGAGGACCCGGGTTGATCCCCAGCAGCGCCACTGAGCGGCTAAGAACCGTCTGTTAACTCCAATTCCAATGGCGAGAACTCCAGTCCAGGGAATCCGAAACCCTCTTCTGACCTCCGCGGCAATTGCACGACACGGGTGCACAGACCTGCATGCAGACAATTACATTCATCACACTATACAAAAATAAAAATAATAAAAAAAATAAAATAAAATAAAGATGTAATGGCCCTTTTTGTCTCTTTTGATTTCTTGTGCTTGAAGTCTATTTTTGTTGATAATTAGGAATAAGCCACACCCGCTTTCTTTTTGTCCATTTGTTGGAATGTTTCCTTCCATCCCTTCACCTTAAGTGGTGCCTAATCTTGAAATTGAGATGGGTTTCTTGTAGACACATATAAATGAATTTTGTTTCAAATCCATTCTCTCAGTCTATGCCTTTTGATTGGGGAGTTAGCCCATTAATATTTAGGTTATAATTGAAAGTGGGGGGGGGGTATATGCCTGACCTAGCCCACACCCCCGGTACCTGGAGCCCGCACAAAGCTGCAGAGGCACCAACCCAAACCCACCGACCCTCTGGTCCTGGCTCCAAAGGCGAAGGCCTCAGAGACACGACCCCCTAGAAGCAGCCCAGGAGACATTCCACCCCAAAAACTACCTGCCTGAGTGACTTCTGGCCAGCCCACACCATGAATGTACTCTTTGCATGTAGGTTTGTGCACCGGTGTCGTGCAGTGCGGTGGAGGTAAGAAGACGGCATCGGATTCCCCTGGAACTGGAGTTAAAGACAGTTCTCAGCCGCCATGTGGGTGCTGGGGATCGAACCCGGGTCTCCTGTAAGAGCAGTCGGCGTTCTTAACCACTAGGCCATCTCTCCAGCCCCGGTAGCAGTATCTTAAACAAATCTCTATCATTCTGGAATCTGAACTTTGCATTTTTCGTACCGAGCTAAAGCAATGGAAACAGAAGACAGGGCACTCGTTAGTGGACTAAGCAGTCTTTCTGTTTTCTTCAGTGAGGTATTATTAATTAACCAACAATTAACCATTTTGGACTCTGCTCCCAGAATTCTGGGTCTTAGGCAAAGTACTCCATAAGACCAGGATGGATTGTCCCTATCAAGGAAATGAAATTTCAGAGTGTTTATGAGTTAAATGCTAAACAAATATGACCTTGCTTTGCTTTGAAGGTGGATGAGGCAGGATATACCAACAGAACTGGCAAAATAAAGAACCTTTCATTTGATTCCTCTGATTCTTTCTTCTAGTGTTGATGTGCTAACGTCATTCAGTCACTGCACAGAAAGCTGCTCTATGCAGATCACTCTGGTAAGTGCAGGCACATGGCAGGAAACCCACGTAGAATGGCCCCTGCCCTCAAGGATTTGAGGCTAGAGCCAGGAGCTCCGGCTCTGCTCTAAGAGAATATCTCTTTGGAGACATTTGGCTGCGTTAGAAGGAATACAAAAGAAACTATAATATTTTTTCCCTAGGAGAACAGAATAGTAAGAATCAGGATGGAAAGAGGGAACTGCTAATTTGACACTCGAGACTGAAGGATATGAACCTTCACTTCACTGCCTCTAGTCTGTCTTCTCCATGTGGGAAGCAGCCAGCTTCATAGACTAGGAACTGTTGACAATGACCCTTCCAGTTTTGCTCTCTTGGAAATGTGTGATTAATGTGAAACATCTATTAGTGCACTGAAAATAAGAACTCTCAGGATGATGAACTTGATTTTCCTGTTGAAATGCAATTTACATTATCAAGTAGATTGATGGCATGAAACCAGACAATTCACATACAGTATCTCAACTGACCTCATGAACATCTCCTCAGGCATCATTTTTTTAATTTTATTTATTTCTGTATGTGTATGAATGTACTGTCTGCATATAGGTTTGTGCACCCATGTCATGCAATGCTGTGGAGGTCAGAAGAGGGTGTCGATTCCCCTGGAACTGGAGTTCTCCTGGAATTGGAGTTTCAGATGGTTCTCAGCCAAATGTGGGTGCTGGGGATCAAACCCAGGTCCTCTGTAAGAGTGGTCGGCGCTCTTAAGCGCTAGGCCATCTCTCTAGCCCCTCTGCAGGCATCATTAGCTAGTTTTCATAGACAATAGGAAGAGATGGTCACTCAAGCTCTGGATGATATTAATTCACCTCCAGTAGATGAATAACATTATCCTATTTTTCTTAGGTGGAATTTTAAGAAATATCTTTAATATTAACACCTGTGTGACATAATTCTTTCAACTTTTCAAAGCGTAGTCACCTGTGTCATCTCCTATCTGACCTTCATATGAGCCATGTGCTGATAGTAGTCTTTTAAAAAAGATGTTATTTATTTTTATTTTATGTGTAGGAGCATTTTGCCTGCATTCGTGTAAGTTGCACCATGTGCATACCTGGTGCCAGAGGAGGCTAGAACATGCATCAGATCCCCTGGAACTGGAGTTAAAGATGAGGGTGTTGGCTGCCATGTGGGTGCTGGGAACCAAATATTAACTGCTGAGCCATCTCTCCAACCCCCTCAGAACCGTCTCGCTTATTGCAGTTTCTTAGCCTAAATTCGACTCATTCAACTTGCTTTTATTGTACAGCTAAGGTTCTGGACTAAGTTAATAGCACTCTTGCTTGTAGGAGACTAATCTGTGTCTTCGTTTGCAGTGTCTCTCTGGGACGACACCAGTCAGTAAGAACAGGAGGCATTGGTACTCTCCTATCAGAGCTGATCACTATGGTGACATGGGCCTCACTGTTCTTGAAAAATTCAGAGTTTAGAAATGTAAGTGCATTTACCACCTACCTCATCTAGAGCTTTCTGCCACTCAGTAGCTGTAGTTAATGAGAACCAAAGGAAAATAAGAGGTGGAAGAGAGGGGGAAAGACAGTTCTGTGTGTTTGTGCAGTGAGGTGCAATTATTTTCAAAACCCCCAGAAACCAGCCCAAAGGAAGCAGGGAGGCGGGGACAGCACATGGAGCTCCAAGCAGGTGTTTGTTTAATTGCCGCAGCTGGTGCCAAGTGTTTGGCACAATTTTCTCCTCATTTTCAATTACTGGCATGGGTGCTCATTTCACTTTCAGCTGATGCCTCTGAGAGACGTCTAGAAGTGCTCCCTCTTCCTCTCATTTTTATGGGAAAGCAAGCTGGCAGTTTTTATTTAAAAATTGCAAATGAACCCAGTCTTTAGGTGTATTATTATTGCTGCAACCAACTCATTGACTATAGAAAGGAAAATTGGCTTTCATGCAATCGATGTTTTATTTGATTTTTGCCAATATTGCTATATGTTGGCATTTTCATTTGCCTCAGAAGATTTGATCCAATTTTTTTGGACTCATCTTGTGATTTTGATTTCAGAATTGTGTATCTGAGTCTTTGGCTTCCTAAGCAGTTTCCTGTTTAAAAACCAGTTTGTTAAGTTCTCCCATTATTGTGGGATATTTATTTTGTTATTTGAATTTTCTCTTTTAACTGGGGAAGGGAAAAGTTGCAAAAATACTGGCTACAAGTTATTTTTATGCTTTGCCATTCTATAAACACTTATGAAAAGTAAAATTGTGCTGAGATCTCAAGAGGAACAAAACCAGTGCAAGGAAACATGAAGACTGCAAAAATAAATAAGACGTGGTCTTTCCCCTTCGGCAGGTTTGGTCCCTAAGGGAGCGTAAAGTGGGCACGAGGTGCAAGAAGAGCTCTGCTGGAAGAGCCGCATCGATACGTTAGAGAAGAACGAGTATCAATTACTGCTGACAGGCAAATAAGACATAAAGAAAATAAAAAAAATATTCATTTTCCCCCTTTTTAATGTAATTCTAAGTTGAAGGTGATGCTTGAATTGTGAAGCACTTCCAGCATGTTTAATCTGAGAGGAGAGAGAGAATAGTTTTGAACTAAAATATCTTATTTTTGGACTTTGTTTGGTTACATTTCAAGAAGAGGGAAAGAGGAAGATGGTGTTTAGGGCATTAGAAGACCTCGGTTCTGGTCTTGTCCACCTTCTGCCACTAAGGTTCTGGCTCCCTGATGGCCTGGCCTGGGCAGCCTGCCCTTCAGTCTGAATGACTTGAATGGGAGGCCTCACGTCTTGTCCTGAGTAGACCCTGTACATGGGAGGGCCTCGGGATTGAAGGGGTAAGGAGGGCAGAGACAGGGAGAAGCCCAGAACTCAATGGACAGCCAGTCTACGCAGTGAGCTCTGAGTTCATTGAGAAGACCTGTCTCAAAAAATAAAGTGGACTTCTGGCCCCCATACACGTGTATGCACATGTGCAAACCCATGAACATATATGCACACATACTGCACACACAGGTACATGCTTGCACACACGACACACAAAACAAAACAAAACAAAACACAAAATAAACCAACCCACAAATTGCTGGGCTCGTCCTCCAGAGTTTCTGATATAGTGAGACGTGGGTGTGGCCCGGAGACAAGCATACTATTGTTTCAGGGTGTTATAGATGTCTGCACCACTGAACCCTTACCAGCACTTTCTTTCAAGCACCCTTATTGCTCTTATTTAATTAACCCTTCTCTTATCAGCGTAAGCCTGCTCTAACTGCCAATCCAAACTTCTTTCCTACTGCTGAAAATTTTCCTGAAGTTCAATTTTGACCTTCATCAGTTCTTTTGACTCTTTATTCATGTTATTGCCCAATTCTCATAAATGTCTCCCTTCTTCTCATATCCAAAGGAATTTCTTTTTTATTAAAAAAAATTATGGGCCTGGAGAGATGGCTCAGAGGTTAACAGCATTTACTGCTGTTTCTGAGGACCCGGATTTGGTTTCAGCACCCGTCTGGTGGCTAACACCTGTCCTTAACTCCAGTTCCAGGAGATCCAATGCCCTTTTCTGGGCTCTGCAGTCACCAGGCATGTATGTGGTGCACTTACATACATGCAGGCAAAGCACTTATGTACGTAAAAATAAAACCTTAAAAATTTTATGTGTGTGTGTGTGTGTGTGTGTTATGGGGGGCACATGTGTTGCCATGGAAGTCAGAGAACAACTTTGTGGAGTCAGTTCTCTCCTGCCCTCTCTTTTACCTTTACCTGGGAAAATTGCACAATAAACACACTTCCTTGTTAAGCCATCTCAAGTCCCCCAGTGGATTTCCTTATTATATAATAATTGTTAATTCCCTGACCTCCATTGTGTTGCAGGCATGAGTTATATGCTACATGGTTTATGTACAGAAATATCTCATGTGACGATTAACCCAAGTTAACATTACAAATTAGAAAAAAAACAAAAAAGGCCAGAGAAACCAGATAATTTGCCCAATACCCTAAGCAAAGAAACCACACCCAGTGAAGAAACCATACCAGTGAAGAAACCATACCAGTGAAGAAACCACGCCCAGTGAACAAACCACACCCAGTGAAGAAATCACACCCAGTGTTTTTTAAATTTTATTTATTTATTTATTTTCATTTTTTAAATTTATTGTTTTATATATAATTTTTTGTACAAGATTATGTTACAAATCGAATCTAGACCCGTGTCCCCCTCCCAACCCCCCCACCCCACCAGATTCACCATTTCAGTCAGTTCTTTGATGCAGTCTTTTCTGTTGTTGGTGTTGGTGTTGTTCTTTCCAATATGTATCACTCCCAACAAGAAATATTTACAACTAGGTTATTGGCACTAGCATCCACAGATGAGGGATACCATTTGTCTTTTGTTTTTCTGGAACTGTGTTACTTCACTTAACATAATATCTTCTAGTTCCATCCATTTTCCTGCAAAGTTCATGATGTCATCTTTCTTTACTGCTGCACAGAACTCCATTGTGTAGATGTACTGTATTTTCTCTATCCACTCGTCAGTTGAGGGGCACTTGGGTTGGTTCCAGCTTTTTGCTATTGTGAACAGAGCTGCAATAAACATAGCTGTGCATGTATCTCTGCAGTAAGATGAGTCTTGTGGGTATATACCCAGGAGTGGTATGACTNGGAAACTCCATTTCCAGTGGAATCCGAGACCTCTTCTGACCTCCGCGGCATGCACGGACACGGTGCACAGACCTGCATGCCCAGACAATTACATTTCACAACAACAATAAAAATAAAAAAATAAAAAAAAAATAAAAATTAAAAATTAAAGATGTAATGGTCCTCTTTGTCCCTTTTGATTTCTTGTGCTGGAAGTCCATTTGTTGATATTAGGAATAAGCCACACATCGGCTTTCTTTTTGGTACCATTTTTGGAATAATTTCTCATCCCTTCACTTTAAGTGGGTGCCTATCCTTGAAATTTGAGATGGGTTTCTTGAACCACCATATAGTAATGAATTTTGTTTCCTATCCATTCTCCCAGTCTAGCCTTTTGATTGGGGAGTTCAAACCACTAATATTTAGGGTTATTATTGAAAGTATGTTGCTTTCCTTTCACTTTTTATTATCCATTTGGACTTTCTAGCCTCTGATTTTGCCCCATGGTTACGTTTTTATTAGTTTCTTTTCCGTGGTGTTTGAGGATTGTTGCATCCTCTCTTCCTGCCCTTTGAATTGCCTATTCAAGTAATTTTATGAAGATGTTTTCCAGACATGTTATTTCCACCCATCTTTTTTATGTCATGAAGATTTTTCTCTCTCCTTCCAACTATATGGACATTTTTGCTGGGTAAAGTATTCTGGATTGGGCCATCCATATCCTTTAACACTGGGAATGATTTTGCTTCCTTATGTTCTTCTTGCTTTCATGTTTGAGGAGAGAAGTTTCAGTTTGTAATTCTGATGGGTTTCCCTTTGTATACATCGTGACTTGTTTTTCTCTTTAGCCTTCAGAATTTTGTCTTGTTTTTGGGGGCATTCTAGCATTTTTGAACTTGATATGGCATGGGGGAGTTTCTTTTCTGATCTTGTCTATTTGGAGTCCTGTGTTCTTCTTGTATTTGAATGGGGTTGTGTCTTAATTTTTTAGTTTGGGTAAATTTTTTCACCTATATTCTGTTGAAGATTCTGAGCCTCATACCTTATTCCTGAGATTCTTCTCCTTCTCTATTCCTATGGTATGGAGGTTTGATCTTTTTCAAAGTTGTCCCATATTTCCTGTTGTTCTACTTTTGTGTATTTTTTAAATTTTATAATCTTTATTTGAGGTTTTTAGGTGTTCTGTGTTATCTTCCATGATCTGATATTCTCTGTTCTACTTCCTCCATTCTACTTCTTGAGGCTTTTTTCTTTTCCTTTCTTCTTGATTGGAATGTGTGTTCTAATTCTTTTTTCATTTCATCCTGTGTTTTCTTTAGTATTTCCATTTCTTTTTAACTTCTCTAATCTCTTCTTGGCTCCTTACTTTGTTGGTTGGCTTCCTTTTTCAGTGTTCTACTCCTTTGGAGTTTGTTTTTTTTCTCCCTCTGTTCTTTCTGGAGTTTGTCAACCAGTCCTTTAGTTCTTTCCGAAGTTTGTCATTGTATCCTCTAGTTCCTTCTTGAGGTTTCATTCTCTCTCTTTAGTTCTCTGGAATTCTTCTTTATTCTTTAACTTCTCTGCGTAGGTTCTGCAATTATTCCTCTAAGATTTTTTCCTTGGGTCTCCTCCAAGGGGACCCATTGCTTAGCTGTCTCCTACAGGTTTGGGAGAGGCTGGTGCAGGATTATTCTGTGCCTTTCCCGTCGTGTCCCTAGCATGTGAGTTTCCCTTTTGGTGGTTCAGATTAAAATCATAAATGTCTTTTCACATGTTAGCGGATGGTTTTGCTTTTCCTTCAGATCTTTTTTTTCCCCCTTTCCCCTCCTTTGTTTATGGAGTATTGACTTGACTAGGTTTCAAGCTTTTCTCCAATTTTTGTTATATATGTTTGGATATTGGAAGCCTAAGTCCCTCTTCTCTTCTTGTTGCTGAAGGTTTTCCAAAAAAAAGTCCACTTGAATACTCTCTCACCAATTTCAGCTGGGGTGGGGGGGCGTATATTGCCTGACCTACCCACACCTCCGGTACCTGGAGCCCGCACAAAGCTGCAGAGGCACCAACCCAAACCCACCGACCCTCTGGTCCTGGATCCAAAGGCAAAGGGCGGTCCACCCAGGAGGCCTCAGAGACACGACCCCCTAGAAGCAGCCCAGGAGACATTCCACCCCAAAAATACCTGCCTGAGTGGGACTTCTGGCCAGCCCACACCATGAATGTACTCTTTGCATGTAGGGTTTGTTGCCCACCGGTGTAGTGGCAGTGCGGTGGAGGTCAGAAGGGGGCGTGGATTCCCCTGGAACTGGAGTTAAAAAAGGACAGTTTCTCAGCCCCATGGGGTGCTCGGGATCGGAACCCGAGGTCTCCTGTAAGAGCAGTCAGCGTTTCTTAACCACTAGGCCATCTTCTCCAGCCCCGAGAGGTAGCAGTATCTTAAACAAATCTCTATCATTCTGGAATCTGAACTTTGCAATTTTCGTACCGAGCTAAAGCAATGGAAACGGAAGACAGGGCACTCGTTAGTGGACTAAGCAGTCTTTCTGTTTTCTTCAGTGAGGTATTATTAATTAACCAACAATTAACCATTTTGGACTCTGCTCCCAGAATTCTGGGTCTTAGGCAAAGTACTCCATAAGACCAGGATGGATTGTCCCTATCAAGGAAATGAAATTTCAGAGTGTTTATGAGTTAAATGCTAAACAAATATGACCTTGCTTTGCTTTGAAGGTGGATGAGGCAGGATATACCAACAGAACTGGCAAAATAAAGAACCTTTCATTTGATTCCTCTGATTCTTTCTTCTAGTGTTGATGTGCTAACGTCATTCAGTCACTGCACAGAAAGCTGCTCTGGGCTGGAGAGGGATGGAGCCTAGCGGTTAAAGATCGCCGACCGCTCTTTGCAAGACCCGGGTTCGAATCCCCAGCACCTACCATGGCGGCGAGAGAACCGTCTTAACTCCAATTTCCAGGGAGAACTCCAGTTCCAGGGGAATCCGAGACCCTCTTCTGAACTCCGCGCACTTGCACGACACGGTGCACAGGAACCTACATGGCAGACAGTACATTCGTACACATACAGAAATAAATAATAAAAAAATTTAAAAAAAAAAAAAAAAAAAAAGAAAGCTGCCATGCAGATCACTCTGGTTAAGTGCAGGCACATGGCAGGAAACCCACGTAGAATGGCCCCTGCCCTCAAGGATTTGAGGCTAGAGCCAGGAGCTCCGGCTCTGCTCTAAGAGAATATCTCTTTGGAGACGTTTGGCTGCGTTAGAAGGAATACAAAAGAAACTATAATATTTTTTCCCTAGGAGAACAGAATAGTAAGAATCAGGATGGAAAGAGGGAACTGCTAATTTGACACTCGAGACTGAAGGATATGAACCTTCACTTCACTGCCTCTAGTCTGTCTTCTCCATGTGGGAAGCAGCCAGCTTCATAGACTAGGAACTGTTGACAATGACCCTTCCAGTTTTGCTCTCTTGGAAATGTGTGATTAATGTGAAACATCTATTAGTGCACTGAAAATAAGAACTCTCAGGATGATGAACTTGATTTTCCTGTTGAAATGCAATTTACATTATCAAGTAGATTGATGGCATGAAACCAGACAATTCACATACAGTATCTCAACTGACCTCATGAACATCTCCTAAGGCATCATTTTTTTTTAATTTATTATTTCTGTATGTGTATGAATGTACTTGTCTGCAATTAGTTTGTGCACCCATCTCATGCAATGCTGTGAGAGGTCAGAAGAGGGGTGTTAGATTCCCCATGCGAACTGGAGTTCTCCTGAATTGGAGTTTTTCAGATGGTTCTCAGCGACATGTGGGGTGCTGGGGATCAAACCCGGTCCTCTGTAAGAGGTGGTTCGGGGCTCTTAAGCGCTAGGCCATCTCTTCGTTAGCCCCCTGCAGCATCATAGGCTAGTTTTCAAGACAATAGGAAAGATGGTCACTTCACAGCTCTGGATGATATTAATTCACCTCCAGTAGATGAATAACATTATCCTATTTTTCTTAGGTGGAATTTTAAGAAATATCTTTAATATTAACACCTGTGTGACATAATTCTTTCAACTTTTCAAAGCGTAGTCACCTGTGTCATCTCCTATCTGACCTTCATATGAGCCATGTCTGAAATAGTCTTTTTAAAAAAGATTGTATTTATTATTATGTGTTTAGGAGCATTTTGCCTGCATTCGTGTAAGTTGCACCATGTGCATACCTGGTGCCAGAGGAGGCTAGAACATGCATCAGATCCCCTGGAACTGGAGTTAAAGATTGAGGTGTTGGCTGGCCATTGGGTGCTGGGAACCAATATGAACTGCTGGCATCTCTCCAACCCCCTCAGAACCGTCTCGCTTATTGCAGTTTCTTAGCCTAAATTCGACTCATTCAACTTGCTTTTATTGTACAGCTAAGGTTCTGGACTAAGTTAATAGCACTCTTGCTTGTAGGAGACTAATCTGTGTCTTCGTTTGCAGTGTCTCTCTGGGACGACACCAGTCAGTAAGAACAGGAGGCATTGGTACTCTCCTATCAGAGCTGATCACTATGGTGACATGGGCCTCACTGTTCTTGAAAAATTCAGAGTTTAGAAATGTAAGTGCATTTACCACCTACCTCATCTAGAGCTTTCTGCCACTCAGTAGCTGTAGTTAATGAGAACCAAAGGAAAAATAGAGGTGAGAGAGGGGAAAGACAGTTCTGTGTTTTGTGCAGTGAGTTGCAATTTATTTCAAAACCCCCAGAAAACCAGCCCAAAGGAAGCAGGGAGGCGGGGACAGCACATGGAGCTCCAAGCAGGTGTTTGTTTAATTGCCGCAGCTGGTGCCAAGTGTTTGGCACAATTTTCTCCTCATTTTCAATTACTGGCATGGGTGCTCATTTCACTTTCAGCTGATGCCTCTGAGAGACGTCTAGAAGTGCTCCCTCTTCCTCTCATTTTTATGGGAAAGCAAGCTGCCAAGTTGTTTATTTAAAAAATTGCAAAATGAACCCAGTCTTTAGGTGTATTATTATTGCTGCAACCAACTCATTGACTATAGAAAGGAAAATTGGCTTTCATGCAATCGATGTTTTATTTGATTTTTGCCAATATTGCTATATGTTGGCATTTTCATTTGCCTCAGAAGATTTGATCCAATTTTTTTGGACTCATCTTGTGATTTTGATTTCAGAATTGTGTATCTGAGTCTTTGGCTTCCTAAGCAGTTTCCTGTTTAAAAACCAGTTTGTTAAGTTCTCCCATTTATTTGGGATATTTATTTTGTATTTGATTTTCTCTTTTAACTGGGGAAGGGAAAAGTTGCAAAAATACTGGCTACAAGTTATTTTTATGCTTTGCCATTCTATAAACACTTATGAAAAGTAAAATTGTGCTGAGATCTCAAGAGGAACAAAACCAGTGCAAGGAAACATGAAGACTGCAAAAATAAATAAGACGTGGTCTTTCCCCTTCGGCAGGTTTGGTCCCTAAGGGAGCGTAAAGTGGGCACGAGGCGCAAGAAGAGCTCTGCTAGAAGAGCCGCATCGATACGTTAGAGAAGAACGAGTATCAATTACTGCTGACAGGCAAATAAACATTAAGAAATTAAAAAAAAAAAAAAAAAAAAATCCCCCCCCCTTTTTTTAATGTAATTCTAAGGTTGAAGGTGAATGCTTGGAAATTGTGAAGCACTTCCAGCATGTTTAATCTGAGAGAGAGAGAGATAGTTTTGAACTAAAATATTTATTTTTGGACTTTGTATTTGGTTACATCTGTAGAAGAGGGAAAGAGGAAGATGGTGTTTAGGGCATTAGAAGACCTCGGTTCTGGTCTTGTCCACCTTCTGCCACTAAGGTTCTGGCTCCCTGATGGCCTGGCCTGGGCAGCCTGCCCTTCAGTCTGAATGACTTGAATGGGAGGCCTCACGTCTTGTCCTGAGTAGACCCTGTACATGGGAGGGCCTCGGGATTGAAGGGGTAAGGAGGGCAGAGACAGGGAGAAGCCCAGAACTCAATGGACAGCCAGTCTACGCAGTGAGCTCTGAGTTCATTGAGAAGACCTGGCTCTCAAAAAATAAAGTGGACTTCTGGCCCCCATACACGTGTATGCACATGTGCAAACCACTGTCATAGAACACATTGCACACATACTGCACACACAGGTACATGCTTGCACACACGACACACAAAACAAAATCAAAACAAAACACAAAATAAAACCAACCCACAAATTGCTGGGCTCGTCCTCCAGAGTTTCTGATATAGTGAGACGTGGGTGTGGCCCGGAGACAAGCATACTATTGTTTCAGGGTGTTATAGATGTCTGCACCACTGAACCCTTACCAGCACTTTCTTTCAAGCACCCTTATTGCTCTTATTTAATTAACCCTTCTCTTATCAGCGTAAGCCTGCTCTAACTGCCAATCCAAACTTCTTTCCTACTGCTGAAAATTTTCCTGAAGTTCAATTTTGACCTTCATCAGTTCTTTTGACTCTTTATTCATGTTATTGCCCAATTCTCATAAATGTCTCCCTTCTTCTCATATCCAAAGGGAATTTCTTTTTTATTAAGGAAATAAGATTTATGGGCTGAATGAGATGGCTCAGCAGGTTACCGCATTTACTGCTGTTTCTGAGACCGGCGGATCCATGTGGTTTTCAGCACCCGTCTGGTGGGCATAACAACGCTGTTTAACTCCAGTTCCAGGAGATCCAATGCCCGTGCTGGCCTGCAGGAATCACCACACAGCATTAGTGGTGCACTACATACATGCAGGCAAAACACTTTATGTACGTAAAATAAAACTCCTTAAAAATCTTTTTTTGTGTGTGTGTGTGTGTGTGTGTTTATGGGGGGCACATGTGTTGCCATGGAAGTCAGAGAACAACCTTTGTGTCTCGTTCTCTCCTGCCTCCCTCTCTTTTACCTTTACCGGGAAAATTGCCACAAATAAACACACTTTCCTTGTTAAGCCCATCTCATAGTCCCCCGTTGGATTTCCTTATTATATAATAATGTTAATTCCCTGACCTCCATTGTGTTGCAGGCCATGGAGTTAGTATGCTAATGGTTTATGTACAGAAATCATTCGATGTACGAGTAATCACCCAAAGTTTTAACATTACAAATTAGAAAAAAAACAAAGAAGGCCAGATTAAACATGATAATTTTGCCCAATACCCTGAAGCAAAGAACCACACCCAGTGGAAGGAAACCATATACCAGTGAAGAAACCATACCAGTGAAGAAACCACGCCCAGTGAACAAACCACACCCAGTGAAGAAATCACACCCAGTGTTTTTAAATTTTATTTATTTATTTATTCATTTTTTAAATTTTATTGTATATATAATTTTTGTACAAGATTATGTTACCAAATCGAATCTGGACCCGTGTCCCCCTCCCAAACCCCACCCCCACCCCCACCAGATTCACCATTTCAGTCAAGTCTTTGATGCAGGTCTTTTCTGTTGTTGGGTGTTGTGTTGTTCTTTCCAATATGTATCACTCCCAACAAGAAATATTTTACAACTGGTTATTTGGCACTTTAGCATCCACAGATTGAGGGATACCATTTTGTCCTTTGTTTTCTGGAACTGTGTTTACTTTCACTTAACATAATATCTATCTAGTTCCATCCATTTTCCTGCAAGTTCATGATGTCATCTTTCTTTTACTGCTGCACAGAACTCAATTGTGTAGATGTTACTGTATTTTCTCTATCACTCGTCAGTTGAGGGGCACTTGGGTTGGTTCCAGCTTTTGCTATTGTGAAAAGAAGAGCAACAAACATAGATATGCAAGTATATCTTCGCAGTAAGATTGAGTCTTGTGCGGTAAACCCGGTAGTGGTATGACTGGGTTCAGAGTTGTTAAGCTTCATTTTGCAAGTCTTCCAAGGGTTCTCCACACTGCTTTCCATAGTGGCTGTACAAGTTTACATTCCCACCAGCAATGGATGAGTGTTCCCCTTTCCCCACAACCTCTCCAGCACTTGGTATCATTTGTTTTCTTGATCCTAGCCAGTCTTATTGGAGTGAGATGATATCTTTTTTCAAATTTTATTTATTTTTGTATGTGTATGAGTGTACTGTCTGCATGTAGGTCTGTGCACCCGTGTCATGCAATGCCTCGGAGGTCAGAAGATGATCTCAGATTCCCCTGGAACTGGAGTTCTCCAGGAATTGGAGTTACAGATGGTTCTTAGCCACCATGTGGGTGCTGGGGATCAAACCCGGATCCTCTGCAAGAGCAGTCGGTGCTCTTAACTGCTAGGCTATCTCTCCAGCCCCGTGAGATGATATCTTAAAGTGGTTTTAATTTGCATTTCCTTAATTATTAGTGATGTTGAACACTTTTTAAGATGTTTCTCAGCCATCTCTAATTCCTCACTTGTGAAGTCTCTGTTCAGCTCTTTGCTCCATCTTTTGAGTGATTCATTTGTTTCCTTTCTTCTTTGTTTTTGGAGTAGCTTATACATTCTGGAAATCAATGCTTTGGGTTTCAGTAATTTCCCGTTTCCATGGGTAGGTCCCAATTCCCTAGAAATGCATAAAACCACATATAACAACCTTACTTTACTTGTTTTCCCCATACATACTACTTAGGATAAAGGTGAATTATATATAAATTAGGTATGGCTAAGAGACTGACAAAAAAATAATAAAAGGAGCAATTATAAGCACATACTGTGATAATTTACCTGAATATGATTTCTCTCTCAGAAGCTTTTGTCTGAATCTTTATAACTTCAGCATGCATTTTTTTTCTTTCCTTATTAGGGATTTTTACCTCTTAAAGAATCTCTTTCCCAATTCCCTTTGGCATGTCTGGATTACCAGCATCAATAGTCTTGTACTTCAGGGATTTTATTAAATCAAAACAAAGGTTACTTGAACACTCTGGTACATTTCATTTGGTAATGGAGGCAACACTCCATGACTAACAGGCAAATGATATATACAGTGTGGATACAGTGGACCAAAGGACAGCTCACACGACCAAGATGGATGGAGGCAGGCAGAATGAGATTTTTTAATATGTTTCTTAGAATGACAAACAATTTGGAACTTATAAATTATTTATTTTTGGAATTTTCCACTTACCATTTGGACCACAATTGACTTAACATAAGTGAAATCATAGTTACAGGGGGAACCACTGGACTTCAGAGTCAGGAAGAGAATCCCTGAGTACCTGTCAAACTTGCCAAGTTCCAGCTCCAATGCCAGAACCCAAGGATTGAGATCCTTGCTGGCCCCAAATGACTCTGATGTGGGTGTTCTCAGAACCACACACATTGTGAGCAGCAATCCTTTGTATTGACATACTTGGCAGCATAATCTCTTTAAACACCTGCGTTGGTTGCTATGACACAGCCCCCACCCCTTCTGTGGGCTGGCCCATTCTGTTCTCTGTCTCCCTTGTCCTCTCCTGCTCCTATCAACTGCCCCCAGACTCTTCCTCTGCTCCCTGGGGCACAGCTCCAGCTCGGGCAGATGGTTCCCAACCTTGCCCTTCTAGTGCTGACCTCCTGGCGAGATCCGTCGAGCTGCATGAACTGATTTTGGAACAGACAGGAGCTTCGTTCAGCTGAGGCCCAGACAAAACTGTGAAGCAGGTAACATGGACTTCATTGCTCCGTCACGGCCACTCTGCCCTCGGCCTTTCTTCTTACCCTTAAGACCTCTGTGCTTTGCAGTTTTCTGATCAAATCAGTTTATCAAGAAGAGCTGATCACTTTACACTGCCACACTAATGTATGAGCTCTCACAGTCCTTTGCATTTTAGAGTCTTTATCTGTCTTTGTGGCTTCAACCTATACATTCATTTCAGACTGCTTAGCAGTGAGGAGACTGAGAAGGAGGGGAGGGGAGCTGGTTTGGGAGGGGATCTTCTTTTCTCCTTGACATTTTTGGACCATAGACTCCAAACCAGGTGTAAAGCTGCCGGGAGGGCAGGACGTGGCCCTTCTGGCCTCCTGCGAAGCCCAGGGCTCTGGGCAGTAATAAGCAGTAACTGCAGCCGTGGCAGGCCTGTCTCTAGAAGCACAGAGGATGAGGCCAGGCTATCGAGATGGCTTTGGGCTGGCTTCCTGCCACCCCTACCCACACACTTGGACTGGCTGCCTCCTCTTCATTTCTCAAGCCTCAGCTTAAACGTTCTCTCTTGGAAGCAGTCAGTCCTGGTATGCAGAGGTCCCCTTGGGTTATCCTGTGTCAGCAACTGTTTGCCTTCCTTGCACTTATCACAGTTTGTAGTTATTTGATTTACTTCTTCCTGTCTCCATCAGGAGAGTAATACTCAAGGGGCTGAGGCCTGCTGCCCCCATCCCCAACACCGCAGCATGGTTCAGGTTCCTAATAGATATTAGGAGCAGCAGGGAGAGCTGTATAATCACACCCACACCACCTGGCAGTTAGCTCCTGAGCTGCAGGAAACTGTCTCCAGTAGATATTCTAGTGAACGACCAAGGCCAGAGAGAGCAGCATTGTACAGTGTACCATTGACCCGCCCAGCTTTTCACTGTCTTTGAGCTATTTTACAATATTGTAGAAAACTGGTAGGAATAAAAATGACTGTTGTCCATAAAGATGCAGGGGATTTAATCTTATGGAGGTTGATGATTGATAATTATCAACCAATAATTACCCTGTGGATAGTGACCAGTTTTGAGTCAATGTCTGAATTCACTGTGGCTTTCCTCTCTACATGTGTCCTGTGCCTTTAGAATTCTCTTTTGATCTGATTATGACAGCTGTACATCAAAGAAATGAAAAGTCCACCCACAAAATGGAAGAAAATATGTGTAAATCATGATTAGAATGTGTATCCAGAATATATAAAGAACTAAAATTTAGGGCTGGAGAGATAGCCTAGCGGTTAAGAGTGCCGACTGCTCTTGCAGAGGACCCAGGTTCGATCCCCAGCACCCACATGGTGGCTGAGAACCGTCTTTAATTCCAGTTCCAGGGGAATCTGACATCCTCTTCTGGCCTCCACAGCATTGCATGATGTGGGTGCACAAACCCATATGCAGACAGTGCATTCATACACATAAAAAAAAATAAATAAAATTTAAAAAATGAACTAAAATTCAACAACAGTCGCCAGTAGCAGCAACAGCAAAAACCAGTTCAAAAATGCTCAAAGGTCTTACAGTTCTCCAAAGAAGATATGTAAATAGTTAATAACCACACAAGAATATTGCCAGAGTTGTTAGGGTCAAAGCCTGCACCTTCCAGGCAGGAGAGAAGGGACTGGAGACAGCAGCATCAAGATTAACACACAAAAGAAGCCTGTTAAAGGGGCGGAGAAGACTCAATGGAGGAAAGACAGCATCTTCAGCAAATGGTGCTGGCAAAACTGGATCACCACTTGTAGAAGAATAAAGTTAAACCACTACCTCTCACTCTTTACAAAAATCAACTCCAAATGGATTAAAGACCTCAATGTGAGACCTGAAACTCTGAAAATGATAGAAGAAAACATTAATAGTAACCTACAAGATATAGGTGTAGGAAAAGACTTTCTAAATCAGACAGCAGCTGAGCAGGAAATAAAGTCAACAATCAACAAGTGGGACCTCATTAGACTCAAAAGCTTCTGTACAGCAAAAGAAACAATCAAAGAAGTGAAGAGAAAATCCACAGAGTAAGAGGAAACCTTCACCAGTGATACATCTAACAGAGGATTAACATCCAGAATATATAAATTACTCAAAAAACAAAGGAGCAAGAAAACAAATGACCCAATCAAAAGATGGAGTAAAGGGCTGAACAGAGACATCACAAATGAAGAAGATGACTGAGAAACATCTTTTAAAAAATATTTTAGGGGCTGGAGAGACGGCTCAGTGGTTAAGAGCACCGACTGCTCTTGCAGAGGACCTGGGCTTGATTCCTAGCACCCACATGGCAGCTAAGAACTGTCTTTAACTCCAGTTCCAGGGGAATCCAATGCCCTCTTCTGACCTCCAAGGCATTGCACGACATGGGTGCACCAACCTACATGCAGAGAGTACACTCATACACATTAAAAAAATATATTAAAAAATTATTATTTTTTTATTTTATGTGTATGAGTGTATTGCCTGCATGCATATAAATGCATGCATGTCACATAGTACCCAGGAAGGTCAGAAGAGGATGTTGGATCCCCTGGAACTGAAGTTGGATGGTTGTTATCCACCATGTGGGTGCTGGGACTTGAACCTGGGTCCTGCGAGGACCACTGCAAGAACAGCCAGTGCTCTTAACTGCTGAGCCATCTCTCCAGCCCCCAAGAAGCATCTTAAAAAGTGTTCAGAAGAAAAAAAGTGTTCAGAGCACTTTTTGCTGGGCGTGGTGGCACATGCATTTAATCCCAGCACTCAGGAGGCAAAGGCAGGCGGTTCTCTGTGAGTTTAAGGACAGCCTGGTCTACATAGTGAGCCCCAAACCAGCTGGAACTAAAGGGAGACCCTGTCTCAAAAATACCAAAAAAAAAGTGTTCAACATCACTAATAATTAAGGAAATGCAAATTAAAACCACTTTAAGATTTCATCTTACCCCAGTAAGACTGGGTATGATCAAGAAAACAAATGATACCAAATGCTGGAAAGGTTGTGGAGAAAGGGGAACACTCATCCCCTGCTGGTGGAAATGCACATTTGTGCAGCCCCTATGGAAAGCTGTGTGCAGAACTCTTAAAGGACTCAAAATGAACCTACAACCTGACCCAGTCATACCACTCCTGGGTATATACCCACAAGACTCATCTTACCACAGAGATACATGCACAGCCATGTTTATTGCAGCTCTGTTCACAATAACGAAGAGCTGGAAGCAACCCAAGTGCCCCTCAACTGATGAGTGGATAGAGAAAATGAGGTACATCTACACAATGGAGTTCTATGCAGCAGTAAAGAGAGAGGACATCATGAAATTTACAAGTAAATGGATGGAACTAGAAGCTGTTATGCTAAGTGAAGTAACACAGTCCCAGAAAAACAAACGATATATGGTGTCCCTCATTTGTGGATCCTAGCACCAAATATTTATTTGTTTTTTGTTTGTTTGTTTGTTTGTTTGTTTGTTTTGGTCTTTTTGAGACAGAGTCTCCCTATAGCTCTGGCTGTCCTGGAACTCACTATGTAGACCAGGCTGGCCTTGAACTCATAGAGATCTGCCTGCCTCTGCCTCCCAAGTGCTGGGATTAAAGGCATGAACCACCACGCCAGTCTCCCAAATTTTTATTTGTAAGGCAAACTGAGTAATATTTTTTTTTTTTAGTAAATATAATACCTGATGCCACTACAAAAAGAATACATTAAAACATACAGCAACTTGCTATGTAATTTAGGATTGTAAAGTAATTTTTTATTGCATGCAACTCTACTCTTAAAAAATGAATCCCTAAACATGTTTTGGACTTAACTTATAATATTTTCAGACATTGTAATTTGGGTATATATGTGGAGTATATACATGCATACTTTGGAGCGATATAAAATTAAAGGAAACAAGAATAAAAAAGATTTGTTCAAAGAACTGACCAAAACAGTAACCTTCTGCCCTAAACAGTCTTTTTTTTTTTTAAAGACTGAGAAATGGGCGTATATTCGATTAATGCATATTTAATTGACATGAGTTCAACAAGTATCCTGTTTTGCCCAGACACTGTCTACAGGATACATGGTGTTTTAGGACTTAGTAAAAGTAAATATGTGTATATTAAACAACATNTGAACCTACAACCTGACCCAGTCATACCACTCCTGGGTATAACCCACAAGACTCATCTCCACAGAGATAATGCACAGCCATGTTTATTGCAGCTCTTTCACAATAACGAAGAGCTGGAAGCAACCCAAGTGCCCCTCAACTGATGAGTGGATAGAGAAAAGAGGTACCATCTACACATGGTTCTATGCAGCCGTAACGAGAGCGGACATCATGAATTTACCAGTCAAATTGGCTGGAACTAGAAGCTGTTATGCTAGAGAAGTAGAAACACAGTCCCAGAAAAACAAACGATATCTGGTGTCCCTCATTGTGGATCCTAGCACCAAATATTTATTTGTTTTTTTGTGTTTGTATTGGTTGTTTGTTTGTTTTGGTTTTTGACAGGTCTCCCTATAGCCTGGCTGTCCTGGAACTCACTATTAGACCAGGCTGGCCTTGAAACTCATAGAATCTGCTGCCTCTGCCTCCCAAGTCTGGGATTAAAGGCATGACATGACACCACGCCAGTCTCCCAAATTTTATTTGTAAGGCAAACTGAGTAATTATTTTTCTTTTTAGTAAATATATACCTGACCTGATGCCCTACTACAAAAAGAATCATAACATAAAACATCAGTCAACTTGCTATGTACATTTAGGATTGTAAAGTACGTTTTTTTCTTGCATGCAACTCTACTCTTAAATGAATCCGCACATATGTTTTGGACTTATAACTTATAATATTTTCAGGTACCCTTGTTACTTTGGGTATATAGTGTTGAGATAATACAGCATACTTTGGGCGAATAAAATTAAAGGAAACACGAATAAAAAAAGATTTGTTCAAGAACTGACCAAACAGTCACCTTCTGCCTAACAGTCTTTTTTTTTTTTTGGTTAGAGACATGGGGTATTTTCGATTGTGCATCGTTTAATTCCTACGTGAGTTCAAAGTATCCTGTTTTGCCCAGACAATCTTCTACAGGAATCATGGTGTTTTAGGACTTAGTTAAAAGTAAATATGTGTATATAAACAACATGGTTTACAGGCTCTGATAAAAACGGTAATGCACTGCAGTTAAATGGGAGGTATAAATCACTGTTGTCCACATATGTTTACATAAAATTGTATATAACAATAACTTTGGGATTGGCACATACAAATGTTCTCTATATTTTTCTGTTGTACAGTATCACCTTGCAAGCATCTCTTTCACTATAGATGATTTAACGTAAAAATTAAGTTTGCTTCCCAAGTTAATCACATATAGTCACCCAAAACCGCATGGGTAATTGATGAAATCTGTGTGCCTTGATTCCACCTCTAGATGTATGTATAATAAACTGTCCTCTGGAGACTCAGGGTTTAAAAAAAGGGGGAGGGATACAGATAGACATGAAACCTTTTCGTAAAAACCTTTGCAATTCAAATCTTCACAACTAACTATGGAAAGATTTGTAGGTTCCAACAGGTCAAAATGTCACCAACTTAATGGCTGAGAAAAAAAAAGATACAGCTTTGCATTGAGTAGGATGTACCAGAAAGTGCCAACTGGGAAGGTGGGCCCATCTGAACATTGAAAGGGAAGAAAAGCCTCAGATTGCTACAACATCGAACCCCTTTGTGGATCCTACTTGTAACCACTATTTATAATGGTCCTAATGAAACGTACCTTCTAGGTGCCACAAAGGTTTTAATACGAGAGGACTGTTCTTGTCTCCCCCCATAGAACAAGGAGAAAATATGATGATGATGAGGTCATTTCTCAACTGTAAATTGGAGACAACCTATTTATAGAGGTAATCTCTTATAAACCAGTAAAAAAACTGCCTTCTTTAATTGACTAATGACATAGGAACGATGAAAAGGATTATTCTCCTATTCAGAAACCAAATATAATACTAAGTCTCTCATTAAACGTGCATTAAGCAAAATTATTATACAGGAAGCTCTGAACATCAGCAATGGTTTATTCTACCAAGGAGATGTTGGCCAGGGGATCCAACCCCCCAAAGTAAAAGATCCTTGTCCTCTAAACTGGGATACCTGAAGAAGAGAGGCAATAAGGCCCTGTCTGCTTTGAAGAACCTGTGATGTTAACATGGGACAGAAGATGTATATGTTATTAACCACACATGCAAGTATACAGATTGCCTCTGGAATACCAGAGAGTGTTACCAATGACCACTAAACCAATGAAGCAAATATGCTCTCCTTGAGTCAGCAAGACTCCTCCATCAGCACCAGCTACACCACACCTGCCTGGAACTACTGGCTGCATCAGAAGGAGCCTATCCTGTCTGTTATACCCAAATCTAATTGCATTGACCTTCTCTCCTTGGAGATAACCCATGGCTGCTGCCCACAAGCTACATCCTCTAATGGCTTTAGAGATGTTATAAGCCACAGTAAGACCCTGTCAGATTTAACAGGAAAAAAAAATTAATCTCATGGAGTTAACCTCCATCCAAACATCTGTGTCATACCAAAGTAAACCTACCATAACTATAGGCTGTTTTTGTAAATACTATATAGTCTAATTGCTGTGGCTTCATTAGTAGGAGAAAGGCTTATTCCTGGCACAAACTGTCAGCCCATGAAGACCAGAAACAGCCAGAATATGACCAGGTCCAAGACAACACCCAGCAGAAAGTAGGGGAAAGTAGATTGTTTTGCTTCTCATCCACCTGTGCCCCTATTTTCTAAGTCCTAGGGAACAACCATGCGGAACAACAGGGCAGTGGTAGAAGTGTAAGCCGGCCTGCGACTGGGGGAAAGGTGAAAACTACAGCAATATAGTCTGGACACCATTTGATCAACTGTGATTAAACATACAACCCCCCCCCCCCCTCGCTGGATGGGGGACCCATGAGCTGTGGGGGGGTGGGCACAACAGCCTGCAAAATTGGTTTTACATGTAAGGCTGTGTGGGCTCATAACTATCACTTATTGCTAAAAAATGAAAAAAACTGAGAAAGATACAGGACAGTTTATGGCAGAATGCATGATCTGGGATGGGGGTTGGTGGTGGGGAAAGGGGAAAGGGAAATATGCGCTAAACTGAATGGAAAATGATGTATGAAATCACACAAGCATATAAAAAAATAAAAAAAATTAAAAATAAATTAAAAAAAATTTTTAAAAAAAGTCCAAAAAGGCAACACCACCTGAGAACACCGATTGCCTACGACCATGTGGCCAGTAATTGCATGGAGTCTGGAGGGGCAGGGCATGGAAGGGGAAACTGGCCTAAATTATACTTAAGAAATGTTGATATGGAGGGCGCTAGAGAGCTGGCTCAGACGTTGGTTGCGGCCCACACTGCTCTTGTCGGGACCCGGTGCGTTCCCAGACACTACATGGCAGCTAGAACCCATCTTTAAACTCCGCTTCCAGTGGGGAAATCCATATGCCCTCTTCGCGCCTCTGTGCATGTGACAATGACACAGGTGCACCAAAGCTACAAGCAGACAGAACACTCATACACATACAAATAATAAAATAAATAAATGTAAAAAAATAAAGAAATGTTGTGTGAAATGTCCAAAAGTTCAATAAAAATAAAAAAGAAACCAGTTGGTAGAGGAAGCCAGGAAGGCTTTCCCTAACCAGGCTTCATATAACAAGCACTGTACTAGAGAAAAGTCTTTGGTATGCAAACTAAGGGGACAAGTGCTATGTAAATGTCCTATAAAAACCTGGACGTCTTAGGCCCAAAGGTTTTTGGGCTTTTGCCCTCAGCCCTCCAGTCCACACTCTATTTCTAACCATGTGTCCCTGGAGCAGTCCTTTGACCTGAGACACAAGAGCCTGGGATCATGTGCTCTAAACTCAGATCTGCAGCCTGATGCTAAGCATGTTCTCTCTTCTCCTACTCTTTTTGTCTTTCAGCTACTGACCGAAAGCCTGAGCATGCCTTCCCTGAAACTCTGGGCCTTCCCACTTTCTCCAGAGCTTTCTTCTATTCTTTCATACAGCTGCCTATTGACCTCTGTTGCTGAACATGCTGGTCTTCTGGGACACTAACTAAAAGACATGACTTCCTCTTTTCCATCTCCCTCCCCTCAAGAGCTACCAAGATTCACAGATTGCCTGCCCTTCTCTCATACCTCTAATAAAATTGTGTTTGAGCTTCCTACTCACTCTGTTTTAAAATTCTTTATCAATGAGACCATGCACCTCAAAGGATTCCCCAGTAATGAATGCCCTAGCAGCTCCAAGATGCTAGACTCAGTCACCCATCCTCAACAGGACAACTAAAGAGAGAAATAATAGCAAAAAGCAGAGAAGGGAGATTTATTCAATGTGGCCACACTGAGAAGAGGAACAAATCAAAAGTTCAGGGTGACTCCCTCCATTAAGCCATCTTCATGAGGTTTGGCTTTGAGTAGAGCACAAGAGGCATACATAGCTAAACAGTCCTAGCCAAGGACTGGCTCACTGACCTACCATTGCCTTCCAGTATCTCCTACAAGGGGGCTTACAAGTTGTCCTGACAAGTTGTTGGAACTGTGTAAAATCTCTTCTTGGGGGACAAGTTCTTATTCTGGCTGGCAATAGACTTCAGACTTTCACTTGTCTTGGCATAAAGTTCCTAGGGAATTCCATTCTTTGGGGACCAATGTCTTAGAGCCAAAGGCAGGCCATGAGTGTGCTTTTAGAATATCCTTTCTCCTGTCAGGACACTTACAAGAAGAGACTTAGTATCATTCATTGGTGCTCGAAAAATGCAAGTCAAAACCACAATGAGATACCAACTGCGCCTAGTAGGATGGCTGTAATTTTTTTTTATGTGTATGAATTTACTGTCTGTATGCAGGTTTGTGCACCCGGGTCATGAAATGCCACAGAGGTCAGAAGAGGGTGTCAGATTCCCCTGGAATCAGAGTTACAGACGGTTCTCAGCCACCATGTGGGTGCTGGGGATCCAACCTGGGTCCTCTGCAAGAGCAGTCTGTGCTCTCAACTGCTAGGCCATCTCTCCAGCCCCATGGCCGTAATTTTTTGATGGGCAATAAATGCTGGTGAGGACATGGAGAATGTGGTAATGTAAGATGGTTTCCCTGCTGTGGACAATAGTATGGTTGTTTCTCAAAAGATTAAACCTAGAATTCCTGTGTGACCCAGCAGTTTTACTCCTGGGAGACCAGAAATCAGGGACTTGAGCTGATATTTGATAGCAGCATCATGAACCGTAGCCAAAAGGCAGAGATACAGTGCAGCCAGATGTGGTACATGTGCTTATAATCCAGTAATTGGGTGGCTGAGGCAGGAGGATCATAAATCAAAGCTAGTTGTACTCTATGAACAGAAGTCAGCTCACAGAACTGCTTTGTTTCTAGGAAAGGTTTGGTTTGATTTTAAAATTTGAATTAAAAGCCCCTATCAAGAATTAGGGTTTTTTTTAATCTAAAAATCCAGATTTCTAACTTTTCTTGAAAAGTGGATTGCTCCTTCAACACTGGCCTGTATTTCAAGTGTATTCCTTGCACTCTATTTAACAAAACTCTGACAATAAAGTGTGACATTGAATACTTATTCATGAAAACAAGTGTGATATAGGCTGTGTTGCTTCTATACAGCCAAAGTGAAGAGAAACATGGACTTCCTACCTAACTCTAGATTTTTATTCTTAAATATAACTTTTTCAACAATATACTTGATTGTCAGGAATTATACCACGTTGTAGAGTGTTATGCACCTGTGCAGTGGCCTGCTTCCCGCCTCGTGTACCAAACAGACTTAACCTGTGCCCGTAAGCTAACTATGGCAACAGCTGAGTCGGTGGTCTGGGCCAATGATCAGAACCTGATACATTCTTGGAAGAAGCAGAAGATGATCACATATAAATCCTTATTTTCCCCTTATTAAACAAGACTGCAGGAGCTTAAAATTTGCCTGCTTTTAACCTGACTCCCGGTGTCTGCATGTTGACTTTGCTGCCTATTCATCCCCATTTCTTGGCCGTGATCCAAACTTCTTCGGCTGGCCTGGAGGAGTTTCCTACACCACATAGGCTAGAATGCATGACATTGTCAAATAAGCACATCTGACCTTAAAAAGGAGAGATTTCAAAAAGATACTTCTGGGGGAAAGGAATTATTGCAATAGAGGGCACACTGGGACCGTAAGATCTACCAAGAGTTAGGCAAAAGGTGTTTCTTTCACAGAGATGAATAAACACAGCTGGAAAGAGCAGGGTGTGGGGAAATAGGAGGAAAGGTGGCCTAATGTGATAGTGCACCAGGATATTTCACTCAGAGGTCAGCCTGCTCTCAGGAGAGGCTGTGTCCTGGCTTAGCCTGAGGATGATCAAAGTGCAGGGGCTTGGGGGAAGGAGACAGGCTTTACTAAAGTTTGGCTATCGAATACAAATTGATCAATAGAATGAATAGTTCATCTCATCATTTGAGGCAAAGGGTGGGAATTGGCTGAGTCTACATTTACACATTTGTACAACTGTTCTCATTGCTATGACAAATGTCTAATGAAAAGCAACTTAAAGGAAGTAAGGCTGTATTTGGGCTCAAAGTTTGAGATTATAGTCCATCTTGGCAGGTAAGGCACAGTGGCAGAATGTGAGATGGCTGGTCACTTGTGTCCACAATCACCTGGGGTGGGAGGGATGCTGGTTCACCACTCGCTCATGTTCTCACTTTGTTTGGTCTAGGACCCCATCCAATGGAATGGTATCACCCCTGGTCAGGGTGGGTCTTTCCACATCACTTAAACTTCTGTGCAAAGTTTAAGGTAGACATACCCCTAGGTTTGTCTCCTATGTGAATCTAAATTCAGTCAAGCTAGCAATGAAGGTTAATCATCACAAGTCTGTCCTTCGGGAAACTGACACCCAAACACATGGAATTTAATCCAGTCAGATTGACAATCAAGATTAACCATCACAACTTTTTCTGTAATCTTATATAAGCCACATGGGAAACAGAGGTACTTTTTTTTTGTAGTATGCCATTGTTTTCAAAACTAAAAGTATGGAGTAAGAGACACAAGAGTACTCGTATTAGTCACTTTTCTGTTTCTGTGAAAAACACCAATACAAAGGAACTGTATAAAAGGAGAGTTTGATTTGAGCTTCATGATCTACAGGTTCCAGGGAATCAGAATCACTCATTGTGGCGGGATGGGCAACTGGCAGCTGGAGTGCTAGCAGCGCAAGTCGAGGGTCCACTATCGGGCAATGAAAGCACGAGGATAGACCGATGACGAGAGCTGACCCTGAGCACCAGCAGGCTTGTTTAAAAAGGAAAGATTAAAACTCACTAAGCCTGCCCCCATAATGTACTTCCTCTAAGAGCATGGCCACACCTTCTAAAGACCTCCAAAGACAAATGCCACCAACTGGAGACACAAAATGTCTTTCGAATATTTAAAGCCTTTGGGCGGGACACTCATTCATTACCAACCACCACATTCCCCTCCCTGGCCCTAGCAAGGCTCCTGACCATATAAAATGTAAAATGCATTTAGTCCAACCTTAAAAGTCCCCACAGTCTCCAGTTTCATTATGCCATTCAATGCCATTCAAAAAGTCTACAGTCCAAAGTCCTCTCTAGGAATAGCCAACTCAGGCCAATTTTACTGTAAGCTCTGTAAAATCAAAAGGCAAAATAAAAACTCCCAATCATGGTAAGTAGAACTGAATACATATTCCCATTCCAAAAAGAGAATAGAGGCATAGGTGGAAATACTGGACAAAACAAGACCGAAAACCAGCAAGGCAAACACCAAGCCAGTAGCTACATGCAACTTCTGGGACTTGACTTCCAAAAGGCTTAGATGGCTCAGATGCTCTCACGCTTTGCTTGCAGCAATCTCTTTCTTAGGCTGGTACCACTCCCTGTATGCAGCTCTCCTTGGCAAAATATCTCACAGTCTGCAACTCGAATTCTTCTTGGTCTCCCTGCCAACCAGCTTCACATTCACAGATTCACACAATGACCTCTCAGGGGCCTTCTTTATTCAAGGATGCCCCTGCTGCACTCTGCTGGCTCTGTGGCTCTCTGAAACCGGAGGAAGGAAGAACTGATGACCCCTTCACTCTTCAAAACTTCATCCTCTAAAGCCATGCATACGTGAAATTGGAAATTTGCCAAATTGGCTGCGAAGTTCAGGGACTGGACTCGTTCTCTACTTTAACCACATTTGCAATTTTTCTCTGCCCTGGACTTGTTGGAGTAGAAAACACTTTCAGTATTTTCTTTTCAAAAGTTGGAGGATTATCTGGGTGTGGTCTTGCCCTGAAGGTACTGATTCTGTTGTTTGCTTGTAAATCTCGAGGCCTCTCCTTAATCACTTTAATCTCACCTTTCCCATTGTTTACTTGTAAATATCTAGGCCTCTCCTTAATCACTTTAGTCTCCTTATTAAAAGGAACCTCTCCTTCACATGCCTTGGCCACACCTTTAATCTTCCTAGTGTACTTTTCAGATCCAAACTGTACATTCTGCATTTCCTTCTGCCCCATTTGCTCTTTTTCACTGTAGATCTGTATAATATTCACCATTAAAAGCCAAGCCACCATTTCTACATTAGGGTGTCTTGAATCCTCTGCCAAAGACATTAGTCCATTGCTTTTCAACTTAGCATCAGGCAAGCATTTGGGCTGTGGGCAAACTGCTGCCAGACTCTTTATCAAAATATCCTGTGGAACTACAATTTTTGCAGCAATGCTTTCTTCCAGGCTTCCACTAGAATGGCCCCTTAAGCTCTGCTTACAGTAGTCAACAGCTTTTCTAGCCAAAATTTCCAAAGTCTTCCACATTTCTCCAAACATCCACATGGTCAGGTTCTTCACAGCCAACAGGCCACTCTCTGGTACCAAATAACTGTATTAGTCACTTTTCTGTTGCTGTGATAAAACACCATGACCAAAGGAACCTATAAAAGGAAGAGTTTATTTGAGCTTATGATTGACGGTTCCAGGGAATTAGAGTCCATTGTGGCAGGAGGCATGGCAGCTGGAGCTGGAGCAGCAAGCCAAGGGTCACATCTTGCAATGAGCACAGGAAGCAGAGAGAGCGACTGGAGACCGCAAGGCTTGTTAAACTCACTAAGCCTACCCCCCAATAACGTACTTCCTCTAGCATGGCCACACCTTCTAAGACCTCCAAGAACAGTGCCACCAACTGGAGACAAATGTCTGAATACTTAAAGCCTATGGGGGACACTCATTCAAACCACCACAGAGTCCTTTAACTCTTACACTGTTTTCCAACAGCAAAAGGTGTAACTACACTCAATGTTAGCACTGTCAACATGCTGTAAGATGTGAATTGCATCTGGGTGACACTCTTGTCTTCTGAGCCAGCATGACATTCTAGCCCAGAAGTAAGGATTACTCCTTCTCTTGACTCTTCCCTTGAAGGGATTCCCATGCTTGACTTACTAGGAGGCTATTACATATACTGCTTTGAAGCCTACAACTGGGGACCCAGTCCTGGACTGAAGGAAATGCTGTGGCATTGATCTCCGTGGCATTGCATAACATGGGGCACCAACATACATGCAGACAATACATTCATACACATAAAAATAAAATATAAATAAATATTAAAAATATAAATAACAAATAAATAAAATTAAAACCAAAGTGAAATATGAAAAATTTGGTTTAAGGTATTCCTTGTACTTTATTTAACAAAACTCTGACAATAAAGTGTGACATTGAATACTTATTCATGAAAACAAATATGATGTAGGCTGCTGCTGCTTCTATACAGCCAAAGTGAAGAGAAACATGGACTTCCTAATCTCCTTCCTCTTCACCATTCATTAGTTGCTTAAGTTTTTCTTTGAGTTTAAGTATTTCCATTTCCTGTTGCCAGTTGTCTCCTCTAGTATCAGTGCAATGAGGCAAAGAGAATTTACTTTTAGAAACTTTGTTAGTCAAGGCATCATTTAGGAAAGTGCATACTCTTGTGCTGACCATAATCAGATGTTCCACATCATTAAAAGCCTCTCTGGACATCTTACTCGAACATACAGGCACAAAGTCTCATGGACAACTCATTGTTCATAAACTGTGCAATCACGTGATTTGGTCAACTCTTGGTGCTTGTCCACCTTCTGTGTAACAAAAGAGGCTGTTGGGGATGGTCAGGGTGAGGGGCCTGAGGGAACGTTCCCACACTCCCTTTCTTTTGGATGCAAAGCCTCAGTTTGGAGCATGGAGTTAACCACTGGGCTTTACACATTTGAAACATAAAGTTCTCAGACATTTCTGCAGTGTTTATGGTTACCTTCTCTCAGAACAAGGCCCCTTCCTGGTTTCCATAGCTTCCTGGATCTGTTCACTACAGGGTAATGTAATAGCCTGTTACCATATTCCTCCTACAGAAGAGTCTTAATGGTAGGAATTAAGTCTTTTCCATGACTGGAGCCTCAAGCCCAGCCAGTCCCTGCAAAAAGATCCAGAGACATAGTATATATCCTCCTTTGTTACTATACTGGGCCTTCTGAGCAGCTCCTGTGTGAGGCATGAAACCTTCCTATCCAGTGATATTATATGTCAAAAACTCAGCACATTGGTATTCTGGTGACATTTAGTGTTCCTGGTTTCTACCTTCCATCTTATCTGTCCCACTAAGTATCTCCCTATCTCTTAATCATAAGGCTGCTGGTCCATGACTGCTTCATGAAAGGTTTTTATAGACAACCTGTCTATTTCTCATCTCCTGGGAACAGGCCTAAAAATGACAATCAATTCATTTGGCTAACTGGCATACTGCTGTCTCTCTGCTTTGTTTCCCTGAGCCCATTGAATCACAGTATTTATTCATTTTAGCCTCATTGGCAGCTTCCTCTAGGCTTTTACATAAGTGACCTTTGGCCAGCTGGCAAAAGATCCAGCTGTATCATATCTCAAAGGCCAAGCTTTACTATGGAGATTTCCTAGCTGCCTTCAAGATCTGGGCTTGTAATTGACAGGAAGTATTGGCTGACCTTGCCAAGTTCAATGGCCTTTGAATGCTGGTTGCTATCTTCTCAACATTGACAGAGCTACAGAGCTCCCACCTGCTTCTGTCTTGGTGACTAAAGGAAATTTGGTTTTGAGTGTGTGAGCATTTGTGTAGCAGGATTTCTGAGGTCTTACTAAGTTTTGCTCATTAACTCTTGTATTAGTCACTTTTCTGTTGCTGTGATAAAACACAATGACCAAAGGAACTTATAAAAGGAAGAGTTTATTTGAGCTTATGATTGACGGTTCCAGGGTCCATTATGGCGGGAGGCATGGCGGCTGGGGAGGCATGGCGGCTGGAGTGGCAAGCCAAGGGTCACATCTTGCAAAGAGCACAGGAAGCAGAGAGAGGGTGACTGTAGACCATGAGGCTTGTTAAAACTCACTAAGCCTGCCCCCAGTGACACACTTCCTCCAGCTCGGCCACACACCCCAAGACCTCCAAAAACAGCGCCACCAACTGGAGACAAATGTCTGAATACTTAAAGCCTATGGGGACACTCATTCAAACCACCACATTCCATCCCCTGGCCCCCATAGGCTCCTGACCATATAAAATGTAAAATGCATTTAGTCCAACCTTAAAAGTCCCCACAGTCTTTACCAGTCTCAATGCCATTCAAAAGTCCACAGTCCAAGGTCTCTTCTGAGACTCAGGCCAATCTCTTAACTGTAAGCTCCTGTAAAATCAAAAGGCAAATTACATACTCCCAACATACAGTGGAATCGAATACACATTCCCATTCCAAAAGGGAGGAATAGAGGCATAGTGAGGAAACACTGGACCAAAACAAGACTGAAAACCAGCAGGGCAAAAACCAAGTCCAGTAGCTCCATGTGCAACTTCTGGGACTTGACTTCCAAAGGGCTTAGATGGCTCAGCTCTTCCAGCTTTGCTTGCAACATACATCTCTTTCTTAGGCTGGTACCACTCCCTGTATGCAGCTCTCCTTGGCAAATATCTCACAGGTCTGGCATCTCGAATGTCTTCTTGGGGTCTCCGCTGCCAACCAGGCTTCACATTCACAGCTTCATGCAATGGCCTATCAGGGCCTTCTTTATTCAGGGACACCCCTGCTGTACTCTGCCTGGCCTCTTTGGCTCTCTGAAACCTTGGAGGAAGAACTGATGACCCCTTCACTCTTGCAAACTTCATGCCTCTAAAGCCAGCACCACGTGAATGAAATTGCCGAATCTGGCTGCAAGTTCGGGATGGACCCTGGCCCATTTCAACCACATTTGTAACTTTTCTCTGCCCTGGACTTGCTGGAGGATTAGCTGGGTGTGGTCTTGCCCTGAAGGTACTGATTCTTTTGTTTACTTGTAAATCTCCAAGCCTTTCCTTAATCACTTTAAACTCCTTATCAAAAGGAAACTCTCCTTCACAAGCCTTGGCCCCACCTTTAATCTTCCTAGTGCAGTTTTCAGATCCAACCTCTCCTTCACATGCCTTGGCCCCACCTTTAATCTTCCTAGTGCAGTTTTCAGATCCAACCTCTCCTTCACATGCCTTGGCCCCACCTTTAATCTTCCTAGTGCAGTTATCAGATCCAAACTGTACATTTTGCATTTCTTTCTGCTCCATCTGCTCTTTTTCACTGTAGATCTGTATAATATTCACCATTAAAAGCCACGCCACCATTTCTACATTAGGCTGTCTTGAAATATCCTCCGCCAAAGACATCAGTCCACTGCTTTTCAACTTAGCATCAGGCAAGCATCTGGGCTGTGGGCAAACTGCTGCCAGACTCTTTATCAAAATATCCTGGTTGCTGCCTAAGTCTTTATTTTCCTCTGGAACTACATTCTTTGCAGCCATGCTTTCTTCCAGGCTTCTACTAAAATGGCCCCTTAAGCTCTGCTTATAGTAGTCAACAGCTTTTCTAGCCCAAAGTTCCAAAGTCTTCCACATTTCTCCAAACATCCACATGGTCAGGTTCTTCACAGCCAACAGCCCACTCTCTGGTACCAAATAACTGTACTAGTCACTTTTCTGTTGCTGTGACAAACCATGACCAAAGGAACTTATAAAAGGAAGAGTTTATTTGAGCTTATGATTGACTGTTCCAGGGTCCATTGTGGCGGGAGGCATGGCGGCTGGAGAGGCATGGCTGCTGGAGCAGCAAGCCAAGGGTCACATCTCGCAAAGAGCACAGGAAGCAGAGAGAGGGCGACTGTAGACCACGAGGCTTGTTAAAACTCACTAAGCCTGCCCCCAGTGACACACTTCCTCCAGCTTGGCCACACACCCCAAGACCTCCAAAAACAGCACCACCAACTGGAGACAAACGTCTGAATACCTAGAGCCTATGGGGGACACTCATTCAAACCACCACAACTCTCCACTATTTTTTAAAATATTTTTATTTATTATTTTATATGTATGAATGCATGTGGGTAGGTGCACTCATGTTGTGCAATGCCCACAGGAGTCAGAAGAGGGTGTTGGATCCCCTGAAATTGGAGTTAGGGATGGTTGTTAGCCACCATGTGTGTGCTGGGAATTGAACATCTGCAAGAGCAGCCAGTGCTCTTGAGCCTGTTGAGCCATCTCTCCAGCCCCTCACCTCTCCACTCTATTTAAAAATATTTTATTTATCATTTTATTTTATGTGTATGAGTGTTATGTCTACATGTATGTAAATACACCTGTGTCATACAATGCCTGCAATTTAGAACAGGGCATTGGATTCCCTGGAACTGGAATTATAGATGGCTGTTAGCTATCATATGGGTGCTGAAAACCAAATTGGTCCTCCGCAAGAGCAGCCAGAGCTATAGAACTCATAAGTTATTTTATTTCCTTATGGTTAGGTTTTTATTCTTGGGTATTCTATTTAAGAAAGTTTTTATGGTTCTAAAAAATTTTTTTTAAATACCATGAAGATATTTTTCTGTTTTATTTGAAATTGACTTGTATATGGTGTGAAGTAGAAATCAACATTAATTTTGTAAAAATATTTTATTTATTATTACTTTTTACTTTATGTGCATGAGTGTATTGCCTGCATATATATAAGTCCACCATGTGTGTGCAATGCCCTGAAGAGGCCAGAGGAGGGTGTCATATCCCCTGGAACAGAGGTTGTTAGCCTCCAGGTGGGTGCTGGGAATGGAACCTGGGTCCTCTGCAACAACAGCCAGTGCACTTAACCACTGATCCATCTCTCCAGCCCCCAATTTTCTCCAAATTAAAATATTCTACCCTAGTGGGACGCTCCTTAAGACTCAGGAAGTTCTGAAGGGAGACCTGTTAAGACTCAGGAAATAAACAACTCCAAAGTCTCAGAAGTCCCCTAAACTTAGCAGATGCACAAGGTCCCTCCTTCTTTAAGGTTATATCAGTAGTAAAAACTGCTGAGGAGAAGAGACTGATCTGTGGAGCTGCCCACAAGTCAAGCAGAGAGTGCCAGGTTTCCAGCTCTCATGAGCCAGCTCCAGTGCTGAGGTGGGCTTTCAGTGATGCTTTGGATGTTTGGAGTCATTTATGCTCCTGTCAGTAACCCATCATCCAAACTACTATAAAGAACTCCAGTCAACTCACTGGTTCACCAAGTCTTTGGTGGTATTGGTATTCCAGTCCATCACTGGTTGCTGATCTGGGGTGAGTAGATGTTCACATCTCTTCAGGAAAACCCTCACACACCACCATGTTATTGAGTTGACCCAGACATATTTAAAGGACTATGCTTGACCCTATGCTATTAATAACAGGATTATGTACATATTGACTTGTTTCTGGAGCATATTTGAGAAGCTGTTGATTATTAAACTTATTTTTGGAAATAGTGCTTATAATCTGATTCTTTCCTCAAGTAGTGAGTGATTATTACACTTACTATGAACTAGGCATCACTTCATCAGAATCACTTCATTTTAGACTTCATCAATTCCTATGATATAGATACTATTATTACCTATTTTATAAGTAAGGAAATAAAAACTCAGGGAGTTAGATAATTTTTCCAGGGCTACCTAGCTTGTGACTAGTGGGAACCTGACTCCAAGGAAGTTCTACTTGACTTTTAAGTCAGAGAAGCTTTTCATGAAGAAAGAGGGTGAACATATTGTGTCGTGGAGAGAGAGAGAGAGATGGAAAGGAGAGAGGCTACATAAAACACAGAGAGATGAAGAACAGAGAGGCAGAGAGTTTTTTTTCATGAAAGAGGTGTTTTAATATTTTTGTACTTTGCTAGAGTTTCAAATGAAGAGATAAGAGTTGATTCCAGACTTCTACTCTGGACAATGGTTAAGCATCCACTTTCCCCCAGGCTGGAGTCCACCAGATACATCCCAGGCTTGGGAAACAGGTCTGAACAGAAAAAGAAAAATTCCTCTAAACCTGGTTCTGTTCCTGTCCCAAGACTGTGTCTAAAGATAACCTTTGGTATGTGGGGGCAGGTGGGCTGACCTAACCATGAGCTGTAACTCTGCTATTATCCAATAAGGCTAGAAGTTACCCAAACCCCACCAAGATTCCCGTAGACCCTGAATAAAAGGCCCTGGAGCCAACTTATCAGGGTCGGAGCCTTTTCCCTCCCTGGGTTAGCAAATAGCAACCCCTCCCTAGGTCAGCAGGTAACAGGATAATTCCAGAAAGAACCACCCTGAGAGCGCAGGCCCCAAGCCACCTGCAGACCCAAGCATACTGTGTATCCCCACCTGTCACACAGGAGACCGGGGTTCGATTCCTGCCCTGTTCTAAGTGTATAGAACATGTATGCAGAGATTGCTTGGGATTCGCCTCTCCCTGTTGTACAGGTGAACCCCAGTGCACCAGAGGAATAAACCTCTTGCTTTTGCAGTGAGTCTTGTCTCTGTTTCTCTCACTCTGGGGTCTCTCAAGGGTAAGACGTGATTCAGGTCTTACACAAATTCCCTCCAAAGTTAATTTATGACTCCTGCAAAACAGTGTCATTTTTAAATCATACTCCTAGTTTGGTTTCTGTGATAAAACAGTGACCAAAGAAGGGGGAAAGGGAAAAATTAGACTAGGAAGGATTAAATGAGGTGTAAAATGGGAGGGGAGGGCAGAGGAGGAGTGTTGAGTGGGATAAGTGATACTAATGGCCTTTAGAAAAAGCCACATGGGGGGGCTGGAGAGATGGCTCAGCAGTTAAGACCGCTGACTGCTCTTTCAGAGGACCTGGGTTCAATTCCCAGTACCCATATGGCGGCTAAGAACCATCTTTAAGCCTGGTATGGTAGTGCATGCCTTTAATCTTAGCACTCAGGAGGCAGAGGCAGGCGGATCTCTGTGAGTTCAAGTCAAGCCTGTCTAGCAGATGAGTCTCCAGGCGATGTGGGGCTAAAGGGAACCCCTGACTCAAACAAAAAAAAAAAAAAATAAAAAAAAACCCAAGCCTGGCAGTGGGCGCATGCCGTTTAATCCTAGACTTTGAGGGGCTGGAGGATGGCCTAGCGGTGAGCGCCGACCGCTTTACAGAACCCGGGTTCGATCCCCAGCACCCACATGGCGGCTGAGAACCGTCTGAAGCTCCAATTCCAGGAGAACTCCAGTTCCAGGGGAATCCGAGACCCTCTTCTGAACTCCGCGGCGTTGCACGACACGGGTGCACAGACTTGCATGCAGACAGTACATTCATACACATACAGAAATAAATAAAATTAATAAAAAAAAATCCTAGCACTTGGGAGGCAGAGGCAGACGGATTTTTGTGAGTTCAAGGCCAGCCTGGTCTACACAGTGAGTTCCAGGACAGCTGGGGCTACAGGGAGACCCTGTCTCAAAAAGACAAAAAAAAACAGCCACATGGAAAACTGCCACTAAAGACGCTTCATAGATACATAGATATCACAAAAGAGATTAAAGGGAGTTATCCTATAATTGTAGGACATTGCCCTCTTTAGACATCATAGGCTAATAAAAAACAATCCTATAATGCCAAGAATGGACTTCCTCTCTAGACGCTGCTCACCAGGGTCCTATAGACCCTCAAACAATAGTGATTATTTTCCCCACTCTGGGTTTCCCATCAAAGACCCTATTGCTGGAGACACTACATACATGACTGTAGAATAAACAAGAGAACCCAAGCTGGTGCTGACTTCTGAGCCTCCTTTCCACTGGCTAGTGTTCATACTGCTGGAAGGTGCTATGCTGGATTGAAAAAAATAGTCATCATCCTTACTTGGTTGTGAATCCTATGAACTACATTAACAACTGGCCTGTCAGGATATGCCCACTAGTGCAAGAGTGGCACAAAATTATGGGAGTAGCCAACCGCTCTTTAATTGGATTTAAAGTCTGCTTTATAGGATGGCGCCTATAGCCAATATTGTTATCAGGTCTAAGAACCTGAGGTTAGACAGGTCACAGGACATAGGACAGAACCTAATAGTCATTTTCTACTGAATAGTTATATTAAACTAACTCTTAATGATTTAGTGTTCTGCCCATAGATTAATGAATGCATCCATCAACTGTCAGCAGAGAAGCTTCCTTATGTTGCAGACAATGATTAACATAGAAACTGGCCAATGTGCAGACAGCAAGAGGCTGCAGAGAGCTTGTCCCTGAATAGGACACTTATATTAAACTTCTGCCTCCCAAGGTGCAGGGATCATTGCAGAAGAGGGGGTAGAAAGATTCCTAGAGCCGGGCGTGGTGAATGAGCACAAAGAGACAGAGTTTTCCAGATAGCTGGTCATTTACTCATGTGAACTCACAGAAAAGGTGACAGCATGCATCAGCCCCATGCAAGCTCGAACTAGGAAAAGACAATCACACCACAGACATGAGGAAGTGGGTAAGAAGCTCCAACCCTACCTACAGAAACTGTGAGGCAGGCAGATCTCTGTGGGTTCAAGGTCAGCCTGGTCTACAGAGTAAGGTCCAGGACAGCCAGAGCTACAGGGAGACCCTGTCTCAAAAAGACCAAAAAAAAAAAAAAAATTGTGACAACAGATGTCTGCTAGGAAGGGCAGAGAGACTCTCTTTCAAGCCTGGAACTCTTGGTAGGTTAACCAGGCTCCAGTGGGTGGACCTACACTGGAGAACATTTGGAGACACAAATTGGACTCTGTAGGCCTTGCTCTATTATATTACTTGTAATAGAATAGATGACATTAAGTTGGATGGGGGCAGTAAGGGGAGGTACAAGTAGGCGGGGATCTAAATGCCATTGAATCATATTGTATAAACTTGCAAAAAAAATCAGTAAAAAAGATTGTGAAAAAAAACACTGACCAAAACTAACCAGCACAGTCACCTCAGTTTCCATTGGGGTGCTTGCATTCCTTCCATCCCTTCAGTTTCCCAAGCACCTTTCACTTCTTTACCCTTCACCTTACATACCCAGTGAGTCATGACTTCTACCATTTATTCCTTCAACTCTAAATTAAATACTCTGTCTCCGTTCCCAGCACTTCCTGCCATCTGTTCAGATGAACCTCTCCACTGCCCCTCCTGCCTCCATCCACTCCGGACTTTCTGCATTCCATTAACAGGATAATACATTATTAAAACACTAAGCATGACCTCTCCTTTGAAAAACAATAGTGAACATTTATTAAGCCTCACTATGAACCAGGGACTAAGCTCAACCTTTTAAATACATCTGAACTGGTTTTCACAACCATGTGAAGTAGTTACTGTTACACTTCTCATTTTACAGAAGAAGAATAAAAGTTGAAGACAATTAAATTGTACTCAAGGCCACATAGCCAATAACTAGCAGAGCCAGGGTTCAAATATAAACTTATTTGATTCCAATTCCTTATCCATCTAAACACCACCCTGTATTTTATAACTCTCCCCCGGCTCTAGATTAAATGTCATAGCCTCGTGTTCAAGAACATCCACAATCTGCTCCCAACTTCCCTTTGGCCTTTCCTTGATTATTCCTTTTAAAAATTCTGGCCAGGCATGGATTAAAGATCCGCCTTTAATCCTAGCACTCAGAGGCAGAGGCAGGGGGATCTTTGTGAGTTCAAGGCCAGCCTGGTCTACAGAGTGAGTTCCAGGCCAGCTGGGGCTACAAGGAGACCCTGTCTCAAAAAGACCAAAAAAAAAAAAATTCTGCTCAAGCTAAAGTGACCTCTCATGTTTCCCTAAACCAATCTTTTCCTGAGAGTCCACTGTCTTGACTTATTCCCCTTTCCTCTCCTTTTCTTATTTAAGATCTACATTTAAATCACAGCTTAAGTCTGACCTCCCTATTCCAACCTGTTACTAATCCTCTTCTCTTTTATCTGGTTACTTTTCTCCATAAAAAATAGTTCCTAATCGCCGGGCGTGGTGGCACTCGCCTTTAGTCCCAGCACTCGGGAGGCAGAGGCAGGCGGATCTCTGTGAGTTCAAGACCAGCCTGGTCTACAGAGCAAGCTCCAGGCCAGCTGGGACTAAAGGGAGACCCTGTCTCAAAAATATAAAAAAAAAAAAAAGTTCCTAATCTAAGTATCAAAACTGCAGTGGGCCTTACTGAATGGTAAGATATATAGTAGACAATAATGTGTGATTTGAAGTCAGTTGTATTGATGCACATTTAATTGCTCAGGACTCTTGGGGAGTTAATTTATTGAAATCTGTTTCCTTGTTTGGAAAATGGGAATGATAACACTTCACTTGTTCAATAGAATTTTCTAAATGTGCATGTGTGTATTTGTATGTGTGTGGGTAGACGTGTGGGGATGCACTGCAGGCATGTAGAGGTCAGATATTAGTCCTCAGTTGTTTTCCACATTTTGTTTGAAACTGGGTCTCTCATTGGCTCGGAACTCTGAGAGGTAAGCCAGTCCAGCTGACCCCCCGCCCCCTGGGAGATTCCAGGGATCCACCTGTTCCAGTCACTCATCTCATCATCCCTGGGATTCCAGGTGAGTACCACCATGCCCAGCACTCCATGTGGGTTCTCCTTGCTGAGGAAATCATCTCAGCACGGCTGGGATCTCATCCAGTGATGTGGGGACCATGGGAGCAGATGGTTCTGCTTCTCTGTTGAGGTCCATATAAAAAAAAAAAACCACAGCTCTCATCTCAAAGGAAATAAGAGGCAGTTTATTCTAGAGTCAAATATGGCTGACTGAGCCCTGGGAACACAGATCTATGTTATCTCAAATATGATGTTCCAACATGGAAACAGCTTCGTGAGGTTAGTAGAGTCCTAGAACATGCCTTAACTGACTGAAGGCAGGGACTGGAGTAGGTATCAGGTTACCATGGAGAAGTATTGGTGCTACATCATGCTTAATGAAAAATGATTGTGTGACTTTTTGGAAACCAAGTGTGTTCAGACATAAAGTATTAGCAGAATGTACAAAATCAGTATTTTACCATCACCCATCTTTTCTTATCATTTTATGTACCTGCCATAGTATTTTGTTGCTTTGAGTTACACAACATCTGTGTACATTCACATTTTCATACTCATTGATAATTCACCTTAAAGACTGGGATCCACAGGTTCATTCCATTTATGGCATATGACGAAACATATATATATATTCTGGCTTTTTTACTAGTCAGTCTTCAAAATAAAGGAGTGGGTCTTACAAATCTATAACTTTGATGACTTTGTTGCCCATAGCAAGTAACTAACACATATTTGTGTCTTTTATTCTTGATAATTTAAAAAAAATGATTATTATTTTTATTTTCTGTGTATGAGTGTATTGCCTGGATGTACGTAAGTGTACCCATGTTCTGAAATGCCCATGGAGGTCAGAAGAAGGGATTGGATCCCTTGGAACTGGAGTTACTATTGTTAACTGCCTTGTGGGTGCTGGGAACTGAACCCAGGTCCTCCACAAGAGCAGCCAGTGCTCTTAACTACTAAGCCATCTCTCCAGCTCCTATTGTTGATTGTAATTGCTTATTCAAGATTTCCCATTCAGGTAGGTTTTGTGTCCTGTGTTGTTTTAAATTCAGATTGTGTGATCTAGCTATAGCATATATTTGGTATTTAATGTTGTCATTAGCTGTTGCCTTGAAGCAAAAATGGAAACCTTTGAATGCATTGGTAGAAACGCCTGTGAAATCAGAAGCTAGTTCCCATGGAATCTATGAGTTGAGGGAGAATAGCTAAATCTTATTGAGAGGCAAGTGCTGCCCAATTCTAAGCCCTCACCAGACTTGTGGCTTCAGGTTTTGTGTGTCTCCCTCACATGTAAAAAGGTGGGGCATGGAGGGTGCTGTAGAGATAGCTCAGGAGTCGAGAGGAGCCGGGTGTGGTTCCCACCAGCCCCATCAGGCAGCTCACAACAGCCCATTGTTATTCCAGTTCCAGGGTTCTTTTGGTCTCTGCACCTGGAACACATACAGAGAAGCAGGCACACGTGCACATTTAAGTAAAAATAATTAAAATGTCTACGTGTGGGAGACCATAACACTGTCCCAAGGTTATTGGAAATGTAAAGTGAAACAACAGACAAGAGATACTACAAATGCAACAAAAATGCTAATAAATGTCAAAATGGGTGGAAAGGAGTTGGATACAAGATTCAGATGTACTTTGTCTTACTAATAATAAATAGAATAAAGCATGTGGCTTTTAGATATTTGTCAAAATTGCTTGACAAAGTAACTCAATATGGTATAGTATTAAATCACAAGGCTTCCTGTTGTCTTAAAACACACACACACACACACACACACACACACACACACACTTTTTTTTTGGTCTTTTTGAGACAAAGTCTTCCTGTAGTTCCAGCTGGCCTGGAACTTGCTATATAGACCAGAGTGGACTTGAACTCACAGAGATCTGCCCGTCTCTGCCTCCAAGTGCTGGGGATTAAAGCCACCATGCCCAGCTTGTCTTAATGGTGTGTGTGTGTGTGTGTGTGTGTGTGTGTGTGTGTGTGTTTGAGACAAGGTCTCCCTGTAGCCCCAGCTGGCCTGGAACTCGCTCTGTAGACCAGGCTGGCTTTGAGCTCACAGAGATCCACCCACCTCTGCCTCCGGAGGGCTGGGATTAAAAGCGTGAGCCACCACGCCCAGCTATTGTCTTAAATATTTTAAAGGAAACATTTTCATTGAAGTATAACCCAAATGCATTTTGAAATACATGAATTTATAATCATTTAACTAACAAACTCACTTTCACTACACTGGGCAAATCAGGATGTAGCTATAATTTACTGTCAAGAATGAAAAAAAAGCCTTGAACTGATATATTGTTATCTACTGTTTAGTGCAAAAAAATGTAAAATGAATGTGTATTGACTACCACAGTTTTCCTTTAAATGGGTCCATTGCAAAAGCCAGAGGCATGCCAGTTCTATTCAGCAAATATTTAATTAGCGCTTGTGATTTTCCAAGGCACCGCGCTGGGCTCTGGGGAGGAAGAAGATATGAATTACTGCTGGTGCCAGAGGAACACAAAATAGGAACTCAGAATGGAAAGCGGGGTGGGACGTCACGGTGTAGAACATAATTTAATTTTGCCTGCCTGAGGGCTTGCTTTTTTTTTTTTTTTTTAAATATTCTATTTTGGATCCCCTTTTGCACGTGCCAGGTCGCTTCCTGGCAGGGATTCCGCGACCCTGTGAAATCTTTCCTACTCCCCCATTTCTTCCTTTCCTTGCCAATTCGATTTCTTCTGCCGCCAGTTCTGCATTGGAACAGAGTCTATTGTGTGGGTGGTGGAACGATGGAAAGTTATTTTTGTTCTAATTATGAGCACTGTTTTCCTCGGGAAAGTGGGAAAAGGGATAGGCGGATCTGAGGCTGAGCGGCTGGGCGAGGATGCTCGGAGGAGGAGGCGTTACTAAGGTTACTAGAGAGAGGATGGCAGGTGACAGGCAAGGTTCTTTTCTAAAGCAAGATATATTTTCATATGCCGGGTGTGGGCTGGACTGCCGGCAGTGCCACATTGTACTACATGCTGGATTCCCTAGAGGGAAAGGACAGACGCCCTGGGAAAAATGAGGAGCCAGAGCAGGCAGCCCCTGCTTCTCCTTCCGGGCCTCTTCTCCTGCCGCCCTTGTTTCCCCCGAGCCGTTCTGGCTGTAGCACAAGATTGGCGTGCCGGAGCACGGTGCCTTTTAGTGTGACTCGCCTCTGAGTCGGGCCGGAAGTTGCTTCCTGCCGGTAACTGTAGGTAGAGGCGTGCGGCCGGTGGTGGTTGTACCGGCGCGGGCGTCGAGGCTGCGCGGCTGCAGCTGCGGCGGATCGGGCGGGACCTGCAGCAGCTCGCCCAGGCCGTTGGTCGTCGCTGCAGTTCCCACGACTCTCGGGGAGAACTTGAAAGACCAGATCGGAAGGGAAGGGGTGTGTAAGGAGGGCCCTGGGCATATCTGGTGTCTGAGAGAAGGACCTTGAAAGTTGTTTCTCGTAGTAATTGATTATAATATTTTTTTTAAATGACAGATTCTGGAGGCAGCCGATGCCCCCATTCTCGAGATGTTCCCAGCTCTTGTCAGTTGATTCATAGCTTGATTTCAGTGAGAGGTGTTTAGTGAAACCACTGAGTTAAGATGTCTCATGGGATGAATGAAGCTGCCGGAGGGAAGAGAAATGGAGTAAGGAAGACGTGGTTGTTGGGAGTGAGGGACCAGTTCATATTTACAGGGTTTACAGTACCAGACAGCGCCAAAACAAGTTTGGTGGCTCATTTACTCCTATAAGTTCAGTACTTTTGTTAACATTTTAAAAATATATATAAATGGGGAAGCTGAGGCTGAGAAAGGTTAAAGAACATACTGGAAGGAAGGGAGGGAGGGAGGGGAGAGGAGAAAGGGAAAGAAAGGTAGATGAAAAGCACAGAGCCAGACCTTGAATTCTGCTAGGCCGATTTTAGGACATCTCTAGGCTCTACACTATGGTTTTCCACAATCAAAATACGAAGAAGACAGGATGTAGGAGTACGAGGATGTAATTTGCAAGACCTTGATGAGACTTCAGGTGCCAGATGTTGATCTGCTAAAAACTATGAAGTCCACATGTACAAGGCAGTGATAGATGTAAGCTAGGGTAGGGTCTGAACTGTGGTGTGTAAACATTTATCTGGCCGTGGTCTTCATCGCCCGGATTTGATGGGACAGGAAAGAGAGGTATATACCCACGCCCCTGAGTTTGAAAATAACATTACAGAAGGCCCATGGATTTTTTCCCATGCTATTATTATTATTATTATTATTATTATTATTATTATTTGTATGAGTATATTGTCTGCATGTAGGTTGGTGCACCCGTGTCGTGCAATGCTTCGGAGGTCAGAAGAGGGCGTCGGATTCCCCTGGAACTGGAATTAAAAACGGTTCTTAGCTGCCATGTGGGTGCTGGAAATCGAACCCAGGTCCTCTGCAAGAGCAGTCGGTGCTCTTAACTGCTGAGCCATTTCTCCTCTTAACTGCTGAGCCATCTCTTCAGCCCCAGCCCATGGATTTTATAGATTTGACATACCTTATTTAACAAAGTCCCAGGAGATGGAGTGACATAGGCAAGGTAGTCAAGATTGGAAAAGCTTTCTCTCCGCGATTTAACTAAGTAAAGTTCAGAGTTACTCTTTTCCCCGCTGTACTTGCTGACACAAATACTGAAGTTTAAAAGATTTTAATATAGTATTTGATCTGGACTGGTTCCTTTCAGCCATAGGGCTGGAATATTTATGACATCAGTGAATGTGAAATAACATATTCATCTCCCACGTTCAGAATCAATGGAATGCTGGATGTAGGTACTTTTCAAACGTAATTAGTAACAGCTGAGGTTTTTCAGCATTTCCAAGAATGTTGATTTAAAAATGAAACCATAAAACTGGCCAGACATGGTGATGCACACCTTTAATCCTAGCACTTAAGAGGCAGAGGCAGGAGGCTCTCTGAGTTCAAGGCCAGCCTGGTCTACGGAGGGAGTTCCAGGACAGCTGGGGCTACAGGGAGATCCTGTCTTGAAAAGACCAAAAAACCAAAAAGAAAAACAAAAACTGCCTAAGACAATGGGTAAGGTACTTTTCCTTGAAGAAACCTAAAACAAAACTCCTATTTAAAAAGAGAAGAGGAAAATTTCATCAATCAATGGTGTATTATTTGCAAATGCTTCTTCTGATGAGATCCTGATAATCATATTTCAAAGAGGCAGTATGGAATAGTTGAAATTGTGGGGTTAAGAATCAAGTAGATGAGTTTAGCTACTAACTTGCTTTATAAAATTGGTTTACTTAATTTTTTCCTTCCTAAAATGTAGTAATGATTTCTATCTTGCAGAATCAGAAGCATTTCTTCTAAAGTACTTAGCCCAATGTCTGGGCAGAGTTAGAGGTACGAGAGTAGGACATGAGAAGTGTTCTTCAGGCAGTTTTCTCATTGTTCAGACATCACAGAGTGTACATGCACAAACCTAGATGATAGGACCTACCCCACACCTAAGCCCAATGGGATAACCTGAAGACCAAGTATACTTTTTTAGACTAAAAATCTGTACAGCATGTTAATACTGTAAATAATTGTAATCCAATGGTATTTGCATACTTAAGCAGAGCTACACATAGAAAAAGTGTAAGTGAAAGAAGACAAATTAAGGCATTTCAGGTGTAGGGGCTGGAGAGATGGCCTAGCGGTTAAGAGCGCCAACTGCTCTTGTAGAGGACCCAGGTTCGATCCCCAGCACCCACATGGCAGCTGAGAACCGTCTTTAACTCCAGTCCAGGGGAATCCAACACCCTCTTCTGACTTCCGCAGCATTGCACGACACGTGTGCACAAACCTACATGCAGACAGTACATTCATACACATACAAAAATAAATAAAAAATTAAAAAAAAGAAATTTCAGGTGTAAGTAAAAGTGACATATCACTACTTCTTGTATGCCGTCACCTATGTTTGGGCCAAGGTTTCAGTGGAAAAGACAAAAAGTAACTTCCTTTGTCCCCTTAATGGCAGTTCAAGGTGAAAACCATAGGCGCATATCTGAAGGGTAGCAAGTCTGTTACTTCTAAGGGTGAAAGTTTTAGATTGCTGGATAGCCCATAAACACTGTTGTGGCTGTTTAAGATCACTTAGTTTTCACTGTTGTGTTTCTTAAACACTTGACAGCTTAGGGTCTGAATAGCTGACTGAATACTTCCTGCAGATGCCTGGGCATGGAGGCTATGATTCTGACTTTAGTGATGACGAACACAGAGAATCTAGCAAAAAGAAGAAAAGGTAAGTCTTTATGGATTTGTAGTTCACATTGTTTCTAGATTGATATAAGGTATAAATAAATAGTAGTGAAAGATTTTGAATTGAGTTTGCATATTAAAACTACTATAGTAGATGAATTTTTATTCATTAAGCTATAATAAACATTTAAAATTGGATGCACTTGAGGAAAAAAATCAGTAAGTTTGTACTGTGAAGAGGTTTATGGAAAGGGAAGGAGAAAAGGAAAGAATGTAAAGGTTTCTTTCTGATTTCTCTGTTGCATGCATTTTGTTTTGTTTTGTTTTATTTTGTTTTGTTTTGACACAGGGTCTCCCTGTAGTCCCAGCTGGCATGAAACTCATTATGTAGACCAGGCTGGCCTTGATTTCACAGAGATCTGTCTGCCTCTGCCACTTGAGTGCTGGGATTAAAGGAGTGCACCAACATGCTGGGTTTGCATGCATTTTTTTTCCCAGCAGTTAGACTGTGCCTGTAAATGTCACAGGTTAGAAGGTCCAGTCGGCGCTCTCTTACTCACACCAGCTTTCAAAGTGAAGCTGGCATGAAGGATGAAATTGTAATTCAGAACAGCTGTGTTTATATAAATGAGCAGGTCAGAGGAGGAAGATTTTATTGAATTGGGAGGGACAAGACCTCCCAGCAGATAAAGCCTACCTTCTTTTTTTGTGGTTGTCACTTTTGTTTTTTGAGACAGAGCCTCATTAAGTAGCCCTGGTTGTCCTGGAATTCACTGTATGGCCCAGGCTGCTCTTAAACTCATAGTCCTCCTGTCTTAACATTTCAGTGTTGGGATCACAGGTATAAACCTCCATGTGCAGCTGGAGGCTATGTCTTGGCCAAGTTGCTTGGTTAGGGGCTCTTGTTCTTAGCTTTCAAGGCTTAGAAACTTCATTTCATGTATTAACTTAGTACTTGATTGATTCATACTATCAAACTTATAGAAATTGGCTTATTTTTCCACAGTGAGAGTAGTGTGTCAGATATGCTGACTGGAGCTCACTTTTTATAAGAATCAGTCTTCATGAAGAACCAAAAGAGTAGTAATAATTCTAAAAGCTTAGAGTGATTTATACTTTATAAATTTTCATTAAAAATATTTTCTGAGCTGAGGGTGTAGCTCAGTTGGTAAATTGCTTGTCTAGCATGCATAAAGCCCTGGGTTCCATGTCACATTGCATAAAACTAGGCATGGTGGCACATGCCTTAATCTTAGCTGCTGAGAGGTGAGTGCAGGAAAATCAGGAATTTAGTGTCATCCTCGGCTACATAGTAAGTTCAACACCACCCTGGGTCTATATTCTCCATAGCCAACCTTCCTTTCCATGTATTTTGTAAAGATTTATTTACTTATTTATTAAATTTATTTAATGTGTATGAGTGTTTGTCTGCATGTACGTATGTGTACCATATGAATGCTTGGTGTCTGCAGAGGCCTGAAGAGAGTGTTCAGATCCCCTGAAACTGCAGTTGTTTGAGGCCATAGGGGTGCTGGGAACTGAATCTGGGTCCTCTGTTAGAGCAGCCAGTGCTCTTAACCACTGAGCTATCTCTATAACCCTTTCTCTCTCTTTCTCTCTCTCTCTCTCTCTCTCTCTCTCTCTCTCTCTCTCTCTCTCAGTTTATTGCTAAAAGCTTCTTTATCCTGACTTTACAGAGAAATTAAATCACTTAGTTACTTTAAGTGACAGGTGGTAAATTGTTGAGTAATTGAACTAGGAACTTGAGGGGTATGACCCTAGAACACAGGCATTTGTTTTCTTCTTTTTATAAATATGAAATAAAATTAAGATGTAAAATGCCTTATTAAAGATCAGTTACTTTTCTTGTTGTTTTGACTAGATACCTGACAAGCAGCTTAAGGAGGAAGGAAAGATTTATTTTGGCTCAGTGTTTAAGAAGGAACATAGTCAGTCATGGGTTGTAAGGCATGCTGCAGTCAGGAAGCCTAGCAGAGACAGGAAGTAGGGCCAAGGCTATAAACCTCAAGATCCTCCCCAGCTAGCCTCTAACAAGGCTCCCTTTCTTTGAAGGCTCCACAACCCCAAACAGCATCACCAGCTAGGGACCAGGTGTGCAAATTATGAGTTATGGGGGATATATGCAGCTCACTAGTGGGGTACTTACCCAGCAGTTATGAACAAATGAAGAATAAGAAAGCAACCTTTGAGAAAAATTAACCGTTAACACTTTTTCTTCTTGAAACACCAGGACAGCCGAAGATGATTTACTGCTCACAAAGCCATTTCAGAAAGAAAAGCATGGGAAGGTGGCCCATAAACAAGTCGCGGCAGATCTGCTGGATAGGTAGGCACTCCAGTGTTTGTGGCAGTCTTGGTTTAAGACGATATATAAACTCCAGGAAAGGGGATTTGATTCTGTTAATTCAAATATGGACATTTGAATTTACTTCAACTTTTTTTCTTTAAACAGGGAAGAAGCAAGAAATAGAAGGTTTCATCTCATAGCTATGGATGCCGTATCCTTCTCACAGTCCTCATTTATTGTAACTAGTAGAATATTTCAAAGTCTGCTTGTTGCCATATTTTCCAATTTTTTTTGTCATCAAATCTTATAAAGTCCAAGAGACCATTTTTTTTTAGAGATAAGTATTGATGTAGGATTCTATCATTTATATTTTTGGGTATAATTCTGTTTTACTAATACATAGGAAAGATTTAGAGACAAAAATAATGAACCATCTTACCAGTGTTCTATCAGTAGGCTTATAAGGTGCATGACTTATAGGTCTTTTTTTCTAACCTGTTTTTGTTAGGCTTTCAACATTTCCCTTTTTTATACTTCTCGTCTTAAAAAATATTTTATTATTTTTATTTTATGTGTATGAGTGTATAGCCTACATGTGTAAGTGCACCCACACTATAGAACATCAGAAGAGGGCGTTCCCCTGGAACTGGAGTTAGGGATGTTGTTAGCCGCCATGTGGGTGCTGGGTATTGAACCCAAGTCCTCTGTAAGATCATCTGGTGCTCTTAACTGCTGAGCCATCTCTCCATCCCTTGTACTTCTCTTCTTTAGTCTCATTTTGGTGTATTCTCTTTCTACCTTAGTCTCATCTTGGTGTATTCTCTTTCTACCTGGTTCTTGACTATTTTAAGTTTTTTTGTTTTGTTTTTTTTTAAATAAAACTTAACAGATCTGTGTGTCATACTCAAGACCTGCTGTGGCTTTAGTCCTCAGACATGACTGGTGACTGACTTCACTACAAACCAATAAATGACTCCTGATGCTGCTGCACTGTGTTGCTGCAAGGATATTGGAGAGGGTTCCCTGCCAAGTCAGGACTGAGATGATGAAGCATCCCCCATAGGTCTCTGTCTCACTTTTTTGTCATTCAAATAAGTTGTCTCCCTAATTTTTTTTTTTTTTTTTTTTTTTTTGGTCTTTTCGAGACAGGGTCTCCCTGTAGCCTCAGCTGTCCTGGAACTCATTCTGTAGTGGCCTTGAACTCACAAAGATCCGCCTGCCTCTGCCTCCCAAGTGCTAGGATTAAAGGCGTGTGCCACCACGCCCGGCTTTTTTTTTTTTATCTCTTATCTCCTAACACCACAGCTTGGCTTCCAGTGGGTCTCGTCTTCTATTAGCATTTAAACATCTGCTCTTCCTTCTCTGATGTGCCATTGTGAACAGCAGTCCCTACCCTGAGAGTAGAGGTTTTTTTTTTCTGAATGCCTTGGGTTGATGAGGACACTAGTTTTTTGTGGGGTGTTTGGCTAGAGTAATTTAGCTACTGTGTTAAAAATTAATGGTTTTGCTAGGATGACTCAGCCTTTTGGTTAGGGAGAGCAGACTTTGGTTATAGGAAACAGGTTTTTGATTATAGGAAACAGCCTTTGATTAGGAAAGGCAAGCTTTTAGTTATAGGACATGTGCTTTTGGTTAGGAAGGGCAAGCTTTTGATTAGCGACAGTAGCTTCTGTGGACGTTTATTGTATTTTGAAGTCGCTAGCTTCACCTCCAGGTCTGAGACAGATGAGACAGACAGCCCGGGCAGTGCACAGTCTGAGGACCCTGGTGTGCCTTCTTCCCACCTGTCATGGGTCTGCTTTTATATATAATGTCCAAATTTATGCTTGTCAGTGTGACGAATAGGGAGGGGTAAATTTTTGTTTGCTCCGTCTTCCTGGAAGCAAAATTCTCAATGCCCATATGGTTTTGGACATAGAAAAATTATGTTGGACTTCACTGCGGCTATTGACTTATATATGTCTATGACTGCCTTTAGACTGAACTAGCAAAGCTCAGCAGTTCTAATAGAGACCATAAGACTGCAAAGCCTGCAAAATTTATCATCTAGCTCCTTTCAGAAAAAAAAAATAACTGCTCTAATAGAGCAAGTGATTTATTATAGTCACATGAGCATGCAGTGGTTGCTCAAGAGCTTGATCCCACATCTCCAGGTATTTGGGTGCTCTTCCCCTGCCCCCTCTACCTTTTTTTCTCCCCTCACCCCTGCCCCTCTCAGTGTCATTTTCTGATTAAGTACTCTATTAGAACCATTGTGATCATTTAAATCAATATATGCTTTAAAGGATATAGTCACAGAAGGTGAGGGTAGTTATGTTTGACTATAGACACATTGCTATTGAGCTTTTTTAAGAGTATTTTATTTATTATTTTTATTTGTATGAGTGTTACACCTGCATGTATGTAAGTGCACCTGTGTTTTACAGTTCCTGCAGAGACCAAAAGAGGACACCAAATCCTCTAAAACTAGAGTTACAGATGGTTGTTAACTGCCATGGGTGTGCTGGGATGCAAACCCAGGCATCCAGTGCTCTCAATCACTGGGCCATCTCCCCAGCCCTTCCTTCTTTTCAAGACAGTGTCTCAGTCTATAGCCCAGGTTGACCTGGAGCTCGTGTTGCTCCTTCTGCCTCTACTTGCTGAGTGCTGACGTTACAGGTGTGAACACCATGTCTCACCTTTCAATTTCTTATATTTACTTTTGTTTTTAAAAATTTAGTGTTGGTGAGACTTAATGCTATAAAAGCTGTATCTTCTATTTAGAGGCTTTTTATTAATGAAGTAGCTGAATTACATTTTGTAGTCATGAAAGATAAATTCCACTTCTTATAATTTATTTGTATTATTATGATTATTAGATAGAATGGTTGGTGTATGCAGTCTAGGAATAGAATAGGAAGCTCGTTTTTTCCTCTAATACACTAATCACAAGAATAATGTATAACTGAAAACTATTCTAAACATTACAGGTAATACAGGCTTGAAAAATTATCCACTAGTCCAGGTTCGATCCCCAGCACCCACATGGCGGCTGAGAACCGTCTTTAGCTCCAGTTCCAGGAGAATCCAACACCCTCTTCTGACCTCCGCGGCACTGCACGACACGGGTACACAGACCTACATGCAGACAGTACATTCATATACATATGAAAATAAAATAAAAATAAAAAAATAAAATAAAAATAAATTAAAAATAAATTAAAAAAAAAGAAAAATTATCCATTAGAAAGTGAAAGTCCTTCTGTAAAGTTGTCCCTCTGATTTACATATATGCATGTTTTACAAAGCTAAATGGATTCATACTGTACTTTTTCCTCATCCAGTAGTACACTGTGATAGTTATACAGTCCTTAATTTTTTGCTTTGCAGTATCAAAGGCATACAAAGTTTGTAAATGACTACATTCTATACTATGGCGGCAAAAGGGAGGACTTCAGGCGTGTGGGGTGAGTATTGTGAAGCGGACATAGAACCGGAGGCTTCGTGTGGCCATTGAAGACCTTACCATGTTCTCTTCTCTCACTCTTCCCTGCTTTCTGAAAGTTCCAGTTTCCTTGTCATGCCACAAGGTGGACACGCCATCCTTCCACAGCTTCTAGCATCTGCTCTTCTTGAATCCCATGTCCTTAGCAGTAGGTCTCAGGTGGCCTCCTGTCCTGCTGAGCCAGGTAGCCAGCTGGCAGTAACAGACAGTACAAGGAATAGTCTTAGCTCTTGTTGGCAGGGGCCTTCAAACAGTGTTATCTTTAGACCTTAGTGTCTATGTTTGCCTTTTCAAACAAGAAACCTCACTTTGGAATTTCCCATACATGAAAGCCTCCCAGTACTGGAGGCTCTTCTATCTGAACCCCTTCATCCTACCTGGAAATTTTTCCTTTGATTTACTGTTCTGAGTAGCTTGGTTCCTAAAATCTTTTTAGTACTGTCTCATCTAGTCCAGTTTTATCTTCCTTTCCATTTATCCTCTCTCAGCAATTTATTCTGCACCCAAACTGCTGCTGTTTTATCTTGAAAGGCTGTCTTCCAATCTCTCTCCTCTTTACTCAGGTCCTCAAACTAATAAAGATAAGTTAACATTACATATTTAAGAAGTTAAATGCCTAGTAGAGTGTTCTTACTGACTTTTGGTTAGATTCTGAAACTTGTTTGCACTCCCATTTCCGTATCTATGGTTTATCCCGCTTTCTTGTCTTAGCTTTGGCAGCTCAGCACTGTTTATGTAGTTGAGACTACAGCTAGAGGCGGATGTGTAGAGTGCTTACCACTTCTACTGCTGAACAGACTTAACCTGTTCACACACCTTGTGTAGTTGAGACTACAGCTAGAGGCGGATGTGTAGAGTGCTTACCACTTCTACCGCCGAACAGACTTAACCTGTTCGAACACCTTGTGTAGTTGAGACTACAGCTAGAGGCAGATGTGTAGAGTGCTTACCACTTCTACTGCCGAACAGACTTAACCTGTTCACACACCTTTAATCCTAGCACTTGGGAGGCAGGTGGATCTCTGTGAGTTCAGAGCCAACCTTTAATCCCAGTCCTTGGGATTAAACTCAGTCTGGGTGTGGTGGCACACGCCTTTAATCCTAGCACTCAGGAGGCAGAGGCAGGCGGATCTCTGTGAGTTCAAGGCCAGCCTGGTCTATACAGTAAGCTCTAGGCCAGCTGGGACTAAAGGGAGACCCTGTCTCAGAATATATATGTGTCTCTCTCTCTCTCTCTCTCTCTCTCTCTCTCTCTCTCTCTCTCTCAACCTTCTCCGGTCTAGCTAGAGGGGTTCAGGTCACGGCCGAGAAGTGGAGGATGAGAGACTTGGAGTCACCACACAGACACCGGGAGTCAGGTAAAAGCAAGCAGATTGTGAGCTGATGCAGACTCGTTTATTTAGGGGAAGGTAGGGGTATATATATGGCCAGGGATTAAAGGCTTGTGCCACCACACCCAGAGTGAGCTTAATCCCAAGGACTGGGATTAAAGGCGTGTGCCACCACTGCTGGTCTGGAACTGCTCAGCAGGCCAGGTTGCTGTGTAGACCAGGTTGGCCCTGAACAGGTTAAGTCTGTTAGGCAGGCAAGGTGGTAAGCACTCTACACGAATGGATTCATTTCCTTGCTTTTGTCGCAGCTCCTGAAAATACTGAAATAGTTCTATTTGAGTACACATACACACATACACACACAAGTACATATACTTTCAAATATAACTGTGCTTTTTATGTGTGTTTTTATTCAAGTTTTCAAAAAATCTCAGAATTATTTAACCTCCTAAATTTGACTAATTTTAATTTCATACTAAATTAAAATTACTTTTCAGGGAGAATGACAAGACAGACTTGGATGTTATACGAGAAAATCATAGATTCCTATGGAATGAAGAAGATGAAACAGACATGACTTGGTATTTTTAGTATATTGTGTTTATTTTGTGTGGGGGGGGGGAGAGTGTGTGCCCCAACATGCATGTGGAGGTCAGAGGGGAACTTGGGGGAGTCAGTTCTCTTCTACCATGTGGGTCCCAGGGATTGAACTCAGGTTGTCAGGCTTGGTAGCAAGTGCCTTTGTCTGTTGAAGCATTTTGCCAGTCTGATGAATTGTGAATTTAGGCATTAGCATCTATTGCATCATGTCATAATCTTGTCTTTCTTGTTACACATTTTCTCTATTATTTATTTATTAAAGATTGTGTGTGTGTGTGTGTGTGTGTGTGCTGGCAGAGGCCACAAAGAGTGATGGGCCCCCTGGAGCTGGAGTTACAGGTTGGTGTGAGCCACTCAGCATGGGTGCTAGGAACCAGACTCTGGAAGAGCAGAGGCGCTGTAGCCATTGAACAGCTGTCTGTTCAGCTCCATCCATTCTGTTTCTTTAATCACCACTTGTCTGAAGTATCCAGCGTTTGATAGGACAGTTCTAAACCAAGTGCAGAAACCTGTGTTTTGGATTCCCGATTCTGTTCTCCTTCTTTTGGTAATTTTTGGCAGCTGTTTTTTTGTTTTTTTGTTTGGTATTTTGAGACATGATTTTCTATAGCCCCAAGTGGTCTGGAACTCACTATATAGACCAAGCTGGTCTTAATCTCACCGAGACCCGATTGCCTCTGCCTACTAATTGCTGAGGGACTAAAGGCCTGCACCACTGCACCTAACATTTTTGGCAGTTGTTTTTTTTTTTTTGGGGGGGGGTTCTTTTTGAGACAGGGTCTCCCTGTAGCCCTAGCTGTCCTGGAACTCATTATGTAGACCAGGCTGGCCTTGAACTCACAGAGATCCGCCTGCCTCTGCCTCCCGAGTGCTGGGATTACAAGTGTGCACCACCACACCTGGCTCATTTTTGGCAGTTTTAACTGACTTCTAATTGTTAGGCTTTAAAAATAGTTTTTTTTAATTTTTTTTATTTTATTTATTTCTGTATGTGTATGAATGTGCTGTCTGCATGCAAGTTTGTGCACCCGTGTCATGCAATGCTGCGGAGGTCAGAAGAGGGTGTCGGATTCCCCTGGATCTGGAGTTCTCCTGGAATTGGAGTTTCAGATGGTTCTCGGCTGCCATGTGGGTGCTGGGGATCGAACCCGGGTCCTCTGTAAGAGCGGTCCACGCTCTTAACCACTAGGCCATCTCTCCAGCGCTAAAAATAATTTTTATGATAGTGTGTGTTCTCATATAATATCCTATTATATTCTTCTTATAAAATGTTTTGGATAATTTAGATAAAAATAATACCTGAAAGTGGTTTTTAAAATTCAAATATTAAAAAATAATAATAAAGTAAAATTCAAATATTGCAAAGGGTAAAAAAAAAAAAGAAGAATAATTCTTCTTCTGTAAGTCCTTCAATTTCTGAGAACTGCCATTAACAGTTAATGTCCAGATAGTTGGTGCACCTGTCAGGAAGAGGCCTCTTTTAACATTAGCATTTATATCATATAGTATATGTTATTTATTTGACATGGCTTCCAAGTACCAAACTATGCTTGGATTTCTAAATATATAATATGGTGGGTTTTTTTTTTTTATGGATTTAGGGAGAAGAGACTTGCAAAGAAATACTATGATAAATTATTCAAGGAATACTGCATAGCAGATCTCAGTAGATACAAAGAAAACAAGGTATGGTCTATGAATACTTATAGATGAAGTTCTTCAAGTACAGCATTAATTTTTATACCATCATGACAGTTTTATTCTTTTATGATACTGACTCTAGGCTAAGTTATCCTATACTTTTATATCATTTTGACCATTTAACTTCTGCAGCCATGGGCTTTACAAGGGGCCTATGGAATTTATGAAAGCCAGTGGTGCTTTTTGTTTGTGAAATAAGGCATAAAAAGTCTAAAACACAAGTGGCACCTGGATCCTATTTCATCCCTGCTCTTATCTCGAGCCTCTAGCAATTAAATGCTGCAGAATGACATTTCATTTCATAGATAATGTTTGAAATTAATTTTTTGATTGACTGCCAATTATGGAGAGGCAGATGCACTTTTTGTTACATAAATATTTCTATTTTAGTACAATTAACTTTCAGACAGTGCTAATTAATAGTGGCAGATTTCTGTTCTCATTTTACATCTTCCTTTGGTTAAATTGAAGTTATTTTTATTCCTAGCTCAATTTCCGGTTAGGAGGTAGAGAAGGCAAAGCAGGAGCAGATGATCTCAGTTGGAAAAGTGAAAAGGAGGAATGTATGTATGGGAACTGTACATTTGTATTACAGTCAGAAAAGCAACAGAGCTGGAGAGATGGCTCAGCAGTTAAGAGTGCTGACTGCTCTTGCAGAGGACCCAGGTTCGATTCCCAGCACCCACATGGCTGCTAAGAACCGTCTGTAAGCCAGACATGGTGGTGCATGCCTTTGATCCTAGCACTTGGGAGGCAGAGGCAGGTGGAAAGAACACTGCCTTAAATGAGCCAAAAGTCATTTTCCTTTTATAGGAAGTCAAAGTAGATGGTCATGGAATTTTGTGCCATCAGGAAGATGGGACCTTCTCTCTCTATCTTCTATATGTGGCTTCTTGATTATAACTTCCTTGGTGCCAGGCATTTTTTAGAACATTGGTTTATTTTAACTTTGTGTATAAGTGTTATACCTGTATGTATGTGTGTGTATCCCATGCATACAGTGCCCATGCAGGCCAGAAGGCCTTGGATTCCCTGAAGTGAGTTATGGACAGTTGTTAGGCACCATGTTGGTGTTGGGAACCAAATCTGAGTCCTTTGCAAAAGCAGTAAGTATTCTTAACCACTGAACCATCTCTCTGGCCCATTTTTCTTTTTTAGATTTAACAGACATTATTTTAGTAGGAACATTTTATCCTTATTTGGATACATGCCAAATAAGTAGTTGCTTAACAAGTATATGTGTTAAACAGACTAATGAATGACAGAAAAGTGCTGCAAACACCTGCCGCAACTACTTTTGACTGTACTTTGATGGACGTTTAAAGATAACCTCAATGACAGTCTCTACATACATATATAAGCTTAAAAAGAACGTAAAATGGACTTTTTAAATTTAAGGATTTTTTTTAATCTCAGACTTGGAAAAATTTATTTTCATTTGAGTTTTGACTAAATTGTTTTAACATTCATGACTCATTTGCACTCAAAATACACAATTACAAACTCAAGTAATAAATGATTAAAAAACTAAACTCCAAGTTAACAAGGAATTGAACATTATATCCACAATGAATGAGAGAACTTCATTAATATAACTCAGTAGAGAGTAGAGACCAGAATGATCCTTGAGTTGAATCTTTGTCCTTTTTTCCTTAAACTATTTTTAAAATTATTTTTAGATTGACAGCAAAATCAAGGGGAAGTGCAGTGAGTTTACAGAACCTCCACCACTTCTGCACACCTTCCCTACTAGCAACAACTCCAACACAACCTCCACCACCTCTGCACACCTTCCCTACTAGCAACAACCCCACCAGAACCTCCACCACCTCTGCACACCCTTCCCTACTAGCAACAACCCCACCAGAACCTCCACCACCTCTGCACACCTCCCCTACTAGCAACAACCCCAACACAACCTCCACCACTTCTGTACACCTTCCCTACTAGCAACAACCCCAACCCAACCTCCACCACCTTTGTACACCTTCCTGACTAGCAACAACCCCAGCAGAACCTCCACCACCTCTGCACTCTTTCCCCTACTAGCAACAACCCCAACCCAACCTCCACTACTTCTGCACACCTTCCCTACTAGCAACAACCACACCAGAACCTCCATCACCTCTGCACACCTCCCCTACTAGCAACAACCCCACCAGAACCTCCACCACCTCTGCACACCTTCCCTACTAGGAACAACCCCACCAGAACGTCTACCACCTCTGCACACCTTCCCTACTAGCAACAACCCCACCAGAACCTCCACCACCTCTGCACACCTTCCCTACCAGCAACAAATTGTAACTTGTGACCTTTCTGATTCATTGTCAAGTGAAGGCAGACATGTAATGAATGGATGGATGTGCTTGTTTCACACAAAACTTACAAAAACAGGTGGCAGTTTGTATGTCTTGGTTTCTCCCCTCTTATATCCTATGTACTGCTTCCTATTCTAAGTCTTTCATATGTAGTACCCCATTGAATCCTCTTCATGAAGGGAGTACTTATATATCTCTACACCTGAGGAAACTGAGGCAAGGCTGATTAAATAACCTTAATAACTTTCCCACAGTATAACCCAGCTGTTATGTGGTAGCTGGCACAGAGGCCTAAATAATCTGAGTCCAAAGCTGTCCTTTTTTTTTACTAGTGCACTGGCTGTACCATGACATGAGCTTAGGTATTTTCTGGTACTTCTTCTTAAGAGGTTGGTAATTGTTTAAAGATATTTTAAAGCTTCTATGAGAAGTGGAAAAGCCATCATGGTGAGAATTAGTTTTTGTTTTTTACTCTTATTTTTTAATATTTTGCTTGTTATTTTTCATTTTATGTTTATTAGTGCTAAGAATGTGACTACACCTGTGTTGTGCAGTGCCCACGGAGGTCAGAAGGTTGTAAATGTCATTATCACTATATATTTCTTCGTATTTGAATTTATTTTATATAAATATAAACTTTTCTTGTCAGTTTGGATTTAGGTGGCGAATAGAAAAAGAAGTAATTTCTGGAAAAGGTAAATTTTTTAAGTTTACTTTTACTATACTGTAGATTTTGTTATATAGAATTGAAATCATTAAAATATTGTTCCTGTCATATATATTATCTGTAAAACTAAAATTAGAGAAAATTAATTTTATGTGATAGATACATGATCATCAAAGGTCCGAACTTAATTCTTTAATAATTTTTTAAAAGATATTTTTGTGTGTGAATGCGTGTTTTGCCTAGCTATACATGTATGTGTGTACCACATGTGTAATCCCCTTGCAGGCCAGAAGAGGGCATTGGATCCCCTGGAGCCAGAGTTACAAATGTTGTGGGCTGACATCTGGGGACTGGGAACTGAACCTGGGTCGGCTGTAAGAGCAGCCAGTGTTCTTAGTAGCTGAGCCATCTCTTCAGCACTGTTATAATGATTTTTACCTTTAAATTTGATGTTGGAACATTCAGTTGAAGAGATGTAGAAAATGTTAATTGTTAAAGATTTAGTAGCAAGAAACAAATGAGTGTTTGATTCTTCATCAAGTTTTAGAAGAAAATACTGATACTTCTACTTTCAAGGTCAACATTTTGAAAATGGAAATTAAATATCACATTTTGCACCCAGCAGAATTTTTGTACAGGCTAGCTCCCATTGGGGGGAATCCGTGAGATTGCACCCAAATACTTAGTGTAACAGCTAAAAACCAAACATTTGACTGGCAATGAATAAATGCTTTCTGTGTGTTATTGTAATCTCTTATTTTTTTCTGAAATTATATTTCTTTATTCTGTTTTATGCTATAAATTAGTTCTTTGTGTAATAACTGCATTTTAATTTAATATTTCTGGAAACTCTTTAGTAACAGGAAGTAATTTTTAACTATCTTTTTTTACATTTTTTTTTTACTTCTGTATGTGTATGAAGGTACTGTCTGCATGTAGGTCTGTGCACCCGTGTCGTGCAATGCCACGGAGGTCAGAAGAGGGTGTCGGATTCCCCTGGAATTGGAGTTTCAGACGTTCTCAGCCTCCATGTGGGTGCTGGGGATCGAACCCGGGTCCTCTGTAAGAGTGGTTGGCGCTCTTAACCACTAGGCCATCTCTCCAGCCCTTTTTTTTTTTTTTTTTTTGGGCTTTTTTGAGATAAGGTCTCCCTGTAGCCTCAGCTGGCCTGGAACTCACTCTGTATACCAGGCTGGCCTTGAACTCACAGAGATCCGCCTGCCTCTGCCTCCCAAGTGCTAGGATTAAAGGCATGCACCACCACGCCCAACTTAACTATTTTTTTTTAATTTTTTTATTTATTTCTGTATGTGTATGAATGTACTGTCTGCATGCAGGTTTGTGCACCCGTGTCGTGCAATGCCGCGGAGGTCGGAAGAGGGTGTCAGATTCCCCTGGAACTGGAGTTCTCCTGGAATTGGAGTTGCAGATGGTTCTCAGCCGCCATGTGGGTGCTGGGGATCGAGCCCAGGTCCTCTGTAAGAGCGGTCGGCGCTCTTAACCGCTAGGCCATCTCTCCAGCCCCCAAATTAACTATTTTTTAAAGCTGGTAATAAAGGTTATGCTTTGAAATCATTTATGCTGTAGGCATTTCCCATAATTTGGCTTTATGTCAGGTGAGAAATTGGACTTTCAGAAGAAATTTTTCCTCTAAATAATAAGGAATCAGCCCAACTTATTCTTTATTATTATTCTAAAGAAACTTTAGAAAACTTAAGAAAAGGAAAAAGAATTAATTTAAAGCAGCTTTAGGGTTAGTGAGACGGCTCAGTAGTAAAGGATGCCTGAAGCACAAGCATGGTGGCCTGAGTTCAGTCCTTAGAACCTAAATCTTGAACTGTCTATAAATATTTTAAAAATATTTGTGTCAAATTTATCACGTGATTTTTCAGGTGAGCTTATAATGCTACCTTCTAAAAATTGATGAATGTTCTCTAAGTTCATACTGCTAAACATGGGAATAGGTGAGGAGCAGAGAGCGAGCTGTTGCTCTGATTTAACTTACAGTTTTGTTGTTACCATTTAATAGCCATTACTAAACATGTGGAATTTTAATCTTCATTTGGAATGAGTTTCAAAGTTTCTCTCTCTCTCTCTCGCTCTCTCGCTCTCTCGCTCTCGCTCTCTCTCGCTCTCTCTCGCTCTCTCTCGCTCTCTCTCTTACTCTTGCTCTCGCTCTCTCTGTCTTTATCACACACACACACACACACACACACACATGCATACACACACACACTAAATTAAAACAATATTTTTAAAGGTCAACATACCTGCAACAAAGTGTTTGAGGTCAGTCTAGGCTACATGAGACCCTGTCTCAAAAAAAAGAAATGAGCATTTTGGAAGATAATGTTCTAATTCATTTTGGTAAGTCCTTCCATTTTATGTAACAGATTTTATGGTTTCTGCTTTTGCTCTTGGTGCCATTATTGTGATGGAAATTTTGTTATTTGTACAAGTCAGTTTTAGTTTTACTTTTCCTCCCAAAATAAATAACTGAGTTCTCTGTTCCTCCCATCCCCACCCCTTCCTTGAACCACATCCTCCTGTTTGGGGGGGGTTTAATTTATGATAGACATGGTAGTATGGTGTTAATAAAATTCAGAATATCAGGTTTGAGTTTTTAAAATGTGTGTCTCAGCTGGGCCTGGTGGCGCACGCCTTTAATCCCAGCAGAGGCAGAGGCAGGCGGATCTCTGTGAGTTCAAGGCCAGCTTGGTCTACATAGTGAGTTCCAGGACAGCTGGGACTAAAGGAGACCCTGTCTCAAAAAGAAAAAAATAAAATAAAATAAAATCTGTTTCATGTTCATTTTTGCTAGAAGTTTAAGTAAATGCTACATTAGCATTTAAAATATGTTAATATGGCAAGTAAACACCTAAAGGATTCACTTGAATATAAGAACACATACTTTGGAAAATATTTCTTCCTTCAAGGTTTTAGAGAATACACTCAATACTCTTTAATTTTCCAAAATATAAGATTCCCTAAGAGGGAGTCAGTTCATCAAATAAGAATTCTGTGACTGATTTTTGATAGTTTGGCTCTTTGGCTGGGTCTGGTGTCACAGTCTGGTGGTCACAACTACTCTGAAGACTAGTAGAGGTCTGAGCTACAGAACAAGTTCTTGCCAGCCTAGGCAATGAAAGAGAAAAGGGAGAAAGGAAGAGAAGGACAGAAGAAGGGAGGGCAGAAGGGCGGGAGGGCAGAAAAGGAGCTGGGGAAGTTGCCTAGTGATAGACCACATGCTTAGCATGTACAATGCCCTGGGTTCAGTCACTAGTATAACAGAAGGAAAAAACACACATGTTGAGCTCTTTGATGTGGTCCTTATATACACATTTGTTGAATATGTTGTTATCATGGTCTGTCGTTTTTTTAATGCCCAGTTTATATTACTAATGTACTACAATTTTTAAACCAAAATTTTAGAGATAAGTGTTTAGATAAGTATATAACACAGCTAATGTTCCTTTCCTTTTCGCAGGTCAGTTTTTTTGTGGAAATAAATGTTGTGATGAAAAAGAAGGCTTAAAGAGTTGGGAAGTTAATTTTGGTTACGTTGAGCACGGTGAAAAAAGAAATGCACTTGTTAAATTAAGTAAGTTGGTTTTAGGGAAGATAAAGTTGATTTATTCCCAGTTTATCTTTAATTTAGAATTGAAAATATGTAGGTTACTTATAATTTAATAAGATTCAGTATATCTTCTTGGTTTTTTGTTTGTTTTGGTATTTTTGAGGCAGGGTCTCCCTTTTAGTACCAGCTGTCCTGGAGCTCGCTCTCTAGGCCAGGCTGGCCTTGAACTCACAGAGATCCGCCTACCACTACCTCCCAAGTGCTGGGATTAAAGGTGTGCACCACCACGCCAGGTTTATCTTCTTATTTTTTAAAAAAATATTTTATTATTTTATGTGTATGAGTGCTCTGTATGTATGTGCTCCACTGTGCCTGCGGAGGTCAAAAGGTGGCATGGGATTCCCTGGAACTGGAGTTACCAGCAGCTGTTAGCTGCCATGTGGGTGCTGAGAGTCAAACCCAGGTCCTCTGGGAGAGCAGCCAGTGCTCTTAACCACTGAGTTATTTCTCCAGCCCCTTAAAGAAATTTTGAGCCTAAAATTTTTGGCATTATAATAGTCCCATATTTATAAAACAGTTCTGATGTCCAATTCAAGCTCATACCTTGTAAAGGTATCATAAGTTTGAGACTCACTGAATTACATGTCTAAGAAGTGGAGTATCAGAAAAGGCAATGTATACCTCATGGCTGATTATGTGGCTGTACTGTGGTATTGGAAGTAAATAAATATGCGCTTTGACAATAGGGAACATAAAATTTTTAATTAACATAGTAATTATACATAACAGGTGTCATGACATTTTCAAAAATATTTATAATGTATTGATCATGTCGCCCTCCATTCGCCTCGTTTGCCTCCCCCCACTCCTGTTGATCCTCTCCTTCCCTACTGGTCTCCTGATTTCGTGTGTGTGTGTGTGTGTGTGTGTGTGTGTGTGTGTGTGTGTTTGTGAGATCTAGTGAGCTTAATTAGGGTGCCTTACAGAGCATGGGTGTGGGGCTATTCCCAGGAGCATGGGAAAGTTTCCAGTGGCTTCACCACAGAAGAAAAATTCATCTCCCAGCCCAACCTTGTGCAGACCCTGTGCAAGTACTTATAGCTGCTGAGAGTTCAAGAATGCAAGGGCCAAATTATGCCCAGAGGACAGTGTTTCACAACACACGCCCATCCTCCAGCTCTTACATTCTTTCTGCCTCCTCTTTAGCAGTGTTTTCTGAGGCTTAGAGGGAGTGATAACCCTCACCGAGGGCTGAGTCATCAACAGCCAGTTATTCTCAGCAGTTTGACTAGTTATGAGACTCTTCAGCAATAGCTTTTCTCAATAAAAAGGGGGACCACAGCACTATTCTAGGGACATAAATAAAAGGATTTAGAAGGTAGTTAGAAAAACAAATGGCAGTAGCTTTCCCCCAGGACCTATCACTTTCCCAGCCACAGGCTTTTGACAGGTTTATAGTATTAGGATTTCCTCCTGTGGAGTGGGCCTTAAATCCCATCAGAAAGCAGCTGGTTGGCCCTATGATAGTCATGCCACTATTGCACCAGTGGGCACATATTCCCTGGCAGTTTGTTGTATAACACACAGGAACCATAGCTAGGTGACACTGTTGATGACAGTTCTCCACAGCAGCCAGCATCACCCCTTCCAACAGTATGTAAGTTAGTCAACAAAGAGGAAGCTTCCATCTCAGTCCCACCTTGATTTTTTCCATGTCTACACCCAAACCTGGTAGCTTCAGAATTTGTCTTACCTTCTGGTTCTGGTGGGCAACCAACAGCAGTGGCATTTGTTTAAAAGTACAGAGATATATTCCAGAAGATAGCAGTTTCCTGTGATATTATGGTTTAGAATCTGTTAAACAATTTTTTTTAAGTTAGTCTTCACATGTGAGTTGCCTCTCTCCCTCATCACTGTCAATCACTGTTATGCCCTTCAGCTTTTTTCAGGTCTTCAGTAAATGTATCTTCAGTGTTTTCCTTCCACTCCTGTTAGAAGGCACCAGTTCACCCGAATGCTGTCATACACACTAGTTTTAGAGTTCCTCCTGGAAGTGCTTGTCAGGAAAAGTCAGCCAGCATGGAGTGGGAAGAGGTAGGAACTAGGAGAAATACTGTGCTGGATAGCTTTAGTTGTTGACTTGACCCACCTGAGAAGAGGGAACCTCAATTGGGGAGTTGTTTCCATTGGATGGGCCTATAGCCAGGTCTGTGAGCCATTTTCTTGATTGTTGACTGATGTGGGAGGGCCTGTCCCACTGTGGATGATGGACTCTGGACAGATGGTCTTTGTTATATGAGAAAGCAGGCTGAGCCAAATTAAACTCACTAGGTCACATGTGGTGACACATGTCTTTAATCCCAGCACTTGGGAGACAGAGGCAGGCAGATCTCTGTGAGGTCAAGGCCAGCCTGGTCTACATAGCAAGTTCTAGGACAGCTGGGGCTACAGGGAGCTCAAAAAGACCAAAAAAAAGAACCCAGGCCTGGGCCAGGGGAGCAAGCACTCCAGGTTTCTACTCTGACTCCTGCCTTGGCTTCCCTTGATGAACTGGGTTGTAAGTCAAATTAGCCCTTTCCTCCCCAAGTTTTGGTCCATGTTCTTATCTCAGCAGTGGAAAGTAACTAAGACAAGTACCTTTCTATTTATTTGAAAAATTTTGGAGTGCCTCAGAGGAAAAGACTATACCCATGTTATTATTATTATGTATATTATTACATTATGTTAATTATTATTTTATATTATTTTAATGAACCTTTTAATTAATTAATTAATATGAATGTACTGTCTGCATGTAGTACAATGCTGCGGAGGTCAGAAGAGGGTGTCGGATTCCCCTGGAACTGGAGTTCTCCTGGACTTGGAGTTACAGATGGTTCTCAGCCTCCATGTGGGTGCAGGGGATTGAACCCGGGTCCTCTGCAAGAGCAGTCGGTGCTCTTAACCACTAGGCCATCTCTCCAGCCCCAATTATTATTTTTTGATGTCTTTGATGAGACATCAAATGCTTAATGCTGCATATGGAACACACTGGACAACACAACTTTTTAAAGATTTATTTTTATGTGTAAGAGTTTTTTCATGTGTGTATATATATGTACACACACACACACATACACACACATATTATACCATATGCATGCAGTGCCTGTGAAGGCCAGAGAGGGCATGGGAATCCCCTGGAACTGCAGTATTTAATGTTAAAATATTTCCAGTCCTTGGGGCTGGAGAGATGGCTCAGTGGTTGAAAGCTCTGGCTGCTCTTGCAGAGAACCCAGGTTTGATTCCCAGCATCCACATGGTGGCTAACAACCACCCATAACTCCAATTCTGGGGGATCTGACACCCTCTTCTGACATCTGTGGGCACTGCCCAATTTGGGTGCACCTTCCAACATGCAGGCAATATACTTATATACATAAAATAAAAATAATAAATAAGATACTAAAAAAATTTCAGTCCTGAATCATTTTAATATAATTTGTATTATATGTGTATATAAACATTTTTGAGGTATAAGGATAGATGAATTCTTCAGATCATTTCCCCTGTATAGGGGAATATGTAATATATATATATATATTTTATATGTATATAAAAATAGCTTCTCTCATATGTGAGAGAGGTTATTAACCAGAGTAGCAGTGTAGTCAGACAAATTCAGCAATTCAGCCTTGTCTTTTTTTTTCTTTTTAGGATTATGCCAAGAATGTTCCTTTAAATTAAATTTTCATCACAGGTAATATTTTCTTTTAAAATACCGTTTTTAATATTTAGTAATATAGAAAATCAGACATTGTTGCATGATGGGTTCACTGTGCGTTGTTCTGTCAACCAGCTGTAATCTGACGGTCTGTATAGGGTAATGGATGTATGTCAGGGCTTTTATTTGGAGCCAGTGTCCAGACACCGTCATATTCTTAGAAACTATGTTATAGAAAAGATGACATTAAGTGGTTCTTGTCACTTAAAAAAAAAAATCTTTGTGTGCGCGTGTGTGTGTATGTGTGCGTGTGTGTGGTGAATGAATGTGTGTGCATGTGTGCACTTGTGGGCACATACATGCCTGTGGAGGCCAAAAGAGGACATTGGGTGACCTGCTCTATCACTGTCTGCCTTAGTAGCTTGAAATAGGGTCTCAGTAAACCTGGAGGTTGCTGTTCTTCCAGCAGGCCTGCTGGCCAGCAAACCCCAGGGATCCTCTTGTCTTTGCACAGCCCGGCCAGCTCCCACTGCCAAGGTTGCAGGCTAGCATGGACACTGGCTTTTATGTGGGTCCTGGTGAACTCAGGTCCTCGTGTTCGCACAGCGAGCGCTCTTACCCGCTCTCACCCCAGTACCTCTTGTGACTTTTGAAAAAAGATTTACTTATTTTTATTTTATGCATGTGTGCATTTGCCTACGTGTATGTATATGTACCACTTGTGTGCCTGGTGCCCTCAGAGGCCAGAGTAGACCATTGGATTCTCTAGAATTCAGTTACTATTGTGAGCTGCCATGAAGTGCTTGGAACCAAACCTTGGTCCTCCGCAAGAGCAGAAGCGCTCTTAACTGCTGAGCTCCAGCCCTCCCAGACCATTGTCTTTGAAGCAGCATTTTGATTAGAGTTTGATTGATACAAAGGATTTGTGTCAATTCTAAATGTTAAAATCAGGCTCCTATTGAATGGGCTCTAATTTGTCTACCATATTTAGTACAGTAGGAGTGCCAGTGCCCGTCGTGTGCAGTACATATGGGACCACTGGCCTTTATTTTGTTGTTATTATTTTTTTGTTTTTGTTTTGTTTTATTTTTGAGACAAAGGCTGGCTATGTAGCCCAGGCTGGTCTTGAATTCATAATGTATGGAAGGCTAGCCTCAAACTTGTGATATTCCTGCCTCAGCTTCCTAAAGTGCTGGAATTATAGCCATGTGTCACCACACCCCACCTAAAATCAGCTTGTTATAAAGCAGGGCTGTGTAGTTTTTTAGCCGTTAAAAATAAATGTTTCTCTGACACCCACTTCTGACCTCCGCGGCATTGCATGACACAGGTGCACAGACTTGCATGCAGACAGTACATTCGTACACATACAGAAATAAATAAAATTAATTTAAAAAATTTTAAAAAAAATAAAAATAAATGTTTCAAGTTCTTAAAATCAGCAGGATTCTTTTAGGTTACTTGAGCAGCCTATACTTTAATGTCTTCCTTCTGTCAGAGACACTGAAAAAAGCAAGGTGTTTTGTGACCTTCCCTTTTGAGCTCCATTTAGTCTTGAGGTGACTGTGATGAAAGAACCAGTAGAGTGCTGCCACCTTGGTGCATCCTGACTGCAAGTTCTGTTAAATAGATACTTGAGAGCTGTCTCCCTTCCCCTTCTGCTGCTCTGGTTGGTCCCAGTTTCAGCATTACCACCATTTCCTATTTAATGTTTCATTTTAAAAATGGTATTCCTTTTATGTGTATGAGTATATTGCCTGTATGTGTGTAAGTGCACCCGTGTAGTGTGGTGTCCATGGATTCAGAAGACACTGGATTCCCCTAGAACTGGAGTTACGGATGATTGTTAGCTGCCATATAAGTGCTGGGAATCAAACCCAGGTCCTCTTCAGAGCAGCCGGTGCTCTTAACCACTGAGCCATCTCTCCAGCCTGCTAATGTTTCTTTTCTTAAGCAATTAAAATTAATTTCTTTCCAGCTATGATACTGACCAGATTGTAAACCTGGCCTAGAATAGCTAAAGCCAAAGTAGTAAGAAGATAAATGATAAATGCTTTAAAGTCAAAATAAGCTAAAAATAAGCATCTTGTATTTCAATTACGTTCCATTATACTTTTGCTATATTCCTTAATTCTTGTTTTTAGTTCTTCTGATTAGCATGTAAGGTGTTAACTCTCACTCTGGCATTTGTCGGAAGTGTGTTAGGAGTCTCCTTCCCCTTGCTTCCCATCCCCTGCTACCTCTAGTCCCCTTCATTCTCCACTTCCCAGGCTCTTCTATTCTTTATTCTTGAGAGAAATTCCCTACTTACTGGTGGCTTAGATCTATCACAGCACTTTCTTGCTTATACTTTTTCAGTGTGTCAATGAATATTGAATTATGTGGTAGGTAATGGGTTTTGGTTTTGTAACCTTCTTTTAAATGGCTAAATAGTAGAATCTAGAAAGAGCTGAGTAAATCTCTGACTTACATTTACTATATGGTATAGAGATCTTGGAAAAATAATTCTTTGTCTCTGAGTTTTATTTTCTTATAGAATTATCTTAATTTGTATATCAACCTAAAGTATTTATATACTCATTCAGGGTTTCTTATTACATAAATTACATTTAATTTTTTTTATTTCTGTATGTGTATGAATGTACTGTCTGCATGCAAGTGTGTACACCCATATCGTGCAATGCCACGGAAGTCAGAAGAAGGTGTCAGATTCCCCTGGAACTGGAGTTCTCCTGGAATTGGAGTTTCAGGCGGTTCTCGGCCGCCATGTGGGTGCTGGGGATCGAACCCGGGTCCTCTGTAAGAGCGGTCGGCGCTCTTAACTGCTAGGCCATCTCTCCAGCCCTACATAAATTACATTTAAAAATATGTGCTTTGCCAAGCATAGTGGTGTACACCTTTAATTCCAGCACTTGTGAGGCAGAGGCAGGTGGATATCTGTGAGTTCAAGGCCAGCCTGGTCTATATAGTTCCAGGTGACCTGGGGCGACAGGGAGACCCTGTCTCAAAAACAAACACACAAAAAAATGTACTTTAACTGATTTTGACAAATTCATTGGTTTTTATTTTTTATAAGATCAGTTGAAAAAGTAAACTTTAATTTTATATTATTTAACATAAAGGAGAAAAGAAGTCAAGTCAAAAAAAAGAAAGGCAAAAACTAAAATGGATTGTGAAGAGTCATCACATAAAAAATCCAGATCATCTTCAGAAGAGGCTTCCCAGAGGAAGGATGAAGGTAAGGGTTAAAATGGAGAGCTGGCTGGGCGTGGTGGTGCACGCCTTTAATCCTAGCACTTGGGAGGCAGAGGCAGGTGGATCTTTGTGAGTTCAAGGCCAGCCTGGTCTAAAGAGCGAGTTCCAGGACAGCTGGGGCTACAAGGAGACCCTGTCTCGAAAAGACCAAAAAAAAAAAAAAAAAATGGAGACCTGCCCACCTTCTGAGAAAGAAGTACAGTGTCCCGTAGCGCCAGTGGAGAGTTTACCTGGTGATGTGTTCAGAATTTTGTTTTATAATAGTTGAAAGGAAAGTGGTTTCAGATATGAATTTATAGTCACTTATAGGAGTTTTAAGAACAGAATTGGTTATGGTTCATTTGGGTCCATGTATAATGTTCCAAATATTGCTTAATGAAATATTTAGCATACTTTTCCTGTATACGCTGGGGTAATATGAATGCCTACCTCCATACTAGTCAAGCTGAAGAAGAATTCAGTAAGGGACAGAAGAGATGGCTCAGTTAGGGACCCTGGCTGCTCTTGTAGAGGACCCGGGTTTGATTCCCAGGACCCACATGGTGGCTAACAACCATTCATAACTCCAGTTCCAAAGAAATTCAGTATCTCTGATGTAATTCATTAAGCAAATTGCATAGTACCTGGCATGTAATTAGGTATTCCAAAGGTTGCTTCTAGTTACCTTTTCAGCCCATAATAGAGTCAAATTGTCTGTAACATAATTGTCTATAACTTACCCAACACTAATATGGTATTTAGACAGGAGAGGGCGCCCTTGCTCTTGGTGGGAAATCATTGCATAAGGGGTAGAGGAGGTTTTTTTCTTTCTTCTTTTTGCATATATTGATGTGCATGGAGTTAAAATATTCAAATATTAGTATCACTAAGTTCTAGTGGATGGTTGGTAGTTCTAGTGGATGGTTGGTAGTTCTAGTGGATGGTTGGTAGTTCTAGTGGATGGTTGTTTTGTTGTTTATTGAAAATTGGCATTTGAAACTGAATGCCTCTTTATATCCACCTTATTTATTTCCCAACTCCAAAATAAATCTTAACTAATCAATGTGGAAAATCTCATTTGGATTTAAAATTTTTATTTATCCAGATATGTTAATAATACATTTAATATGCCACTTGAAATTGTTACATTCATCAAATAAAGAAAAAAAAGAAATTGTTGCATTCATTATCAGGATAGGTAATATTGTTACATTCATACTGTGACTGTGATACCATGTTAACCATGACTTTTTGTGAATTAAGGAAGAATTTGTCTCTACCCAGACCTTCTTAATTTGGCATGAACTTGAACAATATATATATATATATATATATATATATATATGGTATATATATACACATATATACACATATATATATATAGATAAAATATATAATATATTTTTTTTTTATGTGTATGAATGTACTGTCTGCATGGGGTTGGTGCACCCATGTCATGCAATCTGGGAGGTCAGAAGAGGGTGTTGGATTCCCCGGGAACTGGAGTTAAAGACGGTTCTTGGCCACCACGTGGGTGCTGGGAATTGAACCCGCATCCTTTGCAAGAGCAGTCGGCGCTCTAAACCCCTGAGCCATCTCTCCAGCCCCAGAACTTAACATAATTAACAAATACTTGGACTTCACTGTTGAAATTTGACTGTTGGAGGTCCTCATATCTGCTTACTATCCTGGTTTAATCCCCTAGACATCTCTTTGTCTATGTGTCAGGCTGTATGCTCCTTCATATGTGTGGATAGATTCACATTCCCATCATAGGACATGTTAAGTGAATGACTGGGTGAACAACTGAGCAGCCCGTGGTAGAATGGATGGGAGAGGACCAGAGCCTCTTGCTGACTTTAAAATTGTGCTTTCTCAGCCAACGCAGAGCGTTACCTCGTTGACTCTCCGCTCGTCCAAAGTCGTGGTTCTCACCACCTTCCCAGTGTACCTCATCCTTCACGTTTCCATTTAGCTTGGCTACCGGCAAAGGCCGTTCTTGATGACATCTATCCCACTTCCTCCAAAAGAGTCGATCCCTAGTTCACGATCTGGTAGTACCCTGTGCTTCTTTAGACCCTTGAACATTTCTCTGTGACTTGTTTCATTTGTCTCCCAGGTCCTAACGCAGTATTTCCTCCACACGGTAGGCATTTAATACATGTTAGGTGAGTGATTCAATAGATTCGCCCATTTTCTCAGAGTTGAAAAACTTCAGTAGTCAGTTCCATATTCATAACTGAAAGTATGTTCTTGAGTTTTGCTTTACAAAGCACAGCCCTCTGGCCAGCAGCATTGCTATTGCTTGGGAGTTTGTTAGACATGAGCCATCTGAGACCTGTGCTGGTCTAGTGGTGCTTCACACACACAGCTCAGTGTGAGAGCTGCTCTTTTGTTGTTCTGATTGTGCTTCAGCATCTCCAGGGGAGAGGAACACCCTGCCACCCACAGTAATCCTTCAACTGTCAGGTGGTTGCTACAATTGCCAGCAGGCTTCCTCCATGTTTAGCCCCAACCTACACTTTCCTACTTTGGTTCTAATTGTGTCAGCTCCCGTCTGTTGTTGCTTTGTTTTGCTTTTACTTATGAGCCTTTTTGGGGTTCTGTCAGCACACATTTCCTTGTTTGCTTTGTAGTTCTTGTGCCCCTTTAGCCTCTGAAAGACTGAAACTGGCCTCTCGGCCCCCCCATCCAGGTGAAGGACTCTGGCTGCTTCTTGCCTTTCCTTTCTCCTTTGCGCCCCTTCAGAGCTTCCCCTGAGGTCTTGTTACAGAAGGCTCTGCGTAGACTAATCCATTTCATTGCTTTTCTCTCCCGTCTTCCTCAGTAACCACTGCAGAGATGAAAAAACTTTTCTTCCACAATTAGTGTCTTCTTGTTAGCTGCAGAGGACTGTGGGACTTTAGCTGCATGTGGCTCATTGGTAAGGTGTGCTTGCTCGGCATGCCTTGCCGATCTTCCTCATCAACACACGGTTTCCTATCTGCACATGACCTTGGGAAATATTGTGGGAAATGAGGGTTTATTTGTACATTCTTCAGTGGAGAGGTAGAATAATCCATGGAGAATTTTACTTGGCCCCTTTGATGCTTTTTAAAGCAATATGGGTTCTTCATAGGCTCTCATTTTTTGCTTTAGCTTACTATCCGGCTCTACGAACACTGTCTCTCTTCCTAGGACACAACACTTTTTAAATTTTTTTTTTGTTTTTATGGGTAATGCGTGTCTGAGTCTGCATGTAGTAGGCACACCCATGTCATGCAATGCTGCAGAGGTCAGAAGAGGGCATCGGATTCCCTGGAACTGGAAGCTAGATGGTCTCAGCCGGCCAATGTGGGTGCTGGGAATTTGAACTGGGTCCCTCTGCAAGAGCAGTCAGTGCTTTTAATCGCATAGGCTATCTCTCCACCCCAAAAACCAAACATTTTAATTGAGGAGATAAGACTAAGAACCCTGAATATTGGAAAATAGTGAAGTTCTTATTTATGACATAAGAAAGCAGACTTTAGGGAGAATTTATGATTAGCACTGCAATTGTCACATGAAGATGATAATAATAAACGGTGCTGTTTTCTTTTCAGGACATTCATCCTCTAAGAAACCAGAAGACTCTAGAGACAGAAGTATCAAGTATTTGTTTTTTTTGTTTGTTTTTTTTGGTCTTTTCGAGACAGAGCCTCCCTTGTAGTCCCAGTTGTCCGGGAACTCTCTGTAGACAGGCTGGCCTGGAACTCACAAAGATCCGCCGCCTCTGCCTCCCAAGTGCTAGAGTAAAGGCTGCGCCACCACTTCCGACTAAAAAATTGTTATCCTGCTCTGACGTGAACTACTTTTATTTCTTGTACTTATTGTTTTTTTTCATTTTTATGTGTAATGAGTGCATTGCCTAGCATGAAGGTGTCAGCCCATGTCATTCAGTGCCCTGGGAGGTTCGAAGAGGAGGGCCGTCTGATCCCCCAGAAGGAGTCACAGACCGTTGTCAGCTGCCATATGGGGTGTGGGAACAACTCAGGTCCTCTGCAAAGAAGAGCCGCTTTCTAAATGCTGAGCAATCTCTCAGCTGCCAGCCCTTTTTTAAATTTGCAAATGAAGGCACCTTATTTTGGGACAGAGTATCTTGCATGTGTACTCTGAGCTGCCCTTCCTCAAACCCAAACCCTACTGTCCCAGTCTTCCAAGTTGCTGGAAGTACAGGCATGTGCCACCATGTCCAGTTAGAGGACATCCATTTGTGATGACTTAGGGTCACTAGGCTATTCACGTACGTCTCCTGGGAACCAGAAAATTTAAGGAAATTATCTAAGGTCAAATAATTAATGACAGAGCTAGGATTAAATACAAGCTTATAATTCTGAAGTCAATGCTCTTTCCTCTTACTATCTAATGTAGGCCTATTATTTATAATCTAGTTTACATAGGTAGATAGATAGACAGATTGATGATAATAGATAGGTGATAAAAGATAGATGATCCTCTTAATATTGTGAATCCCTTAAACAATAATAAACTAAGCCAGGCGTGGTGGCACATGCCTTTAACCTAGCACTTGAGGCAGAGGGCAGGCAGATCTTTTTGAGTTCAAGGCCAGCCTGGTCTACAGAGGAGATTTCCAGGACAGCTGGGGCTACTGGGAGACCCGTCTTGAAAAGACAAAATAATAATATAATAATAAAACTAATAAAAAGGAAAGATAGATGACAATGATGAGGTAGATAGATCCACATTTAGTAATTGATCTTTGTCTTGATTCTATTGTAAAATGGATCTAAAGAGGCTAACTTTGTTGAATTATCAGACAGGCATGTATGTGTCTGACATAAAGTCCTTGATAACATGTGGTTCTGTTGTTATGCCAGCAAAAAGAAAAATACCAGTCAGACAAATTCTGTCCTTGTTCTCTAGAATCAATCAGATCAAAAGTTAGGATCTGTCCATTTATTATAGCTATTAGATACATTCACTGTTTCCTCATGAAGTTTTTAATTATATAATGTCCACAAAATCCAAAGCATGTGAGAAAAATTAGAGTGTTTAGACACCACACTCTAAAGTGAACACTGGAGCTTGAAGCAGGTCAAAAACAGAACCAGCAGTGTATTAAGAGAAATTGACATTGTGTCAAAGGAAGAATATTGGTGGAACTGCAGAAAAGTGAAGGAATGAGAGGAGGTGAGGAGGACGTGGAAAGTGGGGTATTTGAAGGCTGCTACCATGTAGGAGAATTATTTTGGATGTTGGTTCACAGAATGGGAGTCTGTGGATAAAAATGGCTGGGAAACAGATTTTTGCCTCAATTTAAAGAAAAGCCTTTCACTTAGAACTGGGTGACAAAAGGACTGACTGGAGGAAGTGGGCTTCCTCAGAAGACAGATTGGACACTACTTCCTGTTGGAAGTATTACAGTGAGTGACTCTAACTGTAGAGTTGAATTAAAGATGTATAGAGTCCAACAGAACTACAGGTTGTGGGCTGGTGAGATGGTTCAGTGGGTAAAGCCCAAGCCTCACAACCTGCTGTGATCTGTAGAAGACAGCAGGGCAGAGAACTACTCCTTCAAGTTGTCCTCTGACTCCACACATGCACCACAACACACACACACACAACCACACACACACACACACACACACACACACTATAAAGTATACTAAAGAGCTGCAGGCTCTTCTAATTATTGCCAGTAATTGTCCAAAGGTTTGACAGTAGTGGTATAAGAGCGTCATTTTGTACTGACCATTCCCATGTTGTCTTAGCAGTGTTGCTCCTCCCACTTCTGGTAGTTTGTTGCAGTTATATATATTTTAGTGACTCTCATCCTCAGGGAACCAGGAAGCTTTAGATTCATGGGGTTGGAAGGGACCCTAAAGGTCATTTAGTCTAGTCTTACAGATTTGATTCTCTAAGGCTATTTGGCCACCTTTTCAATGGTTACTCTTTCAAAGGAACTTGTTTTATAATGTTCTAAGATGGGGGCTGGAAGGATAGCCGAGCGTTAAGAGCACAGACCACTCTTGCAGAGGACCTGGGTTCGATCCCCAGCACCCACATGGCGGCTGAGAACCGTCTGTAAACTCCAATTCCAGAAGACTCCAGTTCCAGGGGAATCTGACCCCTCTTCTGACCTCCGAGGCATTGCACAACACGAGTGCACAAGACCTAACATGCAGACAGACATACATGCACATAAAAAATAATAGCCAGGCATGGTGGCACAAGCCTTAATCCTCACTTGGAGGCAGAGCAGGTGATCTTTGGACTTCCAAGGCCAGCCTGGTCTACAGAGGTGAGTTCCAGGACAGCGGGGGCTACAGGGAGACCCTGTCTCGAAAAGAACAATAATAAATAAATAATAAATAAATAAATAAATAAAAAATAAATAATATAAAAGTGTTCTAAAGATGATTTGATTTTTTTAAGTAAAATTGGATTATCTGGTGTCAGAAAATTGGTATAAATAGACCAAGGTGATAGCTCACTTGGTACAGTGTTTCTGTGTAACATGAAGACCCAAATTCAATCCCCAGACCCATATTATGAAACTGGTTCAAGGCTGGCAAGATGCCTCATCCGTAAAGGTGCTTTGCTGCCAAGCCAGATACCAGAGTTCCATCTCTGGAACCCACATGGTTGTGCTCTGGCCTCCACATATGCTCCCTGGCATTGCACACGTGTGACGCAGGCACACACACAACAACAATAACAACAACAACAACAATAATAAAAAGCAAATGTAAAAGGGGGTGGGGCAGACATGGTAGTATGCACATTCTTCCTAGTGCCAGGAATGTGGACATGGCTGGATCTCGGGCTCACTGGCCAGTTTGCCTAGCCTATCTGGTGAGCTCAAAGCCAGTCTTTACCTCAGTGACTTGAAGATTTTGTTCTCACTAGTTGGGACACTGGGAGTTCTAGTGATGGCTGTTCATGAGCAAGAAACTTCTTCCCAAGACGTTACGGTTTCATCATCGTGTGTATGTAGATCATTAGACAGCACCCTCCCCCTGCTGTTTGTTAAAATTGGTGCCACAACAGATTCAGCTGGGACCAAAGTTCAGCAGGCACATTGATTTGAGGATCAGAGTCCAGCAGGTAAAAGGCTAGAACCACTGTGTCAGATCAATGCTGCTTTATTTTTTTGTTGTGTGAACTGAGGGACGTTCTGTACTGACAAACCAAATTTGAGTTAAAGAAATAACTCCAGCATCAACTCCTATATGGGAATTATCTCTTGCAGTATAATCTTTGATTTAGTTTTCTTTTTTTTTTTTTTTTTTTTTGGTCTTTTTGAGACAGAGTTTCCCTTAGTCCCAGCTGGCCTAGAGCTCACTATGTAGACCAGGCATGGCCTTGAACTCACAGAGATCCTGCCTCTCTGCCTCTAAGTGTTGGGATTAAAGGTGTGCGCCACCAAGCCGGCTCCTTTTTTTTTCGTTTTTTTTAAACCATATGAAAGTCCTGTAAGTTTTTTGTTAAAGAACATATTTATATGAGGGCCAGTATATCAAGAACTGAGTTTCTATGTAAGACGTGGTAAATTATGAAAATATTTTTAAGCATTATTTAAAGATATGCTTATTACATTAATTAGAAAATCTATTCCTTGGAAGAGGCATTCTCAGAAATTGTCCAAAGTGAGGAAAATTTAGCACTATAAATCAGTTTAAAGCACATAATTACAACCATGGATGTTGCTTTTATGAATTTGATTATTCACTTGGAATGAATAAGCACATGGTAACAAGAGGAACTAGCCAGGCTGGGATGTGGTTTCTCTCGTAGAGCATGCTTGAGACCCTGGGTTTTAATCCTAGGCAATGCCCAAAATAAAAATAAAAGGGAGACAACCAAATTCCCACCAATTAGGGGTTAATTATTGATTAAATACCTTATAACTGTGGGCGTGGGATGCCATCCTTTAATCCACAACTGGAGGCAGAGGCAAGGTGAATCTTTGAGTTAAAAAAAAAAAAAAGAATTACATATGTAATTCCATATATTATTTTTTTAATTTAAAATTTTTCATTATAGAAAGCTTCACACATTTATAGCCAAGGAAAAATGTCTATGCTATGTCAAAAATCTTTAAGTTACAGAAAATATACATAGTAAAATCCAATTTTAAGAGAGATATGTTATAAATATATACATGTAAACCTATGTATCCTAGTTTATAAGGACCAACCAATTTAAATAGTGATTATATTATCCTGTGAGTCTGGGATGCTTTTATTTTTGTAGCTATAAACATTTCTAAAGGCTTATATTTTAGACAGTGAGCATGTATAGCCCTCTAAAATCTGGTAAAAACAATATGACTTCCAATTAAAAATAGAACAAAAATAGACATCTCAAATGAAACGCCTAATATTAGCCAACTAAAATTATTAAATATTGGACAATGTATTATCAGACAGTAAAACTGTATTCAATGATGTAACTACATTGGTAAATATTTCCTCTTTAATAATGATCTTAGTGTAAAAAAGGACTGTTCTTGAGGTGTTTTTGGTCCTAATATAAATGTGCTGTCAAGAAAATGAAGCAGCTCGTTTCGTTCAGTTTCTGCCTTAATCAGGCCATGGGGAGTTTCTCATGAAACACAGGGTCTATGGCCTTTATGCTGGAATCTGGTTATTTCTTTTGTGATTTCAAAAAAGTCTTGCTAAATGAATAAAGTAACTTCATAGAGAATCATAAAGTGGGCTAAATGGCATGTAAATTCATAGTTCTTTAAGATGCACTGGTAAATATGCAACTGTGTTTTGTTAAATCATTTTCGTTCTGGACTGGAGAGAGATGCTCAGCAGTTAAAGAGCCCGACCGCTCTTTGCAGAGGACCTGGTTCAAGTCCCAGCAACCACATGGTGGCTAAGAACCGCTTTAAACTCCAACTAATTCCAGGGGAATCCGATGCCCTCTTCTGACTCTCCGCAGACACTGCGTGACACGGGGTTGCACAACCTACCATGCAATCAGTACAACTCATATACAGAAAAATACTAAAATTAAAAAAAAAATCTTTTAATTACCAGGGTGTGTGGCGAATGCCTTAATCTCTAGCACCAAAAACTTGGGAGGCAGAGGCAGGCGATTTTGTGAGTTCCAAGCAGTCGGGTCTACAGATGAGGTTTTCAAGCAACGCTGGGCGTACAGGGAGACCCGTCTCAAAAAGACAAAAAAAAAAATTTTAAAAACCACTTTTTTTAAATTGAAAGGACACACTGATGAAGAAGAAAGTGCTTCAGAATCTGAGCTTTGGAAGGGACCACTGCCAGAGACAGAAGAAAAGTCACAGTAAGTGCTGAGATTGCTGCAAACTGTGTTCCCTTTAATCAGCTTAGGAAGCTAGTGACCATAGCTGTTCTTGATAACAGTTAATGAAAAAACGTAATTCCATGAATGTTGATTTAATGAGAAGAAATGCCTACCCTGCTGAGGCGAATGTTTATTACCAGCCATGGTTCGTGGCCACAGTGAATGTATCAGTAGTTCACTTTACCAGATACCCTCTCTGCTTGGATTCCTTCAGAGAGGGCTATTTACTGGCATCCAGGACCATCTGTTCCCCTTGAGACCCCTTGAAGATTTACACAGATATAGAAGAGTCCTTGCCAGCACATCTTAGACTCCCATTCCCAGGTTGCCCTGCGGTTTCTCAATGCTATGTTTGAAGAGGAAACACTGGGTGTGGGCTCAGTGTTGTCAGCTCCTGCCCTATAATAGGATGTTCACCACCAGAACATTCCATATTAAAAAAAGGTGGATACCTACCACATGGAGTCCGCTGTGAAGAATAAATGAAGCAAAGACGAAGCACATGGCACTGTAACTACAAACAAAATAAGTGCCCAGTAAATTTCAGTGTCATTTCGCCAGTCCCTTGCCATATTATTCATAATGGAGATATTAATGAATTTAGAGTGATTATAAAGCATGTTGCGAGTTACCTGATAGGTTCCTTTATAGTAGAGCTCAGATGTGTGAGAAGTTTTTAAGCAAGACACTTGTGCTCTTTTCTGTGGCCTTAATCTTTCATTTTTCAGCCAAATGGAGAATTTCCAAAGATAAAGTTTGTAAAGGTCAGATTATATTTTATTGTAGTTTATTTATTTATTTTTATGTGTTCAGTGTTACGTCTGCATGTAGGTTTGTGCACCCCTTGCCTTGGAGGTCCAGAAGAGGGTCGTTTTCGGAACGTGTAGGAGACAGTTTTCATCTGCCATGGTGGGTGCTGGGATCGACCTGGGTCCTCTGCAAGAGCAGTTGGCGTCCCAACCGCTAGGCCATCTCCGGCCGTCAGATTATTTTAAACGCTATTGCTTTAAATAAAATATTGCTGTCCAGTTTAAACCATTTACTCCAACTCCGAGGGTTTACCAGGACCTCCCCTTGAAGAGTTAACAGCCAGGAATGGAAAGAAGAGGCTATAGACTCAGTTCTCTTTAGTTTGTAACGACCTAGGAGTGAATGCTTTGAAGGAAGCTTTCCTCGTACAACCCTTTGGACGCTGCTAAGTACTGAACATCTAAGTCTACCTGGCGATTTCACCAGCTTCATATAATTGGTTCTCACCAGAGATCTGGAAATGGTAATATATTCTATTGTCGTGCTGGTGGAAAGGTAGCAGAGGAAACCAATGGTAGCTAGCTCCTTAATCGAATGGTGACTAACTCCTTAATCAAATGGTAGCTAACTCCTTAATCAATTTCATTTGGTTCTTTGGGTTTTTTCCTTTAAATTGAACAAGTGTTAGTTGCTTTAATGGCATTTTAAATATTTTAAAACCAAATAATGATCCTACTGCATATAATATCTGACCTAAAAAAATGTTTTCTAGAGAGTGTGTTAGACTACTTTTTACTATTCATCTTAATCTCTGTTTCCCAGAAAAGAAAACAACTGTGTGTTCACTTAATCCTCACAAATCTATGAGGGAATGTGAATTACCTTCATTCAAGTGAGGACATTGAGTTCAGAGAAGTTAAGCAACTTGTTCTCATAGCTAGACAGGGTGAGGACTTTCAACACTGTCAGGTTACAGGCCTGTGCCATTTCCACTGTTTGGTGCTGGCTGTTAGATACTAATATTATTTAGCACTTTTCACAGTATGTTGATATGGTATATACTCTTAATATCCTCTTTTTTTATCCTAATATCTTTTAGAGTAAATATAACCTTTACTAGTTACAAAGATATATTTACTATTCTCAGATTAATAAAACAGTGTAGCCTAAGCACCCCATTTGGGGAAGTAAGAGATATTCTTTCTTTTTTTATTTTGGGTCATTTTTTGAGACAGGGTCACGCCCTGTAGCCCCAGCTGTCCTGGAAACTACACTCTGTAGACCAGCTGGCCTTGAACTCACAAAATCCCGCCTGCCCTCTGCTTCCCAAGTGCTAGGATTAAAAAAGCGTGTCCACATGCCCAGCAAGATATTATTCTTAAAGATGGTTTCTTTCCCATGCATGTTTTAAGCAGACTATATTTTGAACAAAGAAGGTTAACGAAACAGGAAGAAGAACAGTGAACACTCTCAAGAGCCTAAAGAAAAATGTGAGGTTAATGCATTTGGGGAGCACTAGCAGCATGTAAAGGGTTTTAATTTAGTCACTTNAAATCTCTTATAGAATTCCTTTCTCCGAAGTCACCAATACTGTGTGTGCTTGTTTTGTTTTGTTTTTTTTTAAAGGGGGAGGGGGCTCACAGGCCCTAGGACAGAACCGGATATATTTTTTTTTTATGTGTATGAATGTACTGTCTGCATGTAGGTTGGTGCACCCATGTCATGCAATGCTGCGGAGGTCAGAAGAGGGTGTTGGATTCCCCTGGAACTGGAGTTAAAGACGGTTCTTGGCCACCACGTGGGTGCTGGGAATTGAACCCGCATCCTTTGCAAGAGCAGTCGGCGCTCTTAACCACTGAGCCATCTCTCCAGCCCCAGAACTTGAACAATAATTAACAAATACTTGGACTTCACTGTTGAAATTTGACTGTTGGAGGTCCTCATATCTGCTTACTATCCTGGTTTAATCCCCTAGACATCTCTTTGTCTATGTGTCAGGCTGTATGCTCCTTCATATGTGTGGATAGATTCACATTCCCATCATAGGACATGTTAAGTGAATGACTGGGTGAACAACTGAGCAGCCCGTGGTAGAATGGATGGGGAGAGAGGAAAGCAAGACAGATCAGTAGCTTGACTTTGAAGAAAGGTGTGCTTTCTCAGACACGAGGAGCAGAGTACCTCGGTGGACTCTCGGCCTGAGATCCAAAGTCGTGGTTCTCACCACCTTCCCAGTGTACCTCATCCTTCACGTTTCCATTTAGCTTGGCTACCGGCAAAGGCCGTTCTTGATGACATCTATCCCACTTCCTCCAAAAGAGTCGATCCCTAGTTCACGATCTGGTAGTACCCTGTGCTTCTTTAGACCCTTGAACATTTCTCTGTGACTTGTTTCATTTGTCTCCCAGGTCCTAACGCAGTATTTCCTCCACACGGTAGGCATTTAATACATGTTAGGTGAGTGATTCAATAGATTCGCCCATTTTCTCAGAGTTGAAAAACTTCAGTAGTCAGTTCCATATTCATAACTGAAAGTATGTTCTTGAGTTTTGCTTTACAAAGCACAGCCCTCTGGCCAGCAGCATTGCTATTGCTTGGGAGTTTGTTAGACATGAGCCATCTGAGACCTGTGCTGGTCTAGTGGTGCTTCACACACACAGCTCAGTGTGAGAGCTGCTCTTTTGTTGTTCTGATTGTGCTTCAGCATCTCCAGGGGAGAGGAACACCCTGCCACCCACAGTAATCCTTCAACTGTCAGGTGGTTGCTACAATTGCCAGCAGGCTTCCTCCATGTTTAGCCCCAACCTACACTTTCCTACTTTGGTTCTAATTGTGTCAGCTTCCGGTCTGTTGTTGCTTTGTTTTGCTTTTACTTATGAGCCTTTTTGGGGTTCTGTCAGCACACATTTCCTTGTTTGCTTTGTAGTTCTTGTGCCCCTTTAGCCTCTGAAAGACTGAAACTGGCCTCTCGGCCCCCCCATCCAGGTGAAGGACTCTGGCTGCTTCTTGCCTTTCCTTTCTCCTTTGCGCCCCTTCAGAGCTTCCCCCTGAGGTCTTGTTACAGAAGGCTCTGCGTAGACTAATCCATTTTCATTGCTTTTCTCTCCCGTCTTCCTCAGTAACCACTGCAGAGATGAAAACTTTTCTTCCATGTGTCTTCTTGTTAGCTGCAGAGGACTGTGGGACTTTAGCTGAGCATGTGGCTCAGTGGTAGGTGCTTGCTCGGCATGCCTTGCCGATCTTCCTCATCAACAACACTGTTTCCTATCTGCACATGACCTTGGAAAATATTGTGAGAAATGAGTGTTTATTTGTACATTCTTCAGTGGAGATGTAGAAAATATCCATAGGTAAAAGAAATTATTACTTGGAACCTTATGATGCTTTTTAAAGCAATATGGGATTCTTCATAGGCTCTCATTTTTTGCTTTAGATTAACTAATCCAGGCTCTACGAACACATGTGATCTCTTCCTAAAGGAACCAAACATTTTTTAAATTTTATTTATTGTTTTATGTGTATGAGTGTACTGTCTGCATGTAAGTAGGCACACCCATGTCATGCAATGCTGCAGAGGTCAGAAGAGGGCATCGGATTCCCCTGGAACTGGAGCTAAAGATGGTTCTCAGCCGCCATGTGGGTGCTGGGAATTGAACCTGGGTCCTCTGCAAGAGCAGTCAGTGCTTTTAATCGCTAGGCCATCTCTCCAGCCCCAAAACCAAACATTTTAATTGAGGAGATAAGACTAAGAACCCTGAATATTGGAAAATAGTGAAGTTCTTATTTATGACATAAGAAAAGCAGACTTAGGGAGAATTTATGATTAGCACTGCAATTGTCAACATGAAGATGATAATTAATAAAACGGTGCTGTTTTCTTTTCAGGACATTCATCCTCTAAGAAACCAGAAGACTCTAGAGACAGTAAGTATCAAGTATTTGTTTGTTTGTTTGTTTTTTGGTCTTTTCGAGACAGAGCCTCCCTGTAGTCCCAGTTGTCCTGGAACTCTCTGTAGACAGGCTGGCCTTGAACTCACAAAGATCCGCCTGCCTCTGCCTCCCAAGTGCTAGGATTAAAGGCGTGCGCCACCACTTCCGACTAAAAAAATTGTTATCCTGCTCTGACGTGAACTACTTTTATTTCTTGTACTTATTGTTTTTTTCATTTTATGTGTATGAGTGCATTGCCTGCATGTAAGTAGGTGCATCCATGTCATTCAGTGCCCTGGGAGGTCAGAAGGGGGGCTCTGATCCCCCAGAACTGGAGTCACAGACAGTTGTCAGCTGCCATATGGGTGCTGGGAACCAAACTCAGGTCCTCTGCAAGAAGAGCCAGTGCTTTTAAATGCTGAGCATCTCTCCAGCTGCCCAGCCCTTTTTTAAATTTTCAAATGAATGCACTTATTTTGGGACAGGATCTTGCTGTGTACTCTGAGCTGCCCTTCCTCAAACCCATAACCCTACTGTCCCAGTCTTCCAAGTTGCTGGAAGTACAGGCATGTGCCACCATGTCCAGTTAGAGGACATCCATTTGTGATGACTTAGGGTCACTAGGCTATTCACGTACGTCTCCTGGGAACCAGAAAATTTAAGGAAATTATCTAAGGTCAAATAATTAATGACAGAGCTAGGATTAAATACAAGCTTATAATTCTGAAGTCAATGCTCTTTCCTCTTACTATCTAATGTAGGCCTATTATTTATAATCTAGTTTACATAGGTAGATAGATAGACAGATTGATGATAAATAGATAGGTAGATAAAAGATAGATGATCCTCTTATATTGTGAATCCCTTAAACAATAATAAACTAAGCCAGGCGTGGTGGCACATGCCTTTAATCCTAGCACTTGGGAGGCAGAGGCAGGCAGATCTTTTTGAGTTCAAGGCCAGCCTGGTCTACAGAGTGAGTTCCAGGACAGCTGGGGCTACTGGGAGACCCTGTCTTGAAAAGACAAAATAATAATAATAATAATAAACTAATAAAAAGGAAAGATAGATGATCAATGATGATGTAGATAGATCCACATTTAGTAATTGATCTTTGTCTTGATTCTATTGTAAAATGGATCTAAAGAGGCTAACTTTGTTGAATTATCAGACAGGCATGTATGTGTCTGACATAAAGTCCTTGATAACATGTGGTTCTGTTGTTATGCCAGCAAAAAGAAAAATACCAGTCAGACAAATTCTGTCCTTGTTCTCTAGAATCAATCAGATCAAAAGTTAGGATCTGTCCATTTATTATAGCTATTAGATACATTCACTGTTTCCTCATGAAGTTTTTAATTATATAATGTCCACAAAATCCAAAGCATGTGAGAAAAATTAGAGTGTTTAGACACCACACTCTAAAGTGAACACTGGAGCTTGAAGCAGGTCAAAAACAGAACCAGCAGTGTATTAAGAGAAATTGACATTGTGTCAAAGGAAGAATATTGGTGGAACTGCAGAAAAGTGAAGGAATGAGAGGAGGTGAGGAGGACGTGGAAAGTGGGGTATTTGAAGGCTGCTACCATGTAGGAGAATTATTTTGGATGTTGGTTCACAGAATGGGAGTCTGTGGATAAAAATGGCTGGGAAACAGATTTTTGCCTCAATTTAAAGAAAAGCCTTTCACTTAGAACTGGGTGACAAAAGGACTGACTGGAGGAAGTGGGCTTCCTCAGAAGACAGATTGGACACTACTTCCTGTTGGAAGTATTACAGTGAGTGACTCTAACTGTAGAGTTGAATTAAAGATGTATAGAGTCCAACAGAACTACAGGTTGTGGGCTGGTGAGATGGTTCAGTGGGTAAAGCCCAAGCCTCACAACCTGCGTGTGATCTGTAGAAGACAGCAGGGCAGAGAACTACTCCTTCAAGTTGTCCTCTGACCTCCACACATGCACCACACACACACACACACACACACACACACACACACACACACACTAATAAAGTATACTAAAGAGCTGCAGGCTCTTCTAATTATTGCCAGTAATTGTCCAAAGGTTTGACAGTAGTGGTATAAGAGCGTCATTTTGTACTGACCATTCCCATGTTGTCTTAGCAGTGTTGCTCCTCCCACTTCTGGTAGTTTGTTGCAGTTATATATATTTTAGTGACTCTCATCCTCAGGGAACCAGGAAGCTTTAGATTCATGGGGTTGGAAGGGACCCTAAAGGTCATTTAGTCTAGTCTTACAGATTTGATTCTCTAAGGCTATTTGGCCACCTTTTCAATGGTTACTCTTTCAAAGGAACTTGTTTTATAATGTTCTAAGATGGGGGCTGGAAGGATAGCCTAGCGGTTAAGAGCACAGACCACTCTTGCAGAGGACCTGGGTTCGATCCCCAGCACCCACATGGCGGCTGAGAACCGTCTGTAACTCCAATTCCAGAAGAACTCCAGTTCCAGGGGAATCTGACACCCTCTTCTGACCTCCGAGGCATTGCACAACACGAGTGCACAGACCTACATGCAGACAGTACATACATGCACATAAAAAATAAATAGCCAGGCATGGTGGCACAAGCCTTTAATCCTAGCACTTGGGAGGCAGAGGCAGGTGGATCTTTGTGACTTCAAGGCCAGCCTGGTCTACAGAGTGAGTTCCAGGACAGCGGGGGCTACAGGGAGACCCTGTCTCGAAAAGAACAATAAATAAATAAATAAATAAATAAATAAATAAATAAATAAATAAATAAATAAATAAATAAAGTGTTCTAAGATGATTTGATTTTTTTAAGTAAAATTGGATTATCTGGTGTCAGAAAATTGGTATAAATAGACCAAGGTGATAGCTCACTTGGTACAGTGTTTCTGTGTAACATGAAGACCCAAATTCAATCCCCAGAGCCCATATTATGAAACTGGTTCAAGGCTGGCAAGATGCCTCATCCGGTAAAGGTGCTTGCTGCCAAGCCAGATACCAGAGTTCCATCTCTGGAACCCACATGGTTGTGCTCTGGCCTCCACATATGCTCCCTGGCATGTGCACACGTGTGCACGCATGCACACACACACACACAATAACAACAACAACAACAATAATAAATAAGCAAATGTAAAAAGGGGGTGGGGCAGACATGGTAGTATGCACATTCTTCCTAGTGCCAGGAATGTGGACATGGCTGGATCTCGGGCTCACTGGCCAGTTTGCCTAGCCTATCTGGTGAGCTCAAAGCCAGTCTTTACCTCAGTGACTTGAAGATTTTGTTCTCACTAGTTGGGACACTGGGAGTTCTAGTGATGGCTGTTCATGAGCAAGAAACTTCTTCCCAAGACGTTACGGTTTCATCATCGTGTGTATGTAGATCATTAGACAGCACCCTCCCCCTGCTGTTTGTTAAAATTGGTGCCACAACAGATTCAGCTGGGACCAAAGTTCAGCAGGCACATTGATTTGAGGATCAGAGTCCAGCAGGTAAAAGGCTAGAACCACTGTGTCAGATCAATGCTGCTTTATTTTTTTGTTGTGTGAACTGAGGGACGTTCTGTACTGACAAACCAAATTTGAGTTAAAGAAATAACTCCAGCATCAACTCCTATATGGGAATTATCTCTTGCAGTATAATCTTTGATTTAGTTTTCTTTCTTTTTTTTTTTTTTTTTTTTTTTGGTCTTTTTGAGACAGAGTTTCCCTTTAGTCCCAGCTGGCCTAGAGCTCACTATGTAGACCAGGCAGGCCTTGAACTCACAGAGATCCTCCTGCCTCTGCCTCTAGAGTGTTGGGATTAAAGGTGTGCGCCACCAAGCCCGGCTCTTTTTCTTTCTTTTTTTTTTAAACCATATGAAAGTCCTGTAAGTTTTTTGTTAAAGAACATATTTATATGAGGGCCAGTATATCAAGAACTGAGTTTCTATGTAAGACTGGTAAATTATGAAAAATATTTTTCAGACATTTTTTTAAAGATAATGCTTATTACATTAATTAGAAAATCTATTCCTTGGAAGAGGCATTCTCAGAAATTGTCCAAAGTGAGGAAAATTTAGCACTATAAATCAGTTTAAAGCACATAATTACAACCATGGATGTTGCTTTTATGAATTTGATTATTCACTTGGAATGAATAAGCACATGGTAACAAGAGGAACTAGCCAGGCTGGGATGTGGTTTCTCTGTAGAGCATGCTTGAGACCCTGGGTTTTAATCCTAGGCAATGCCCAAAATAAAAATAAAAGGGAGACAACCAAATTCCCACCAATTAGGGGTTAATTATTGATTAAATACCTTATAACTGTGGGCGTGATGCCATACATCTTTAATCCCAACACTTGGGAGGCAGAGGCAGGTGGATCTTTATAAAGTCAAGGACAGCCTGGTCTACATAGTAAGTTCCATATATATATTTTTTTTTTAATTTAAAAAATTTTTCATTATAGGAAAGCTTCACACATTTATAGCCAAGGAAAAATGTCTATGCTATGTCAAAAATCTTTAAGTTACAGAAAATATACATAGTAAAATCCAATTTTAAGAGAGATATGTTATAAATATATACATGTAAACCTATGTATCCTAAGTTTATAAGGACCAACCAAATTTAAATAGTGATTATATTATCTGTGAGTCTGGGATGCTTTTATTTTGTACTATAAACATTTCTAAAGGCTTATATTTTAGACAGTGAGCATGTATTACCTCTAAAATCTGTAAAAACAATATACTTCCATATTAAAAATAGAACAAAATAGACATGCTTCAAATGAAACGCCTAATATTAGCCAACTAAAATTATTAAATATTGGACAATGTATTATCAGACAGTAAAACTGTATTCAATGATGTAACTACATTGGTAAATATTTCCTCTTTAATAATGATCTTAGTGTAAAAAAGGACTGTTCTTGAGGTGTTTTTGGTCCTAATATAAATGTGCTGTCAAGAAAATGAAGCAGCTCGTTTCGTTCAGTTTCTGCCTTAATCAGGCCATGGGGAGTTTCTCATGAAACACAGGGTCTATGGCCTTTATGCTGGAATCTGGTATTTCTTTTGTGTATTCAAAAAATGTGTTGTCTAAAGAATAAAGTAACTTCATAGAGAATCATAAAAGTTGAGGCTAAATGGCAATTAAATTCATAGTTCATTTAAGTGCACTGGTAAATTATTCAACTGTGTTTTGTTAAAATCATTTTCTTCTGGAGCTGGAGAGATGGCTCAGCAGTTAAGAGCACCGACTGCTCTTGCAGAGGACCTGGGTTCAAGTCCCAGCACCCACATGGTGGCTAAGAACCGTCTTTAACTCCAATTCCAGGGGAATCCGATGCCCTCTTCTGACCTCTGCAGCATTGCGTGACACGGGTGCACCAACCTACATGCAGACAGTACACTCATATACAGAAAAATACTAAATTAAAAAAAAAAATCTTTTAAAGCCGGGTGTGGTGGCGCATGCCTTTAATTCTAGCACTTGGGAGGCAGAGGCAGGCGGATCTTTGTGAGTTCAAGGCCAGTCTGGTCTACAGAGTGAGTTCCAGCACAGCTGGGGCTACAGGGAGACCCCGTCTCAAAAAGACAAAAAAAAAAAAATTTTAAAAACCATTTTCTTCTAAATGAACAGGACACACTGATGAAGAAGAAAGTGCTTCAGAATCTGAGCTTTGGAAGGGACCACTGCCAGAGACAGAAGAAAAGTCACAGTAAGTGCTGAGATTGCTGCAAACTGTGTTCCCTTTAATCAGCTTAGGAAGCTATGACCATAGCTGTTCTTGATAACAGTTAATGAAAAAACGTAATTCCATGAATGTTGATTTAATGAGAAGAAATGCCTACCCTGCTGAGGCGAATGTTTATTACCAGCCATGGTTCGTGGCCACAGTGAATGTATCAGTAGTTCACTTTACCAGATACCCTCTCTGCTTGGATTCCTTCAGAGAGGGCTATTTACTGGCATCCAGGACCATCTGTTCCCCTTGAGACCCCTTGAAGATTTACACAGATATAGAAGAGTCCTTGCCAGCACATCTTAGACTCCCATTCCCAGGTTGCCCTGCGGTTTCTCAATGCTATGTTTGAAGAGGAAACACTGGGTGTGGGCTCAGTGTTGTCAGCTCCTGCCCTATAATAGGATGTTCACCACCAGAACATTCCATATTAAAAAAAGGTGGATACCTACCACATGGAGTCCGCTGTGAAGAATAAATGAAGCAAAGACGAAGCACATGGCACTGTAACTACAAACAAAATAAGTGCCCAGTAAATTTCAGTGTCATTTCGCCAGTCCCTTGCCATATTATTCATAATGGAGATATTAATGAATTTAGAGTGATTATAAAGCATGTTGCGAGTTACCTGATAGGTTCCTTTATAGTAGAGCTCAGATGTGTGAGAAGTTTTTAAGCAAGACACTTGTGCTCTTTTCTGTGGCCTTAATCTTTCATTTTTCAGCCAAATGGAGAATTTCCAAAGATAAAGTTTGTAATAGGTCAGATTATTATTTTTTATTTTATTTTATTTATTTTTTATGTGTATCAGTGTACTGTCTGCATGTAGGTTTGTGCACCCGTGCCTTGGAGGTCAGAAGAGGGTGTCGATTTTCCTAGAACTGTAAAGACGGTTCTCATCTGCCATGTGGGTGCTGGGGATCGAACCTGGGTCCTCTGCAAGAGCAGTTGGCGCTCCCAACCGCTAGGCCATCTCCCCGGTCAGATTATTTTAAAAGCTATTGCTTTAAATAAAATATTGCTGTCCAGTTTAAACCATTTACTCAACTCCGAGGGTTTACCAGGACCTCCCCTTGAAGAGTTAACAGCCAGGAATGGAAAGAAGAGGCTATAGACTCAGTTCTCTTTAGTTTGTAACGACCTAGGAGTGAATGCTTTGAAGGAAGCTTTCCTCGTACAACCCTTTGGACGCTGCTAAGTACTGAACATCTAAGTCTACCTGGCGATTTCACCAGCTTCATATAATTGGTTCTCACCAGAGATCTGGAAATGGTAATATATTCTATTGTCGTGCTGGTGGAAAGGTAGCAGAGGAAACCAATGGTAGCTAGCTCCTTAATCGAATGGTGACTAACTCCTTAATCAAATGGTAGCTAACTCCTTAATCAATTTCATTTGGTTCTTTGGGTTTTTTCCTTTAAAATTGAACAAGTTGTTATGGCTTTATGCATTTTAAATATTTTTAAACCAAATAATAGAGTCCTACTGCATATAATATCTGACCTAAAAAAATGTTTTCTAGAGAGTGTGTTAGACTACTTTTTACTATTCATCTTAATTCTCTGTTCCCAGAAAAAGAAAAACAACTGTGTGTTCACTTAATCCTCACAAATCTATGAGGGAATGTGAATTACCTTCATTCAAGTGAGGACATTGAGTTCAGAGAAGTTAAGCAACTTGTTCTCATAGCTAGACAGGGTGAGGACTTTCAACACTGTCAGGTTACAGGCCTGTGCCATTTCCACTGTTTGGTGCTGGCTGTTAGATACTAATATTATTTAGCACTTTTCACAGTATGTTGATATGGTATATACTCTTAATATCCTCTTTTTTTATCCTAATATCTTTTAGAGTAAATATAACCTTTACTAGTTACAAAGATATATTTACTATTCTCAGATTAATAAAACAGTGTAGCCTAAGCACCCATTCTTGGGAGTAAGAGATATTCTTCTTTTTTTTTTTGGTCTTTTTGAGACAGGGTCTCCCTGTAGCCCCAGCTGTCCTGGAACTCACTCTGTAGACCAGGCTGGCCTTGAACTCACAAAGATCCGCCTGCCTCTGCTTCCCAAGTGCTAGGATTAAAGGCGTGTACCACCATGCCCAGCAAGATATTATTCTTAAAGATGGTTTCTTTCCCATGCATGTTTTAAGCAGACTATATTTTGAACAAAGAAGGTAAACGAAAACAGGAAGAAGAAGCAGTGACACATCTCAAAGAGCCTAAAAGAAAAATGTGAGGTTAATGCATTTGGGGAGCACTAGCAGCATGTAAAGGGTTTTAATTTAGTCACTTTGAGTATAGATACTATTATATAGAAACTAAGACTTATTTGATGACTGAATTATGAAAATATATTGGCATATAGAATAATCAGCTAATATATTGAATCAAAGTCTTTAATTTTTATTAATCTCGTGTAATATATCATTTGACTTTTTTACTCTATTGATTTTAATCAATGTGTATGCTTTTTTTTCAATAGGGAAGAAGAATTTGATGAGTATTTTCAAGATTTGTTTCTGTGAGATGGGAGAGAGAAAGTCTCTGGTTCCTTGTTGTGAAAGTATGCATTGATGCCCATAAAAGCTGTACCTCCAGCTGCCCTTTGAGCGGCTCGTCTTTCAGGACAGATGTGGAGGTCACTGCTGTGTCTCAGACCCTTTCCCCTGTAAACTGTGCATCTTTCAGTTGCTTATCTGCAAATCTGTTTTGTCTGTAGCTCTTTGTTACATGGTGTACCACGTTAAGGGGCATTTAAACATGAAGTGATGTACATTACACTGTAGAATAAATGATTTAATGTCTTATTTTAAAATGATTAGTGCCCAAGTTTTTTTCTTTTGTTAAACAATTATTATTCATCAATTCTACAAAGTATGTTTTATATTTGTAAGGCTTGTTTTATCCATATAAGAGGCACTGTGCTGAGCACTGCTCTAAAGGAACATCTAGGAAACTATTTTGCAAGAATTTCTGAACTACTGAGCAACTACTGGGGTTTCAGCCTCTTCAGAGTATAGACTGCCATTGTTGGACTGCCCAGGCTGTATCATGGAGATCAGTACAGGAAGATCAAGACAGGACATGGTGCTTACTGGACCTCATTTGGTGACCATGGGAAGGGAAGATCCCAGTGTGGAGCACAAGGCCAGGACCCAGGACTGATGATTGTTTGGGCTTGCTAAGGAGGAGCCTTCAAACACTTCCTTAAGGAAAACATGACATCTTTCAGCCTAATAAAGAAAAAATAGCTGGGTGTGGTGGTGCACGCCTTTAATCCTAGCACTCGGGGGGCAGAGGCAGGTGGATCTCTGTGAGTTCAAGGCTGGTCTGATCTACAGATTGAGTTCCAGGCCAGCTGGGACTAAAAGGAGACCCTGTCTCAAAAAGACAATCAATCAATCAACCAATCAATCAATTGAAATCATAAGCTGATGTTGCTAAAACTTATGATGTCATAATCTTGATATATTTGTGGCATGCATATACACTTATTTTGGAGTGATACAAATTGGAAGGAACAACAACAAAAAAGACTGGGTCAAAGAACTGATGGAAACAGTAAACTTCTGCATCGAAAATTTAAAAAAAAAACTGAGAAAAAGATGAAAGACATGTATGGCAGAATGTATGAGCTCTGGTGGGGTGAGGGGGCAAAGAAGGGGGGATGGGCCTAAACTTGATTAAGAAATGTTATATGAAATGCACAAAACTTAAAAATAAAAAATTGGCTTTGAAAAAAATAATTTCTGAACATCAGAAAATCGTAAATTAATGTTGGATTTATTAATGTTAAGTATTGTGTCAGTGCTCCCTTATTTCTTAAAGCTATTGTCCTTCACCTCACAGTTTATAGTAAGTAAAAAGGAATCTTGATTCTGAGGGAAATTATTTGAAATGTCCAACACCAAAGTTAATATTAGTAGTGGAGTTCATATACTTAGCATTCTTATAATATATTCAAATATATTTATAAAATAGAGGTCATCAGAAATGAATTTCTGCAAAATTAAATGGTAATTGAGAAGACAATGCACTGTTTTAAAATAGAATAATATATTTTAGTATGTAAGTGTGGTTTATAACATCAAGGTCATTTATGAATTCAAATAGTTATATAAAAATCACAGCAACCAGCCCAATGCCAGGCTTCATATGATTCTCATAATCATATTTTAAGTAGTCTTCGGAGTCCTCCACGGTGATGTTTGGACATCAGTTCCTATACCTATGTCATACTTAGGCTCATCACAGTGAGATGATGATCTAAATCCTTGGCCAGGAGGCTATGAAGTTGTGTGCTTTCTTACAGTGGCTCTGAAGCCAAGTTCATGTATCTGAGACCTGCAGTAGATATGCCACTAGCCTCAACTCGGCTTCTAATGACTAAAGGAGGAAGTTTCTTACTTGGTTGCTAAAGTATTTTAAGTAATAGGAAGAAAGGAGTGCATGAATCCCTTACCCAGGAGATGGCTTTGTTGGGCCTGGTAACTTTAATTCATTCATATCTACTGAGTGTGACCCTGTGCCACATACTACTGTAGTTGCCAAGATGGAGAATTGGGAGCAGACTGATCAAACTCGCTCAGGAACTTGACTTTCTGTTGTGAGAGGCAAAGTTGTAAAAGCATAACAAATGGTGATTTCATGGCTGTTTAAAACTGAGCCTTGGGTTGAGGAGATGGCTCAGAGGTTAAGAGCACTGGTTGCTCTTGCAGAGGACCCAAATTTGGTTTCCAGTTTCAGGGGATCTGATGTTTTCTTCTGTCCTCCATTGGCATTGCATGACATAGGCAAAACACTCATACACGTAAAATTAAAAAAAATACTAAAAAATTAAAACAATCTTGTTTGATAATTTTTTTAATTTATTATTTTTTATGTGTATGAGTGTACTGTCTGCATGTAGGTTGGTGCACCCATGTCGTGCAATACCAAGGAGGTCAGAAGAAGGTGTCGGATTCTCCTGGAACTGGAGTTAAAGATGGTTCTTAGCCACCATATGGGTGCTGGGAATCGAACCTGGGTCCTCTGCAAGAGCAGTTGGTGCTCTTAACTGCTGAGCCATCTCTCCAGCCCCATTTGATAATTTATTGTAAAGGGCAAAGCTCTCAGTCAATTTGAATACAAATCCCACAGTTAGTTGATTTAACTTGTATAGAATTATTCAAGTATATTATAAACACTTTTCAATAAGAATGGTTCTATATGCTACAAATAGTTGTATATAAAAATAATTTATACTTTGAAGTGGGGAAGGCATATGAAAAAATAAGTTTTTGTAAACTTAAAAATGATGTCTTCATGCCATTATCAAAGGGAAAAAAACAGAAAGGAGGCTAAGCATGGCAGGCAGAATGACATCTTTGTTTCAATACTGTATAGACATGATCCATTCTATACTGTACTCTTTTTTTGTTTAATTTTTTATTTATTTCTGTATGTGTATGAATGTACTGTCTGCATGCAAGTTTGTGCACCCGTGTCGTGCAATGCCGCGGAGGTCAGAAGAGGGTGTCGGATTCCCCTGGAACTGGAGTTCACCTGGAATTGGAGTTTCAGATGGTTCTCGGCCGCCATGTGGGTGCTGGGGATCGAACCCGGGTCCTCTGTAAGAGCAGTCGGCGCTCTTACCCGCTAGGCCATCTCTCCAGCCCCTCTATGCTGTACTCTTAACACAGACATGCAGATGGAAGACTTTTAGTTTAGAAAACGGCTTTGAGGTATGGTTTGGGTCACAGTTATGAATGTTAAGGGCTGAGTCCACTCCCCTCACTGGTCATATTTTGAAATCCTAATCCCCAGTACATGGGGCTAAGGTCATTAATGAGGTCAGTAGAGCTAAAATGAAGTAATAAGAGTGGGTCCTAACCCAATAGGACCATTGTCCTTATAGGGAAAGAAAACTAGGACAGAGACATAAATGACCACATGACGGACGACTCAGGGGTGAGGGGGAATGACCTTCTTCCACGCAAGCCAAGAGGCCTCAGTAGAAACCAACCAGCCACCACTCTGATCTTGAATCTTTGGGTTCTAGCCTCAGGAATTGTGAGAAAATAAATCTCTGAATTAAGCCACCTATCCTGTGCCACTTTGTTATGGCAGGTTTAGCAAATGAATATAATTAATAAGCTGTCCAAAACTCATGACTTGAGCTGGAGAGATGGCACAGCAGCTAAGAGCACCTACTACTCTTCCAGAGGACCTAAGTTATGTTCCCATAGCCCACATCTTACAGCTCCAACCACCTGTAACTCCAACTTCAGAGGATCCAGTGCCCTCTTTTGGCCTCTACAGGCACTTGCACACATGCCACATACACTCACACAGGCACATACATGAGTAAAAATAACAAAATATATACAATATATATATATATATATACATATATATATATATATATATATATGCTGGAGAAATGGCTTGACAGTTAACATGTACTGCTCTTGCAGATGACCCGACGACTGAGTTTAGTTCCTAGCACCCATATCGGGCTGTTCACAACTGCACAACTGTCTGTACTTCAGCTCTAAGGGAATCTGTCACCCTCTTTTGACCTCCAAGGGCACCTGCACTAACACATACCCAGACAGACAGATACACAGATACACATAGGTAAGGCTAAAATAAATCATTTAAAAATTAAATGTGTATATATAGTTTGTGACTCATTCTGGGATTCCTTTTTTTTTTTTAATTTAAAATAGACAGGAAAATTCAGCTTTTTGTCTTATCGTTTTCTTTGGTTGAACTTTATCTTGTTTCGTGGTCAGCAGCAGCCGATTCTGTGGCTGGTCACCGGGTGTCATCTTTAAAGAACCTTCTGTTACCTTGTGGGTTGTTGGGCAAAATTTGATGAAGTTCGTTTGAATAATTTTTTTAAAAACTAAGATGATACTTGAACTATAGACCAGTTGGATTATATTATAACATTAAACATGTTTTAGATTTCTTGTCTTCGGCCCCACCTCCTAAATCTGTGGCATCTAGTAAAAGACCAGAAAACAATGTTACCAGGAGTCAGTGTAATACAATGCTTCTATTCTAATATTCTCTAAAATTACTAATTTGTAACATCAGCCTATGGCACCTACCAAGGAATTGACTATTTAAAAACAAAATTTCATTCACAATTGATTCACTTTAAAATTTGATAGCCTGGTATAGTGGTACACACCTTTAATCTCAGCACTCATGAGATGGAGGCAGGTAGATCTATGGATTTGAGGCCAGCCGCGTCGACATAGCAAGTTCCAGGCCAGCCAGGGCTAGCTACATTTTACTTTGAGACTCTGTCTCAAAAATAAAGTCAAATAAAACTTGACAAGCAAGCAGTGCTAAACTTTCAAGACAAAAAATTAGCATTCCAGGTTGGGGAGAGCTCAGTTGGAAAAGTGCTTGCCACTCAAGCCCAAGGACCTGAATTTCAACCCACAGAAAAAAGCATGGTGGCAGATGCGTATAATCCCGTGCTGGAGGTGGATACAGGCCGATGGCTGGCCAGAGAGCCTAGCTGAGTATGTGAGCCCCAGGTTAGTGAGAGACCTTGTCTCAAGAATCAGTGTGCAAGTCTGGGTGGCATGGTGGAATATACCTTTAATCCCAGAACTCAGGAGGCAGAGGCAGGGGGATCTCTGAGTTCAAGGCCAGCCTCATCTACAATGAGTTCCTGGCCAGCTAGGACTACACAAGTGAGGGCTTGTCTCAAAACAAATGAACAAACCAAGATGATAGCTCCTGAGAAATGACACTTGAGATTAACCATAGGCACACACACCCCAACCCTCCCCCCAAATACACACATAGACATGAGCACATGCACAGGAACATGACCAGATGCACCTCCCCCCAAAACAGCATACAATCTTCAGCACTCCTTCACCCCCCAAAATAACACACCAATTTCTGCAATGCTGGGGATCAAAACTAGGGCTTTGCATTGCTAGGCAAAAGCTCTATCATTGACCTACTGCCTCAGGCCAGTATTGTACTTTTAAGATCACATTTCAGTTGATGGACTAATAGTTTGCTCTAAGCATTTTAACAGGCTTTGTGAAAGCAAAGTTAAACCTAATAATGGTGACTATAGGGGCAGAAAGCTTGGGCCAGAAAAGAAAGCAGCATGTAAACATAGTTGAGGGGCCGGCAAAGACTTCCTTCAAGTCACCCCATTTGGCTGGCCAGCTTTTACTTTCCTTTCAGAACTTCCATAAGCTGCAAATCTGTAAAACTTCTTATCATATAGAGAATCTTAAGCTAAGAGTGTAAGCGACTTTCCCAGAGTTTTGCGGCTAAGGCAGACTATCAGGTTCGCACTGTATTCTCACCATCCCCAAGCCCAGTGCTCTGCAGACATGCCTAGGAGCCTCCTTCTGGGAAAAGATGGGCCCAAGCTGTAGCCGCTGCTCAACTCCAGCTGGAGTTATCCATAAGATCTTGTATGGGGGGGGGGGAGACAACCCTGAAAACCAGCAACTTCTTACAGTGATCACTGTGCATCAGCAAAGCAGTTTCCTGCTAGCATTTGTTTTCTGTGCTTTATGTCGTATAAAAACCAAAAGCAAACCAAAAGGACTTCTGGCTACCTCACACCCAGCCCATGCAGATGCGGCTAACCTTTTCCGTCCACGGCTCCCCCTTCCTGCTTTTCCACCTCCTCCTCCATCACCTTCACCTTAGCATCATACTCATCAGCCAGGGATTTCCATTCCACTCTGTTACTCTGAAGGCCGTTCAACATGGGTGTGATTTCCTTGTGAAACCGTGAGAATTCCTGGAGAGAATTTCAGGTCAGAAACCAGTGAAGTCACAGTTACTTTTCAATAGTTTTATGTGCAGAGAGGAACTGTAAGGTAAGCAATGCTTGGAGCCCATGGGATGAGTGGCATGTAAGTTCTTGCATGCTGAATGAATCAAAGTCAATGCTCAAACACATGGAGAAACAACCACACCTTTAATGGTACGTTAGATCCTTTTAGTTGTCAACTTGACACACCTGGGAAGGAGGAAACTCAGTTGGGGAATTTCCTCTATGGACTGGCCTGTGGCCATGTCTGTGAGGTATTTTATGGACTGTAGAGTGATGTGGGAGGGCCCAGCCCACTGTGGGAGGTGCCCAGCATGGGCAGGTGGTTCTGGGTTGTATAAGAAAGCAGACAGAGAACAGGCCAGAGGAGCAAGCCAGTAACAGCATTCTTTGGCAGTCACTGCTTCAGCTCCTGCCTGCAGGTTCTGCCCCGAGTTCCTTCCTTGGCTTCCCTCAAGGATGAGCTGTGATCAGGACATATAAGCCAAACAAACCCTTTCCTCCCAAGTTGGTTTGAGGAGAGTTGTATCACAGCAATAGAAAACTAACGGGGACAAGCGGCTTGCTCCATTGGTGGCTTCTTCATTTTGGTTAGTTTTTTGCTGTTGATTTTATTTTTTTTTTATGTGTATGAATGTACTGTCTGCATGTGGGTTTGTGCACCCGTGTCGTGCAACATCATGGAGGTCAGAAGAGGGTGTTGGATTCCCCCAGAACTGGACTTAAAGACAGTTCTCAGCCGCCATGTGGGTGCTGAGGATTGAACCCAGGTCCTCTGCAAGAGCAGTCGGTGCTCTTAACTGCCAGGCCATCTCTCCAGCCCCCTGATTGTTTTTTTTTAGACAAGTTCTTGCTATATAGACCAAGTTGGCCTGAAGTCTTCTTGATCTTCCTACCTCCTGAGTGGGGGGATTACAGGTGTGTGTGCTATCACATCTGGCTTACTCTAATTACAGTCTGAAAAGTCTCATCTAAATGATTAAATCATTTATTCAAATAATGTGCTTACTTACCTTATATACAAAAGTACAAACGAAGTCAATAAATCCAACTTGAAGTTTAGGGAGCTCATCTTTTTTGTTTCTGTCCATCATAGGCTGGAAAGAGAAGCAAATACTTTTAAGATGCCTTCCCAAGAGTTAGTGATGTTTTCAATAAGTAGGGCATTTTTCTGACAAGGTTTTTACAATAGGTTGCTGCTGCAGCATGGTTCTTTCCAGATCTCCTTGTTCCCAAAATTCATTTGCAACCAGAAGAGCTACCTGCAAAAGAGAAAGACCTGGTTCACGGTATCCACTTTAAAAATATATACATATTTGTCTGTTCTTATTTTGTGCTGCAGGTGTTTTGCCTGCATGTATGTAAGCACACAAGTACATCTATGTGTGCAGTGCCTGTGGAGGCCATAAAACGGCATTGGATCCCCTGGAATTGGAGTTACAGATAGTTGTTAGATGCCATGTGAGTGCTGGGAACCAAACCCAGTTCCTCTGCAAGAGCAGCCAGTGCTCTTAACTACGCAGCCCTATCTTCAACCCCAACATCCATTTCTTAACAGGGAACTTGCATCATATTAGCATTTAAGGGTAGGATTTCCAGTCAACACTTGAGGTTCTGTCAAGCCATCTGCTCTGAAGTTATAAAAAGATGCCATTTACAGAGCATACTGAAACGGGAAAAGAATTGTTCTTCCTACTTCAGTGTTCTGGAGTAACTCTAAGAGTGTCTCTCTCCTATTTGGACTGCTTCTCAGTAAAGAGGAGAAACAGAAGGATGTTTAATTACACAGACCATAATGCTTCAAGCTTTCAAGCTACCTAGGCCTCCTCTATCTGCTGTGACCACCCAGCTTAGGGCTGTGGATATATGAACACACACCCAGGTTTGCTTTATTGCCATGTGAGGAAAATCAAGGGTTAATTAATATAACTAATACGCCATATTCAGTGAACATTTGTTAGCTGCCTTGCATTGGTATGAGCCAGGCTTGCCAAGGATAAGATGCGACATTTTTTCTTCAGATGCTCACAGTCATGCAAACAGTTGTGCACTGGAGATGGTAAGTGCCACGATCCTAAGAGTCTAAACGCTACAGATGAAGGAGAAGGAAAGAGAGAGACATATGATAGAGGGAGACTGCGCTTCTGTTGTGTCCTTAAGAGCAGTAGTTCTCTAGGTAGACAGGAGGGGGAGCTGTGCAAGGGATAAATAGAATGTGAGAGATTATGATCTGTTCAGTGGGGAATGACCCCAGCAGTGTGAGTGAGGGACATTCAGTGAGGGCTTGCCCACTGTTGGGATGTGTGAACCTAGATCTCCATGTCAAAGCTTCATCTCAGTTATGCAGTTCTTTTTGTATACATTTTGTGAGAAGAGAATGGACTTCTTGTTTCTTTGTTGAGACAGGTTCTTGTTATGTAGCCCAGGCTAATCCGCCTCAGCATCCCAGGTGCTAAGATGACAGATGTGGACCACCACACCCAGACCAAAAATAGGAAAACAGAAAGCTCTGGCGATGGGTTTCTGAGAAGCCATTTCAACCAAAGAGCAGCCAGCAGAGCTCTATCGATGATTCTGGCAGCAGGTCAGAGGACCGAAGAGGACGCGGAGTCATTGATGGGGAAAAGCAAATGACGGAGACCACCAGGCTTCCCATCAAAGCTGGATACATGCCTTTTTTTGCCTTGAGATAATATGTTATGTAGCCCAGGCTGACCTCAAACTCACTGTGTAGTTGAGGGTGATCCTTTTCCCTTTAACTCCAGAGTGACAGAATTACAGGTGTGCACCAACATGCCCAACTTATGCAGTGCTGGAGATTGAAACCAAGGCTTTATGCATAATAGGCAAACATTCTGTTAATTGAGACACATTTTTAGCCTTGGATATTGTCTTCATGGAGGCCATAGTGGGTGTAACAGACAGAAAGGATTTGAAACAGTGGTGATCTCAAGGGGAACCCTGGGCTCTGGCTTAGATGAAGATAGAGATACTGAATACAGGAGGGGACTAGGGAGATGGCTGAGTGGGAGAAGCAAGCAAGCATGAGGACCTGAGCCTAGACCCCCGGCATCCATATAAAAACCAGGAGAGTGCCAGGAGCATCTGTAGGCCCAGGCAGGGTGTGGGGACAGGCATCCCTGAAGCTCGCTGGCCAGCCAGCCTAGCCTGCATGGCATGCCAAGGTGGACATCTATTTTTGGAATTGATGGTGATGAAATTCAGGACATGCTACCGCAAAGTATTTTAAGCTGCTGGAATTTGAGAAAGCCTCAAAAGCAATTTCCATTCACCCTTCCCTCAATCCTCCTACCCTGAAACAGGCTATAAAACCTAGAAAAGGTTGCTTGACCTTTACTTGAAGCTGATCCCATGACCCTCACTCAAGAGGCGCCTCTCTTCTCTGGAGGGAAGGGGCCAAAGCACAGAGGCCAGGACCCTGAGCAAGTCCCCAGCTAAGTTCCCTGGGTTACTTCTGCTGTGCAGTCATATATATCTCCATGACTGGCCACACCTCCACCAACTCCTACATGAAAATAAACGAGGATAACTGTTGCTCGAGTTTGTCTGCTGTATGTTTTCACTAGAAGCTGTTGACTAAGAGGGAGCGTCTTCCATCCAATTAATAGGAGAACAACTGGTTGACAAGTACCTTGCTCCCCTCGCTTCCCCAGGTGGGCAGAGAACAACCTTGAACATGGACTCCCAGTCAGGGCTTCCAATAGCTGACGGCACACTGAGGAACAGATGGTGGGAGCAAAGCCACGCCTAGCAGAAGGAGGAACAGACCCATTCACCTGGGTCCTTGTGCTGGATAGCTTTAGTGTCAACTTGACACACCTGGGTTGAGGGAGCCTCAGTTGGGGAATTGGCTCCATTGGATTGGCCCGTGGCCACATCTGTGGAGTATTGTCTTGATGGTCGAGCAGTGTGGGAGGGCCCAGCCTACAAGAGTGGTGCCACCCTGGGCAGGTGGTTGTGTATGGTATAAGAAGGCAGGCTGGGCATGAGCCAGAGGAGCGAGCAAGCCAGTGGACAGCATTCCTCCATGGCCTGTGCTTCAGCTCCTGCCTCCAGGTTCCTGCCCTGAGTTCCTGCCTTGGGCTCCCTAAGTGATGAACTGTGACCCAGGAGTTGTAAGCTGAATAAACCCTTTCCTCCCCAAGTTGGTGTCGGTCAGAGTGTTTTGTCACAGCAATGGAAGACAAACCAGAACAGAAATTGGTACCAGAAGAGTTGGGTATTGCTGTGACAGACCTGACCTTGGTGTTTTGGGGAAGGATTGTGGAGGCGTTTGGAACTTTGGGCTGGGAAGATCATTGAATGCCTAAAGATTGTTGCTGTGGAGCTTGGAGCAGTTTTGCTGAAGGAGTTGTAGAAGATGGAGGCCTGGCTTGTGAAGTTTCTAGTTTCAAAGGAGAGCAGAGATCATCAGGACTGTGTAATCTGTGGGTTCTGGTCAGCTGGGGCTGTGGAGAATCAGCTGTAAGTAACAAGAGACCAGAACCTGAAGTGAAACTTTTGTGGTACTGGGGCAATTGATGCTGGTTAGCTGGGGCTGAAAAATCAGCTGTAAGTAACAAGAGACCAGCATCACTGAGGTGAAATCTTCTGGGGAGAATATCTTCAAGGTCAGCACACAGAAGCTGTGACCCAGAAAGGGCCTGAGCCTCCATCTCGAGCCAGAAGCCGGACTTGGTAACGTGTAAGAGTCTCCTATATGGTTCCGGTGTTGAAATTTGAGGGGGTCACAGAGAGCAGCCGAGGCTTGGCACTGTGAGAGGTCAGGAAAGACCATTGGTGGAAGTGCACCTCGGTTGCTGTGAAGACCCCAGGATTGCAGGGGTCATGGAGAGAAGCTGAGGCTTTGCACCAGGAGAGGTCAGAAGAGACCATTGGTGAAGGTGCTGCCTCAGTTTCAGTAGCGACCCCAGCTTTTTGGAGATGCCGGTACCCTGGGACGACCACCAAGAGCAGCGGTAGGTGTAGAATGGAGTCGGCCTGGGCCTGCGAGATGAGTGTGCCACGGACGGCAGAGTCGGAGAGGGGGAGCTGCCGAGACCCTTTGGAGCCCAGAAGATCGTGAGTGAATCCCAGGTGTCCAGCCTTGAGCTGCTTGCTGGACTTAGGTTTTGTTTGAGAGTGCCTGATTCTTCCCTTTGAAATAAGACAGTACTTGTTTTGGATTTTACAGCAACCCACAGTTAAGAGACTTTTAACGGACTGTGAACTTTTAAGTGTTTGAACATTTTAAGGACTGTGGGGTTTTTAAGGTTGTACTGTCTTAGGTTGTGATTAATGTTAACTTTGGGGATAAGAACTGGAAAGGTGGTGGTTTAATAGTGATGTGTTTTGTGTGTCAAGTTGACAAGAAGTCAATTGTGCTGGATAGCTTTAGTGTCAACTTGACACACCTGGGTTGAGTGAGCCTCAGTTGGGGAATTGGCTCCATTGGATTGGCTTGTGGTCACATCTGTGGCATATTGTCTTGATGGTGGGAGCAGTGTGGCAGGGCCCAGCCCACAAGAGTGGTGCCACCCTGGGCAGGTGGTTGTGTATGGTATAAGAAGGCAGGCTGGGCATGAGCCAGAGGAGCGAGCAAGCCAGTGGACAGCACTCCTCCATGGCTTGTGCTTCAGCTCCTGCCTCCAGGTTCCTGCCCTGAGTTCCTGCCTTGGACTCCCTAAGTGATGAACTGTGACCCAGGAGATGTAAGCTGAATAAACCTTTCCTCCCCAAGTTGGTGTCGGTCAGAGTGTTTTGTCACAGCAATGGAAGACAAACTATGACAGTCCTGTTCTGACTTACCTCTCCTACTAAAAAGCTCAGACATTGAGTTCACTTAATATGATTGTTTTTTAAAGAAGGGACTCATTATCCAGCCCAGGATATCCTTGAATCCTAGATCCCCTGCCTCAGCTTCACAAGGTCTGGGATTACAGGTCTAAACTACCATGTCTAGTAATCTTACATAAAATTTCCACAGTATGTTCACTGATAAGGAATTCTGTCAAGAAAACATTTTCTTTGCAAAGTTTCCCATGTTTTTCTTCTTCTGGGACTTGATTCAGTGACCCACTGGCTTCTGTGTGTGAACATCAGAAGAGGACTCTGGGGGTTGCCAAAGACCACTGTGCAGCCTTTCACACAGATTCAGCACCTGATGGGTGACAGGAGAGGAACTGCGACTGGACTTGCCTGACTTTGGACCTCCCAGGGCTTAGTGATGGCAGACAAGTCACAAGCCGTCATCATCATGGCCCTAAGAAAAGAAAGACCATCAAGCTAGAAAGAAAGGCAAAATGTGCTGCTTTATGAACTAACATAACATGGCGACTGCTCACATGATAACCTCTTTTTTTATTGGATCCGCAGTTACGTATTTGATGGTTTCTTCTTCACTTTGCATCTGTTCACACGCATCAACAATTTTTTGAAACATGGTTCTCTTCCTGCAAAAGATACATTTGTACAATAATTTTTCCATAGAAAAGAATCTTAATTATGTGCTGTTCATATTCCATGTTCTCACTCATATTCTATGTTGGGCTGTCCACATAGCAGAGGCCAAGAGGCCAGGATAAGGGAGTGAGCAATTGCTGTCTAGGGCTGGAATAGAAAGGGCCGAAGGCAGAAACATACAAACCACAAATGGGGAAAGCCCATGAAAGTTTGAACACAGCTAAACTGGACATTAAAATGAGAAAAGAAATCATTAACCTCTCATTGGTTATCTCATTGGTAATCGGGAAATACAGATTTGAACAATAAGATATCATCTCATACTTAACAGGTTAGTAAACTAAAATCCAAATGTGCCCAGATCTAGAGTATTTTAGACATGGGATAAGAGGGTCCCTTCCATACCATTGGTAGAAATGTAAATGAGAGAACTACTCAAGAACCTAAGGCTGCCTGGCATGGTGGCACACGCCTTTAATCCCAGCACTTGGGAGGCAGAGGCAGGCGGATCTCTGTGAGTTCAAGGCCAGCCTGGTCTACAGAGTGAGCTCCAGGCCAGCTGGGACTAAAGGGAGACCCTGTCTCAAAAGACCAAAAAAAAAAAAAGAACGCAAGGCTTATGGGGCACATACATTGCACACGCACGCCCTGCTGCACTCCCACTTCTACATACAAAGCCTCTCACAGACACACAAATGCGTGCTGTGAAGTGTCATAGGCAATCGAACAGGGGATACAATCTGCCTGTGCTTACAGGAGTGGGGAAGGGGATTAATGTACACTCATCAGTTGAACACTGTACATTGAAACACATGAACTAGCTCTCTAGCTACTAACAAGGGTAAATCTCTTCATTTAGTTATTTGTGTTTGTATGGTATTGTATATGTGTGTACTTGTTAATGCAGGTGTGTGCACATGTACTGTTTAACAGTTAATTGTGTGTGTGTGTGTGTGTGTGTGTGCGTGTTTGTCTTTCTGAGACAGAGTCTCCCTATAGCCCCAGCTGGCCTAGAACTCACTCTGTAGACCAGGCTGGCCTTGAACTCACAGAGATCCTCCTGCCTCTGCCTCCCAAGTGCTGGGATTAAAGGTTTGCGCCACCACACCCAGCCAATATTTAAATTTTTAGGAAGGATCATAAAGGCAAATTTGACAGTACCAAAGTCACTGAATATCTGGATCCTATGAATAGCTTACATCATTCTAATCAGCATTCACCAAGCGACTTTATCTTCACTTAGAAGAGAATGTACAGTCGCATGGTATATCTGGTCTCCTTGGCTCTCTGCTGTATAGAACTCAGTTTTGTGAGTTTGGTTTGTGTGTTAGAATCTGTGCTGGATAGCTTTAGTGTCAACTTGACATACCTGAGTTGAGGGAGCCTCAACTGGGGAACTGGCTCCATTGGACTGGCCTGTGGCCACGTCTGTGGAGTATTGTCTTGATTGTTAAGCAATGTGGAAGGGCCCAGCCCACAATGAGTGGTGCCACCCTGGGCAGGTGGTTGTGTATGGTATAAGAAGGCAGGCTGGGCATGAGCCAGGGGAGCAAGCCAGTGAACAGCATTCCTCCATGGCCTGTGCTTCAGCTACTGCCTCCAGGTTCCTGCCCTGAGTTCCTGCCTTGGGCTCCCTAAGTGATGAACTGTGACCCAGGAGATGTAAGGTAATAAACCCTTTCCTCCCCAAGTTGATGTCAGTCAGAGTGTTTTGTCACAACAATGGAAGACAAACTAGAACAGAAATTGGTACCAGAGAGTGGGCTATTGCTGTGACAGACCTGACCTTGGTGTTTTGGGGAAGGATTGTGGAGACGTTTGGAACTTTGGGCTGGGAAGATCATTGAATGCCGAAAGATCGTTGCTGTGGAGCTTGGAGCAGTTTTGCTGAAGGAGTTGTAGAAGATGGAGGCCTGGCTTGTGAAGTTTCTAGTTTCAAAGGGGAGCAGAGATCATTAGGACTGTGTAATCTGTGGGTTCCAGTCAGCTGGGGCTGAAGAATCAGCTGTAAGTAACAAGAGACCAGAACCTGAAGTGAAATTTTTGTTGTACTGGGACAATTGATGCTGGTTAGCTAGGGCTGAAAAATCAGCTGTAAGTAACAAGAGACCAGCATCACTGTGGTGAAATCTTCTGGGAGGAATTTCTTCAGGGTCAGCACACAGAAGCTGTGGTCCAGAAGGGGCCTGAGCCTCCATCTTGAGCCAGAAACAGGACTTGATAGTGTGTAAGAGTCTCCTATATGGTTCTGGTTTTGAAATTTGAGGGGGTCACAGAGAGCAGCCGAGGCTTGGCATTGTGAGAAGTCAGGAAAGACCATTGGTGGAAGTGCACCTCGGTTGCAGTGAAGACCCCAGGATTGCAGGGGTCATGGAGAGAAGCTGAGGCTTTGCACCAGGAGAGGTCAGAAGAGACCATTGGTGAAGGTGCTGCCGCAGTTTCAGTGGCGACTCCAGCTTTTTGGAGATGCCAGGACCATGGGACAACCACCAAGAGCAGCAGCAGGTGTGGAATGGAGTCAGCCTGGGCCTTCGAGATGAGCTGTGTGTGCTGTGGATGGCAGAGTCAGAGAAGGGAAGTTGCTGAAACCCTTTGGAGCCCAGAAGATCGTGAGCGAGCCCCAGGTGTCCAGCCTTTAGCTACTTTGCTGGAATTAGGTTTTGTTTGAGAGTGCCTGATTCTTCTCTTTGAAATAAGACAGTACTTGTTTTGGATTTTATAGCAACCCACAGTTAAGAGACTTTTAATAGACTGTAAACTTTTAAGTGTTTGGACATTTTAAGGACTGTGATGCTTTTAAGGTTGTACTTAGGTTTTGATTAATGTTAACATCATACTTTGGGGAGGAAGAACTGGAAAGGTGGTGGTTTAACAGTGATGTGTTTTGTGTGTCAAGTTGACAAGGGGTAATGAACCAGTGTTGAGAAGAAAGCATTGTGGCCCTCCAGTTAAAGTAGGGGCCTATGGAGGTCAGGTGATAAATGGAGTTTTGGCTAAAGTCTGACTCACAGTGGGCCCAGTGGGTCCCAGAACTCATCCTGTGGTTATTTCCCCAGTCCCAGAATGTATAATTGGGATAGATATAATTAGAAATTGGCAGAATCCCCACATTGGTTCCCTGACCTGTGGAGTGAGGGCTATTATGGTTGGAAAGGCCAAATGGAAACCATTGGTGTTGCCTCTACCAGGGAAAATAGTGAACCAAAAACAGTATCGTATCCCTGGAGGGATTGCAGAGATTAATGCCACTATCAAGGATTTGAAAGATGCAGGGGTGGTGATTCCTACCACATCTCCATTTAACTCTCCAATTTGGCCTGTGCAAAAGACAGATGGATCATGGAGAATGACAGTTGACTATCGAAAACTCAACCAAGTAGTGACACCAATTGCAGCCGCTGTACCAGATGTGGTGTCCTTACTCGAGCAGATTAATATGTCTCCTGGTACCTGGTATGCAGCTATTGATCTGGCCAATGCTTTTTTCTCAATACCGGTTCATAAGGACCACCAGAAGCAATTTGCTTTCAGCTGGCAAGGCCAACAGTATACCTTTACTGTCTTACCTCAGGGGTATGTTAACTCTCCAGCGTTGTGCCATAACTTAGTTAGAAGGGATCTTGATCGCCTGACTCTTCCACAAAATATCACACTGGTCCACTATATTGATGATGTTATGTTGATTGGACCCAGTGAACAGGAGGTAGCAGCTAGTCTAGACTTGTTGGTAAAGCATATGCGCATGAGAGGATGGGAAATAAATCCAACTAAAATTCAAGGGCCATCTACCTCGGTGAAGTTTCTAGGAGTTCAGTGGTGTGGAGCATGCAGAGACATTCCTTCTAAGGTAAAGAATAAGTTGTTGCACCTGGCCCCTCCCTCCACCAAGAAAGAAGCACAACGTTTGGTGGGCCTTTTTGGATTCTGGAGGCAGCACATTCCTCATCTGGGTGTGTTACTAGGACCCATATATCAGGTGACTTGGAAGGCAGCAAACTTTGAGTGGGGCTTGGAACAGGAAAAGGCTCTTCAACAGGTCCAGGCTGCAGGGCAGGCTGCTCTGCCCCTAGGGCCATATGATCCAGCACAGAATCATCAAGACTGTTCAGATCCAAGACTCTCACAGGAACAAATTTCTGAGCTTGAAAAACCACATTCCAGGTTCTGGAACAGCACACTACCCTCTCCTGCTTGAAAAACCACATTCCAGATTCTGGGACAGCACACTACCCTCTACTGCTGAGCTGAGCTCTCTTCTCAACCAAACAGCAGATTCTGGACCAGGGTGAATCCACCAAGATGCACAGCCACAGTGTGCATTTTCTTGACATGTATCTTCAGTGACAAATGTCACGGCATTTTCTTGTTTGAGTTTCTTCAGATCACAAATTATTTATCATGAGGGGCTTATGCTTTTTAAGATGCTTCCAGAATCAAGTTCTCTGTGGGTCAACTATCTTGAGGATATTATAACTGGAAAACAGATTTGTGAGCATGCTTTCTTTTTAATTGTATGTGTGCACACATGTGTGTATGTCACATACATGTATGGTGTGTGTGTATGTGTGTGTGCCTGCAGAGGCTGGAGTGTGTGTGTGTGTGTGTGTGTGTGTGTGTGTGCCCACAGAAGCTGGAAAGGGAATCATCTAATCCTGGGAAGCTAGAACTGATCCTCTGCAAGAGCAGTAAGTGCTCTTACCTGCTGAGCCACTGCTCCAGCCCAGTACGCAGACCTTTTAACTTCAAAGCAACAGCTAATTCACCACACAGGGCCCAAGGTCATTGTGACACCATTCACAGGACTTACTTGAAATACAATGCCAGGTCAGTTGCTATTATTGCAACCTCAAACAAATGAATCACTGTTTCAAATTGCCTCTTATTGAGGTTCTGGAAGATGTTTAAACTCTGTAAAATAACAATTCACAAGAAAATAGAATCATTAATTGGCCTTTTGTTCAAAAAAACCAAACCAACCAAACTATGCTTGGTTAGATGATCATGTGGGCCTTTCAATGCTTTTCTATTTCTGTTTTTATTTTGAGGCTTAACTAAACCCCTCTACTCTACTCGAGTATTATCATTTAAACTCTACAGATGGGTTCACTAGTCAATGGCCACATTTTCATGACTGTCAGAAAATATAACAGCAGAATAAAACATTTCTATTAATTGAAGCACATTAATAAGGAATTTCTGGGAGATGTCCAGTTGTTGGCTGTGTGGCTTTACTTCAGATAACTTTAGGGAGCTCACTGAGTCCAATTGTCTTTCAGAAACTACAAACTACATTAATATTCATGTATATTGGAAAAGTAATAAAATCTTCCCATATGATCATTAAAATGATTTTTGCAATAATATTTTACAAAGACAGCTCGATCTTCCTTCAGGGTTTCTTGTTGATAATTTCTTTGCAGAAGAATCTGTTTCATTTCTTCATTTTCTAGAAAACCAGAATATAGCCTGGAGTAGTTATTAAAAGCCATGGTCAGGCTGGAGAGATGGCCTAGTGGTTAAGAGTGCCCACTGCTCTTGCAGAAGACCTGGGTTTGATCCCCAGCACCCACATGGCAGCTGAGAGCCATCTTTAACCCCAGTACCAGGGGAATCCAACACCCTCTTCTGACCTCTGAGGCACTGCACAACACAGATGCATCAACCTACATGCAGACAGTACATTAGACAGTACATTCATACACATAAAAAGTAATAAATAAAATTAATTAAAAAAATAAAAGCCATGGTCTTCTGAATAGACCATTTAGTTATGCCGGGCAGAGGACAGAGGTACAGTGGCATTGCCCTATGAAGTCAATAGTAACGAAATACAGGAAAACTCCACAGCAAAGAAAAGAGGCACTAGTCTGGGGCCTGTATGGAAACAGAGGAATATAATACAGAAAAGAAGGAACTGAATGCCAAATTATAAGAGCAAATGCAAAGTTCTTACTTCCCACCAGCTTCTAAGTGCTTTATGAATGCTCCTAATCCCTCTATAGTCAACCACAGCACAAAGGTGAAACAGCTTGCTTAAGGAAAACCAGGCAGAACAGGGCAGAGTGGTAACTGAACCAACATGGCCTGCCTATACCGTTGGTGCTCTGTTTTACCCCACAATTCCTTTCACCAAAGAGCCCAGAGTCTGGTCTCAGCCTTCCCACTTGGTATTTGTGCATCCCAGACACAGCCTTTAACATCTGAATTTCTTTTCTCATTTTAGGGATAACAGCAGTCCTATTAACTGCCTAGTACTTAGTCTATGCTCAATAAAGACCTGTGGAAGGTGGACACTTGTGGAACAATAACTGAGAAATCATTCAAAAACAACACAAAAGGCCTTTGGAAAAAACTATATGGAAACCTATCACTATAGAAACTAAAGTATATACATACACATTATAAAAAGACATTAAAAAGAGTTACCCTATAACAGGGGGACATTGCCCCTACTAGACACCATAGGCTTGAAAAGTTAAAGCCCAGTGCCAGGTATGAACTCCCCCTAAGCTGTTGACCAGGCATTCTACAGACTCCCATTGCCCCTGCTCTTACTTACTTGCCAGAACTTTATGGTAAGACCCTATTACTGAAGACATTGCAAATATGAATTGTGGAACAAACAAGGAGAAATCAGGTTGGTGCTAACCTCAAAGCCTCATCTCTACTACCTAACTTTCACAGTGCTGGAAGGTGTATGCAAGCTCCCTGAAGAGATAACTCCCCACAAACCTTACCCATCTGTGAATCCTGCAAGCCACAACAACGACTCCTGGAAGATATGCCTACTTGTGCAACAGTGGCATGGGTATTATAGAAGTAACCAACTACTCTATGATTGGATCTAAGGTCTGCTTCATAGGATAGAGCCCATACTGACATTGATATCAGGTCTAGGAGCTCAGGGGTAGACAGCCCACAGCCAAGGGAGAAAGCCTAATACAAGTATTCTGCCACATAGATTATTAAACTGATTTCTAGTGACTTATTGTTATACCCATAGACTAATGCATCTCTCAACCCTCAGCAGAGAAAATTCATTATACAGCAGATCATGATTAACAAGAGAACCACAGCTGGCCAACATTCAAAGAACAAGAGACTGCAGACTATTTATCCCCCAAGTAGGACACCTGTATCAAACTTCTGCCTCCCAAGGCTCAGAGATCATTACAGAAGTGGGAGCAGAAAGATTGTAAGAGTCAGAGGTGGTGGACAAGCACAAGGAAACAGAGTTCTCCAGACAGTTGGTCCATTAGTCATATGAACTCAGCAATGCTGACAACATGGACAAGTCCCATGCAAGCTCAAGCCAGACAAAATCCCAGCATAGACTTGGAGAAATTCTGAGGCTTCACTGTCTGGACCCAGATTCAGACATTTGAAACCAAGCCTGGAGAGCCGGTAGGCAGATTCCACGTGGTATGGGGGTTCTGCCAATTCTAGTCCCAATAAATGGATGGAACTAGAAGCTGTTACTGTGAAGTAACACAGACTCAGAACAACAAACTACATATGTTTTCCTCATTTGTGGATCCTAGCACCAAATCCTTTTATGAAAATATATGCTCTGATGTAGCGGCAGGAACCAGGAAAATGAAGAGGAACCAGGGAGGTAAAGGGAAAGAAGGAACCTGACACAGAAGGCTAGTAGGTGACTAAATGGGAGGAGAGGGGAAGGGCTATAGAAGGAAAAGGGGAATAAGGGGGGGGGTAAGGAGCCCAAGAGAAGAAGGGCCATAGGAGACTGATAGTATCAAGGGAGAAATGGGGAGACTTTAAATGGAGAAGGCATGGAGAAGATATGGAGGAAGGATTGGACAGGTAAAGGGAGTGAGGAGAGATAAATAATGCCTTGCTAGAGCAAAAAAATGAGACAATCATATTAGTCTAATAATCTATTGACAAATTACACACACAATACCTCTACATAAGTCCATATGCAAAGATGAAGGATGCATATCAAGAAACAGTACCAGACAGGAGAAAACTTCCTTTTAGTTGTTGGCCAGTGTAGTCCAAGAGACTCCCAAAATACACAGGCTTTTGCCACAGTCCTTGACTACCTCCAAGAACTGAAGATCAGACCCCATTGCTGAAGACATACAGTCTACTTTGGAGACTATATCTTGAGCAAGGGAGGTGGATCTGACCTGGAAGCCACCAGCCATGAAGGCTAGCTTTCATAGCTATGGAGAGCACTATGCAAGCCACTAAGGGAAATCATCAATATATGGTCCAACATCAGCCTCAAGACTAAATATCCACATCAATGACCAGCACAGTATACAATATCAATGCAATAGCAGCACTTCTGTCTTGGGGGAAATCAATGGCTAACCAATTAGACCTTAAGCCCACTCAGTGAGAGGAAACTCATGTGTGGTGTTGTTAACATAGCCAGATGCACACAATTGGAGAGGTCCTAGATCTTAGACAGCTCTGCAAGATAGACACATCCCTAGGTGAAGGTAACATTTTACTAACTCAAAAATAAGTATCCTTATATTTACAGACAAATATCCCAGACACCACTCAGAAAAGAAGCTTCTTTTGCTCCAGACGAGAATAGCACAGAGACCCACACTAGACACAGAGTCTGTGAATGGCTCATGCCTAGGTGACATATCTACAATGCAACCTCTACACACAAGACCCAAGCATCATAGAACGAGGACCCAAGAAGGCGTTAACTACCTCTTAATCCTCATTAAGGAAGCTCCTCCATGCAACAGGAGACCAGGAACCCAAAAGGGCCTGAATGGCCAAAACGTGAAGATTAGGAGTCTACAGAGCATGGTTCCATGGACAGGCTGCCTACATTCAGCTTTGCCCACCCAGGGCTCAGGGACCATTGCACAAAGATTGTAAGAGCCAGGGAGGTGATAAAAGGCCAAATGAAAATGAATTCTACAAGCTCCTGGAACCCTGTTCATATAAACCTGCAGCATTGGTATCAGCATGCACAAGGCCTATGCAAGCTCACCTAGACAAAAAATCCAGCGCAGAGCTGTAGAAATGGGTAGCAGAGCCCAACCTTGGCTGAGGAAATATTGGCAGCAGATGGTGGTCGGGTGAGGAAGACCTGGCCTTCGTTAGAAAAGAGACTCAGGACCGGGCGTGGTGGGGCAGGCGGATCTTTGTGAGTTCAAGGCCAGCCTGGTCTACAGAGTGAGTTCCAGGATGGCTGAAGCTACAGGGAGACCCTGTCTCGAAAAGACCAAAAAAAAAAAAAGAAGACTCAGGATAGGCGCTAGAGATCAGGGGAGGAGCTGGCACTGAGGAGTGAGTAATTTGGCACAATGGACTCTAGCAGAGTAATTTGGCACAATGGATTCTAACAGGAATGACAGAAGGTATGAACTCTGGAGGCGCTGGAGGGAAGGTCCCGAGGGAGAAGCAGGTATAATGGCAATTAAGACTGATGAAAAACTATGTATGTAGTGCATAAAAATTCAATTAAAAAAACTAACCTTATTTGAAGAGCTAGCTCTTGGCAACTGATGACTTCTAGGAAGGGGAGACTCTATCTCATATAAAGGTAAAATTCTTAGTAGGTAGACTCTATAGGCCTTTATATATAAATATATATAATTAAATATATAATATATAAATATTCCTATAAATTAAATTATTGCTTTATTTTTATTATTATTAGGATTTTTTTAATCAAATCTAGACCTGTATCCCCCACCCTATCGTCCCACCCCACCAGAGCTCATGCATTCTGCCAAACATGCTTTTCATCTCTTTCTCAGTCTTTCTCAATATTCTCCATGTGGAAGTTGACTGTTTTGAGCAGAAGTTCACTGTTTCAGTGGGTTGGTTCCAGCTCCTTGCTATTGTGAAGAGAGCTGAAATAAACATGGCCGTGCATGTATCTCTGCAGTGGGGTGAGTCTTGAGGGTACATGCCCAGGAGTGGTATGGCTAGGTCGGTGGCAAGTTCATTCCAAGTCTTCCAAGGGTTCTCCACACTGCTTTCCATAGTGGCTACACAAGTTTACATTCCCACCAGCAGTGGATGAGTGTTCCCCTTTCTCCACAACCTCTCCAGCACTTGATATCATTTGTTTTCTTGATCCTAGCCAGTCTTACGGGAGTAAGATGATATCTTAAAGTGGTTTTGATTTGCATTTCCTTAATGATTAGTGATGTTGAATACTTCTTAAGTTGTTTCTCAGCCATCTCTAATTCCTCACTTGTGAAGTCTCCATTCAGCTCTTTGTTCCATCTATTGAGTGGGTCATTTGTTTTCTTTCTTTGTTTTTGGAGTAGTTTATACATTCTGTAAATCAATGCTTTGTCAAATGTTTCTGCAGTGAAGGTTTCCTCCCACTCTGTGGGATTTCTCTTCACTTCCTTGATTCTTTTGATGTACAGAAGCTTTTGAGTTCAATGCAGTCCCATTTGTCAATTGTCGACCTTAATTCTTGTGCAGCTGCTGTCTGATTTAGGAAGTCTTTTCCTACGCCTATGCCTTGTAGGCTGCTGCCAACTTTTTCTTCTATTGCCTTCAGAGTTTGGGGTTTCACATTGAGGTCTTTGATCCATTTGGAGTTGACTTTTGTACAGAGCGAGAGGTAGGGGTTTAATTTCATTCTTCTACAAGTGGTGATCCAGTTTTGCCAACACCACTTGCTGAAGATGCTGACTTTTCTCCACTGTGTCTTCTTGGCCCCCTTGTCAAATATGAGATGGCTGAAATTGTATGTGCTCAGGTTTGAATCTTCGGTTTTGTTCCATTGGACAACAGGTCTGTTTTTGTGCCAGTACCAGGCTGTTTTTATGACTATAGCCCTGTAGTATAATTTGAAGTCTGGTATAGAGATCCCCCCCTGTGTAGCTATTTTTGCTCAGTGCTGTTTTGGCCATTTGGGGTCTTTTGTTTTTCCAAATGAATTTAAGGACTTTTTTTTCCAAGCCTGTGAATAAACTCTTGGGGATTTTGATTGGGATTGCATTAAATCTATACAAGAGTTTCAGTAGAATGGACATTTTTACAATGTTAATTTTCCCAATCCATGAGCATGGGAGGTTTTTCCATCTTTTGAGGTCTTCTTCAATTTCTTTCTTTAAGGGTTTAAAATTTTTGTTGTAGAGATCTTTGGTGTCTTTGGTTAGGTTTGTTCCTAGGTATTTTATTGTTTTTGAGGCTATGAGGTGAGTGGGAAGGTCTTCTTGAATTCTTTCTCCAGTTGCTTGTTGTTGGTGTAAGAAAGGCCATTGATTTTTTTAATTTTATTTATTTTTGTATGTGTATGAATGTACTGTCTGCATGTAGGTTTGTGCACCCGTGTCATGCAGTGCTGCGGAGGTTAGAAGAGGGCGTTGGATTTCCCTGGAACTGGAGTCAAAGATGGTTCTCAGCCACCATGTGGGTGCTGGGGATTGAACCCTGGTCCTCTGCAAGAGTGGTCAGCCCTCTTAACCGCTAGGCCATCTCTCCAGCCCCAAGCCATTGATTTTTCTAGGTTAATTTTGTATCCTGCCACTTTACTGAAGCTCTTAATCATTTCTAGGAGTTTTCTGGTGGAGTTTTTAGCATCCCTTAAGTAAACAATCATATCATCAGCAAATAGGGATAGCTTGACTTCCTCTTTTCCAATTAGTACTCCTTTAATTTCCTTTTCTTGCCTTATTGCTCTAGCAAGTGTTTCAAGCACTATATTGAAGAGGAGTGGTGACAGGGGGCAGCCTTGCCGAGTTCCTACCTTTAAAGGGAATGTTTCTGTCATTTCCCCATTTAGGATGATATTGGCTGTGGGTTTCCTGTATATGGCTTTGATTACATTGAGGAATGTAATTATTAGGGTTTTAAGGGTATATCCAAGTTAAAATAAAATTTCAGAGACATTTCCGGAACCCTTCCCCAAGTCTGCCAGCCGCCCCTCCCTCTTTGCTATGGGAATGTTGTAGCCCTTTCAGCCCTAACTCCAGATTAGTGTGTCCCTCAAGTCTCATCAGAGAAGCTTATTTTTGGAACAGATGGTGATTAACAGAGAGATCCACAACCGGTTAGCATGCAGAGACTAAGGGACTGCAGAGTGCTCAGCCCTAAACGAGAAACCTGTATCACACCCCTTCCCCAAAGCCTCGGGGAGCATGGCAGAAGAGAGGCTTGAGAGATTTTAAGAGCCAGAGGTGGTGGATGACTACAAGGAAACAATGCTGTCCAGGCACAACTGGGCAGTTGAGCATATGAATCTACAGTGTCTGTGACAGAATACACAAGACCTATGTGAGTCCAAGCAGACAAAACCCCAGCACAGAGATGGGGAAGTGAGCACAGCATCCCACCCCTAACTGAGGAGCTGTTGACAACTGATAGCTACTCAGAGAAGCAGAGTCAGTTTTCTTTAAGGGAGTGACCCCGGGTAGGTTGACCATAGCCTAGGGGATGGCCCACACCCAAAAGAATTTGAGGAAAATGGTTTGGACTGTATGGGCTTTAAAAAATAAAAGAGAGGGGCTGGAGAGATGGCCTAGCGGTTGGGAGCGCCGACCGCTCTTGCAGAGGACCCGGCTTCGATCCCCAGCACCCACATGGCGGCCGAGAACCGTCTGAAACTCCAATTCCAGGAGAACTCCAGTTCCAGGGGAATCCGACACCCTCTTCTGACCTCCGCGGCATTGCACGACACGGGTGCGCAGACCTACACGCAAACAGTACATTCATACACATACGGAAATAAAATAAAATTAAAAAAAATAAAATAAAATAAAAGAGGACATGAAATGGGAGGGGTAGGGAGTTGGGGGTAGATCAGAGAGGAGATGTAGGAGGGTTGAATATCATCAAAATACATTGTATGACACTATCAATCAGTAAAATATTATTTAAAAAAATAAAATTTCAAACATAAGACCAAATCTGGCTGTCAGGAGATTGTTGGGTTCCTGCATAGGAACTCAAGTTGTAGAAAACACTGTGCAGCATACAATATGCACTCAAGCTATCTTTTTTTTTTTTAATTGAAACTTTGAGAATTTCACACATTGTATTTTGGTCATATTCAGAACCTGTCCCCTGCACCATCATTACTGCCTGATTTCATATCCTCTATTATAATTATAATTATAATAATAATAATTATATTATTTTGTCTTTTTGAGACAGGGTCTCTCTTCAGTCCAAGCTGGCCTGGAGCTCGCTCTGTAGATCAGGCTGGCCTTGAGCTCACAGAGATCCGCCTGCCTCTGCTTGCTGAGTACTGGGATTAATCCTGTATTATTTTTTTTAAAGCCTATGGCGTCTAATTAGTGTCCCCAAACTCCCTTCAGTGTGGGTCTATCTCTTGGAGCCAGGTCGGTCTACCCAGCACCACACCCTTAAAGAAAACTGACTCTCCTCCCAGCAGCTGTCAATTGCCAATAGATCCACGGCTAGGGCTGGGGCTTCTTACTCCCCTCCCCTCCTCTATGCTGGGAGTTTGTCTGATCAAGCCAACTTTTTCTGACATCTCAAGAGCAAGAAAGTAGTATTTTATAAAACATGTTAAGTACTAGAAAAGAATCTATTTCGTTGCTGCTGTTGTTGTTACTGCTAAACAATGAACTCCAGCTGGAGAGATGGCTTGGTGGTTAAAAGCACTTGCTCTGATGTGACCACAAGACCACAAGGAAACAGTCTTCCAGACAGCTGGTCAATTACTCATACAAACTTGCAGCAATGGTGACAGCGTGCACAATGCAAGCTCAAACTGGACAAAAGCCCCATACAGACATGAGGAAGAGGGTAAGAAACCACGACCCTCCCGAAGGAACTTTTAGCATCTGATGGCCACTGGTAGGGGGAGGAGTCAGTCTCTTTTAAGGTGTGATTCTGGGTAGGTTAACCAAACTCCAGCAGACAGACTTACACTGAAGGACACTTGAGGGCACAGATTAAACTCTTATTATATACATATGATAAAGTACATTAAATTGTGTCGGGGAAGGAAGGAAAGGTGTGGGTACAGGAGGAGATCTGTGTGAAAATCACAAAAAGTAAATCATTTTTAAAAATGTACTTGCTGCTCTTGCAGAGGACCTGAGCTTGGTTCCCAGTACCAACACTGGGCAGCTCACAACCACCTGTAACTCAACCTCTAAGGAATCTGATGTCTTCTTCTGACCTCCACAAGCATCAGGCATACACGTGGTACCTATGTATACATGCAGGCACTCACACATATACAAAAAATTTTAAACATTTACTTCATCATAGCAACTGTAGTCAGCCTTTTTAGATGGGTAGAGGCAAGCAATGGCCATCAAACATCCATATTACAGTAAAGAAAAAGAAAAAAATTTATTAAAATCTTTTTTATGGGCTGGAGAGATGGCCTAGCAGTTAAGAGCTCCGACTACTCTTGCAGAGGACCTGGGTTCGATCCCCAGCACCCACATGGTGGTTGAGAACCGTCTTTGACTCCAGTCCCAGGGGAATCCAACACCCTCTTCTGACCTCTGAGGCATTGCACGACACAGGTGCACAGACTTACATGCAGACAGTACATTCATACACATAGAAAAATAAATAAAAGAGGGGGCTGGAGAGATAGCCTAGCAGTTAAGAGCTCTGACTACTCTTGCAGAGGACCTGGGTTTGACCCCCAGCACCCACATGGTGGCTGAGAACCGTCTTTGGCTCCAGTCCCAGGGGAATCTGACGCCCTCTTCTGACCTCCACAGCATTGCACGACACGGGTGCACAGACCTACATGGAGACAGTACATTCATACACATAAATAAATAAAATTAAAAATAAATAAGCCAGGTGTGGTGGCACACGCCTTTAATCCTAGCACTTGGGAGGCAGAGGCAGGCGGATCTTTGTGAGTTCAAGGCCAGCCTGGTCTACAGAGCGAGTTCCAGGACAGCTGGGGCTACAGGAGACCCTGTCTCNGAAAAGCCCAAATAAATAAATAAATAAATAAATAAATCTCAACATATTTTTATTAAAGGTTTATTTTTGTTGTTGTTCTGCTAAACAATGAACTCCAGCGGGAGGAGGATGGCTTCGTGGGTTTTTGGTTACAAAGCACTTGCTCTGATGCTGACCACAGGGAGACCACAAGGAACAGTTTTCCAGGGACAGATGGTTCAATTACTCATACAAACTTGCAGCACATGGTGACAGGCGGCACAAATTGCAAGCTCAAACTGGAAAAAAGCCCCCATACAGACATGAGGGAAGAGGGTAAAGAAACCCACGGACCCTCCGAAGGAAACTTTTTGGCATCTGATGGCTACTGGGGAAGGGAGAGTCAGTCTCTTTTAAAGGTGTGATTTGGGTAGGGCTTAACACAAACTTCCAGCAGACAGGACTTACACTGGAAAGGACCCACTTGAGGGCACAGAATTAAAAACTCTATCTATATAACATATGGATAAAAGTACATTAAAATTGGTGTCGGGGAAGGAAGGAAAAGGTGTGGGGTAACGGAGGAGATCTGTGTGAAAAATCACAAAAAAAACCAAAAAAGGTAAATCATTTTTAAAAAATGTAAAAAACTACTGCTCTTGCAAAGGCCTGACTTGGTTCCCCAGACCAACACCTGGCCAGCTCACACAACCACCTGTAACTCAAACCTCTAAGGAATTCTGATTTGTCTTCTTCTGAACCTCCACACGCCATTCCAGGCATACACGTGGTACCATGTAAAACATGCAGGCACTCACACAAATACAAAAATTTTAAACATTTACTTCCATCATAGCAACTGTAGTACAGCCTTTTTAGATGGGTTTAGGAGCGCAGGAGCAATGGCCATCAAACATTCCATATTTACAGTAAAAGGGAAAAAAAAAAAAACAAATTTATAAAATAATTTTTTTATGGGCTGGAGAGACAGTGGCCCTAGCAGTTTAAGAGCTCCGACTACTCTTGCAGGGACCCTGGTTCGGATCCCCAGCCACCCACATGGTGGGTTGAGATACCGTCTTTTTGACTCCAGGTCCAGGGAGATCAACAACCCCTTTCTGAACCTCTTTTGCAGGCAATTGCACGACACAAGGTGCACAAGACTTACATGGCAGACAGTACATTCATACATCATGAAAAAAATAAATAAAAAGAGGGCTGGAAGGGAGATAAGCCCTAGCAGTTACGGAGGGCCTCTAACTACTCTTGCAAAGGACTGGGTTTGACCCCAAGTCACCCCCACCATGGTGCTGAGAACAGTCATTTGCTTCCCAGTCCAGGGAAATCTGACGCCCTCCCCTCTTGACCTCCACAGCATTTGCACGAACACGGGTGCACGACCTAAATGCGGACAGTTTAACATTCAATACACATAAATAAATAAAAAATTAAAATTAAATAGATGCCCCAGGTGTTGGTGGGGACCACCCTTTAAATCCTCCATTAGCATCGGGAGGGCAGAGCGGGGATCTTTGTGCAGTTCCAAGGGCCAGCTGTGGTCTAAACAGGAGCGGAGTTATTCCAGGACAGCTGGGGCTACAGGAGAGACCTGTTCTCGAAAAAAAACCAAATAAATAATAAATAAATAAATAAAAACATAAATTATTTTATTAAAGTAAAAATTTTTTAATTATTATTTATGTGTCTTGCCTTGTGTGTAAGTATATATGCCTGTATGTGCAGTGTTTCCATAGGAGGCTGGGGAGGCCTATAGAACTCTTCCTAGAAGCTAGAGTTTGAATGGCCAGCTTGGGGGAAAAAAGGGCCCACACCACGTGGGGTCTGAAGACTGAACCCAGGTTTCTCTGGAAGAACAAGTGTTTTCTTTTTTTTTTTTTTTTTTTTTTTTTTTTTTCAGGCGAGACAGGGTTTCTCCCTGTACGCCCCAGCTTGGCTGGAGAAATCTGTCTCCTTAACACTAAAGCCATCTCTCCAGCAGCCCCTAAAGCTCAAGTTTCTTCTTATGAAAGGGTCCAAAAAACAAAACAAAAAACATGAGCATATCAATCCAAATATTTTCCTTGGGGGTTTTGTTTGCATATTTTGCCTTTTGAGACAAAGTCTTTATATTACGCCCAGCTTCATGTTAGCCAAGGATGACTCCTTCCTGGGAAACTCCTCCTCCTGAACTCCCTCCTCTGGGAAAACTCCTCCTCCTGGAACTCCTCCTCCTGGACTCCTTCCTCCAGGGAAACAAACTCCTCCTCCTGGAACTCCTCCTCCTGGAACTCCTCCTCCTGGAACTCCTCCTCCTGAACTCCTCCTCCTCTCTCTACCGCTCAGTGCTGAGATTACAGCTAGGCCACCATGCCACTGTGCCACCACATCCAACTCATCTTTTATTTTTTTTTAATTTTATTATTTATTTATTTTTATTGTAATGTGTATGAATGTACTGTTGCTGTATAGTATAAGTTTTGTGCCACCCGTTGTCTATGCAAATGCTCGGATGGCAGAGTCAGAAGAGGGTTTCTTCGGAATTCCCTGGAAACTGGAGTTCTCACTGGGAAGTGGAGTTTCAGATGGTTCTCAGCTGCCATTGCGGGTGTCTGGGATGAGACCGGGCATGTTTGGGTCTTGCACAGAAGCGATCGGTCTCTTATGCTAGGCCATCCCTCCAGCCCCCCTCCCAAATCAATCTTAACTCTAAATCCTCTGGCTCAAAATACTTCAATCAAAAGTCTGGATTGGCAGAGGGGGGGAGGACAGGGAAACTGGCAGATCCTTGGTCATTTTATTTTATTTTATTTTATTTTTTTTATTAATTTTATTTATTTCTGTATGTGTATGAATGTACTGTCTGCATGCAGGTTTGTGCACTCGTGTCGTGCAATGCCGCGGAGGTCAGAAGCGGGTCTCGGATTCCCCTGGAACTGGAGTTCTCCTGGAATTGGAGTTTCAGACGGTTCTCAGCCGCCATGTGGGTGCTGGGGATCGAACCCGGGTCCTCTGTAAGAGCGGTCGGCGCTCTTAACCGCTAGGCCATCTCTCCAGCCCCAGATCCTTGGTCATTTTAATCTCACTTAACCTGCCCCTGATTTTAGTATGACAGCTCTCCCTGTGGACTATTCCAGGGAGCCAGTGACAAGCTTACATCAGTCTGGGGTCTCAAGAAAATGACACACAATCCAAAGTATTTCAGCAATTTAACTTCTCCACAAAGGTGTATAGCCATGCCAAATCAAGCAGACAAGCACATCCCAAGAGGGGCCTGCTGGGGTTTCAGTCCTTACACAAAGGGGGTCTCGTGCCTCCTTCTGAGTGGTAAGAGCTCAGCCTTACATTAAAAGACTGGCTGATTCAAAGCCATGCAGTTCATAAGCAGAACACAATTTTGAGCACTAAGTGCAACTTCAAGCACAGATTTTGATTTCAAGAAGTACTGACACTGGAGGAACTTGAATTTATTAATTTGGTTTTGCAATTTTTAAAAACAGAATTTTATCTTTTTCTTTTTTTGGTCTTTTCAACACAGGGTCTCCCTTTAGTCCCAGCTGGCCTGGATCTTACTCCGTAGACCAGGCTGGCCTTGAACTCACAAAGATCTGCCTGCCTCTGCCTCCCGAGTGCTAGGATTAATGGCGTACGCCACCATGCCTGGCTTGGAATTTTATTTTATTTAACCCTTTGGTAAAGAAGAAAATGCCTTTCTTTTACATTTCCCACACTCAGTCACTGCCTTGATGCGTTCATGGATGCACATTTGCTACATTGTAAAAGTCACAAGTGGGATTTGATTCAGACACAAACACTGTAGAATTCATAACACTGGAAGCCACCCTTGACTGTTGCGCTAGGAAAACAAACAACGAAGAGAGGAGAAGGTAATTGTGAAAATGCCTTGAATTTGTAAGCGAATGAGTACTTAAAACATCTGAAATCATGTTAAAGCAGAAAGGACTGCATATTCAAACAAGTGATTCCCCAGGACAGGGCCTTCCCCGACTCTTTCCTGTCAGGTTGTACAGAGGATATAATTTTATTTATTTATTTATTTTTGGTATTTTGAGACAGGGTCTCCCTTATTTTAGTCCCAGCTGGCCTGGAGCTCACTCTGTAGACCAGGCTGGCCTTGAAATCACAGAGACCTGCCTGCCTCTGCCTCCCAAGTGCTAGGATTAGAGGCATAGGCCACCACGCTCGGCTTCAGAGGATATAATTTATAACCGCTGACCAATACGAGCAGTGTTCATTATGTAACAATTACTTTAGTGCATGTTGCTTATAAATCTGGACACCTGATTCTATTTGAAAAGCATAGGTGTGCCGGGTGTGGTGGTACACGCCTTTAATACCAGCACTCGGGAGGCAGAGGCAGGCAGATCTCTGTGAGTTCAAGGCCAACCTGGTCTACATAGCGAGGTCCAGGCCAGCTGGGACTAAAGGGAGACCCTGTCTCAAAAAGACCAAAAAAAAAAAAGCATAGGTATGTATGAAATAAAAACCCATATATCAAGAGAGATGCAGTACAAATAGGTCCAAACTGCCACTCTCCATTTGTTTTCTAATCCAAGCAATAAAACAGCTACATTAAAGTTGACAGATTACCAAAAGTTTTGCTTTCCAATATAAAACAACACTGGATTAAAAAACTCTGGCAGAAGCCATAGTAAAAAAAAAACAACAACATGACATTGGTACAAAAAATAGACACAGATTAGTGGAACAGACAAGGAATTCAATGCTAGGGATGTAGCTCAGTCGGCAGAGTGCTTGTTTAGCATGCATGAAGCTCTGAGTTTGATCCACAGCACTGCCTAAGTGGAGCATGTATTCTCAGCACTCAGGAGGCGGAGGAAGAAGACTAGAAACTCAAAATCATCCTCAGCTGTATAGGGAGGTCACGGCCAGCCCAGAATAAAGAACAGGGACTCAGAAGGAGACCTATATGTCTAAGGCCATGAAAAACCTTGAAGAAAGGATACTTCAATAAATAGAGCTGAGGAAACTGGGTATCCACATATAGAAGACTAAAACTGAATCCTCTCTCTCTCACCCTGTACAAAATGAACTTAAAATTGACCAAGGCAGGTCCCAAATGGAAGCAGGCAAACAGAGGAGAAAGTCTAGTGCACCATTTGGTCTTGAGTTATACACATCCCACCTTGTAATAAGGCACTTGACACCCTAGTTCCTTCATCTGTACCTACTATGCGCGCGCGCACACACACACACACACACACACACACCCTCTCTGATAATGCACCTGGAAACCTCAGAGCTCCCCCTGCCCCCGCCCCACGTAGTCTGCTGTCAATCTTGACAGAACATCTCTCTTTAATCTGTACTGTTGCTCTGCTCCAAATAAAATGATCTTGCTCATTTTACAGATCTGTAAGTGCTTATTTTTTATTCTTTTTTTTTTAATTTTTTATTTATTTTTGTATGTGTATGAGTGTACTGTCTGCATGTAGGTCTGTGCACCCGTGTCGTGCAATGCTGCGGCGGTCAGAAGAGGGTCTCGATTCCCCTGGAACTGGAGTTCTCCTGGAATTGGAGTTTCAGATGGTTCTCAGCCGCCATGTGGGTGCTGGGGATTGAACCCGGGTCCTCTGTAAGAGCAGTTGGCACTCTTAACCTCTAGGCCATCTCTCCAGCCCCTTATTTTTGATTCTTTAGATAAGAAGCCAAGAACCCAGAAACATTCAGACAAGACCCCAACCACCTTTAAAAGATGACTAGGGTAAAATAGTTTGAGGAATAGCCACAAGTAATTTCTAGATAAGACCTTCCATCTGGGAAGGAAGCACCTTAAGGTGGAGGATGTTAAAGGAAAAACAGCAGGATATTCTAAGGGGAGGTGAAACAGTCCATCCTCCAGGGAAGCTCAATAGCTCCAGGAAGTCCCTGAAACTGAGCAGATTCACCATATCCTTAAATAAGTCTTAAGGACTGCTGAGAGGCTCTCAGACCAGCCCAGCTGCCCAGAAGAAGCAGGGAGCAGCTGACTTGTCTAGAAGAGACTCTGACAAGCTTAGCTGTCCCTAAGAGATGCTCTTCACCTTGTCTAGCACCTGCAAGTTGTGCAGTGTGCTCCAAACTTCTAGCATCTGTCAACTAATCACCCATGTGAAGATGAGCTTTTGGTGAGTCATTTCTGCTCCTGTAAGTAACCCTCACCCATACTTTCTATAAGCAAGCCCAATTAACTCACTGCTTCACCAAGTTGGACTTTGGTAAGAACCTTATTTTGGCCTGTCATTGGTTCCCAATCTGAGCTAAGTAGATGTCTGTTCAAGTGTCCTCAGGAACAGTGTCACACAAGTGTTCACTGAGTAGGACTTCAATAGCTCAGAAAATAATAGCAAGAGTTGACATATGGAGCTCTATCAACTAAAACCATTCTGCACAGCAAAAGCAAGAATAAATACAAATTAACAGAATGAAAAAATCAGCCTACAGAATGGGAGAAAATCTTTGCTAGTCACTCATCTAACAGGCAACTAACATCCAGAATACATAAAGAGCAAAAATAAATCAACACTGAAGGAACAAGTGGTCCACTCGATAAAAGAGTATAAGGTCTAAACAGACACTTCTCAAAATAAATGTGAATGGCCAATCAATATATGAAACAAATGTTCAACATCTCTAACTATGAGGGAAATGCAGATCAAAACTAAACTGAGATTCCATTTCACCCCAATCAGAATGGCTACTATATAAAAATAAAAAGCTAGGTGTGGTGGTGCATGCCTCTAATCCCAGCACTTAGGAGACAGAGGCAGGCAGATCTCTCTGAGTTCAAGGCCAGCCTGGTCTACAGAGTGAGCTCCTGCCCAGCTGGGACTAAAGGGAGACCCTATCTCAAAGAAAAATAATAAATAAAAATATTTTTTAAAAAGTAACAAAGCTGATAAGGATATAGAGGAAAGAAAATGCTTAGATATTGTCAGTGGAAATATAATTAGTGGGGTCACTATGAAAAATGGTATGGAAGTCCCTCAAAAACTAAAATAGTATAGTAGAGTACCATACAACCCAGCTGTAGCACTCCTGGGTACATGCCTGAAGGAAACATAGTCAGCCTCCATAACAGACACCTGCATAACCATATTTATGGTGGCACTATTCACTAAAGCTAAGCTATGGAACAAGCCGTAAGCATCTGTAACAGAAGAATGTGTGAAGTAAAATATATATGTAGCATATATGTAATAGAGCATTAGTCTCTCATAAAGAATGATGAAATCTGCTGGGCATGGTGGTGCATGTCTTTTTTTTTTTTTTTTTTTGTCTTTTTGAGACAAGGTCTCCCTGGAGCCTCAGGCTGTCCTGGAACTCACTCTGTAGACCAGGGTGGCCTTGAACTCACAAAGATCCACCTGCCTCTGCCTCCCGAGGTGCATGTCTATCCCAGCACTTAGGAAGGAAGCAAGAGGTAGGCAGATCTCTGTAAGATGGAGGTGAGCCTGGTCTACATAGTGAGTTCTAGGCCAGCTGGGTCTTTGGGAGACCCAGTCTGTGAAAACAAACAAAAAACAAAAAACAAGATAAAATCATGTTTGTGGGAAAATGGTGGAATTAGAGGTCATGATATTAATCAAAACAAGATGCCGAAAAGCAAGCCCTGAATGCTTCCTGTCATATGTCGAAGCTGAAATACAAGCAAATTAAAAATAACCTGAAAGGAGAGGAATTAATGGAGAAGGGAGAGCATGCTGGAGGATGGCGGCAGATGGACGGTGGTCAAGGACTGTAGGTGGGAATATGGATCCTACTAGGACAACAAAGTACAATATATATGTACAAGAATGTCACAGTGTAATATTGTTTGTTACAATATGCATTAATGGCAAAGAAGAAAAAGTATAACATTGCCATTGGAAAATTTGGTACAAACACCAATTTGTGTATGTGTGTATGTGTGTGCACACATGCGCGCATGTGTGTGTGTGTGTGTGTGTGTGTGTGTGTGTGTGTGTGTTTGAGACAGGGTCTCCCTTTAGTCCCAGCTGGCCTGGAGCTTGCTATATAGACCAGGCTGGCCTTGAACTCACAGATACCCACCTGCCTCTGCCTCCCGAGTGCTGGGATTAAAGGCATGTACCACCACACCTGGCCTAAGACAGTTCTCAGCCACCATGTGGGTGCTGAGAATTGAACCCAGGTCCTCTGCAAGAGCAGTCAGTGCTCTTAATTGCTGAGCCATCTCTCCATCCCCACAAACATCGATTTTTAAAGAACTTATTGAAACTTACTCTGCATCCTAATGTATGTCCAAACTTTCTAAATATATTTAGGTATTTCAAATATGTATTATTTAGTGCACATGAGATGGCCCAGCAAGTAAAAGCACTGTTATGCAAGCCTGATGATGACATGGGTTCAATCCCCAGAACCCAGATAAACTTGGAAGGAAAAAACCAACTTCACAAAGTTGTTCTCTGACCTCCATACATATGCATGTGCACACCAATATACCCATCCCTCTCACACACACAAATAAGAACAAATAAAATAATTTAATTAAAAATACATTATTAAAAAATACATTATTTAGTTTTAGGTATGAATTAAAAACAATAATAAAAGTATGCAAGTTTAAAAGGGGGATTTGGGGTTTAGCTCAGTGGTGGAACACTTGCCTACCACATGCAGGCCCTGGGTTCTGTCCCTATAACTGAACACTTGCCTACCACGTGCAGGCCCTGGGTTCTGTCCCTATAACTGAACATTTGCCTACCACGTGCAGGCCCTGGGTTCTGTCCCTGTAACTGAAGGAAAGAAAAAAGGAAAAGAAAAGGGGCTCATGTTCCTCTTGTAGTACCGCTGTCTTGGCGTCTGGTATAACAGACGAGTTTTACTCATATCTTTGTTTTTTCCATTGTTTTAAAACCTTAAATTCTTAATTAAACTCTTAATTCTGCATTCTTTTATTTTGGGGCTCATTTTGTTTTTTGAGACAGGATCACATAGTACAGCCCAGGCTGACTGAGAAATGTCCAAGTAGCCAAGCACAGCCTCGAACTCCTGACCCTCCTGCCTCCACCTCCGAAGGGCTGGGATTACAAGCATATTACAGGCATGCACCACCCCAGCTCTTACCTGAAGTTCTTAAAGAAGAGCTGATTGGTTCCTTTTAAAATTCTTGATGCAGACTCCTATAAAGGATCCTGTTTCTGATTTTACACAGTAGCTGGAAAGTTCTTAGCCAATCTTGTGGGCAATGTCTAGTAAATGTTTATACTTCATTGCATATCTTTTGGGTCATAAATGGCCTTTATTGTGCTCTATACCATTAAAAAAAAATCCCACTAGTTTTTGCTTGTTTTTAAAAACCATTGTATTTTTGGAAACCCCATTAAATCCCTTTTTAATAGATTGGGTATGAAATATAAATATAAATATAAATAAATATAAATATAAATATAAGCATAAATTATATTTCTGAATTTTGTTCAAATTAAGAAAAACTGCTATGCCTGGTAGTATACACACATAATCCCAGAACTTGAGAGATCAAGGCAGGAGCGTTATGAGTTCAAGGCCAGTTTAGAAAACAGAGTGAGTTCTAGGCCAACCTGTGAAGGCTCAAAATACCAAAAAAGAAAAAGCCAAACAAAGCAAATTTGTATATCCTTTAATTAGAACCAGAAGTCTCAGGGTGTGCACATCATGTGAAGAAATAGGCATGTCTCTCCAAAACCCACAAAATGGCCGCCAAGGAGAAGCCTGTGCAAAGCTGTCTCTTAAGCCAAAGGGAATGCCTTAAGTACAAGAAGCTAAGCAGAGGGCCCAGAATGGCCGGCCAGATGTGGGGCCTGCCGCATCACAGGCTTTGCCCAGTGTGAGTCTTACCAACTTCGAGAAAGCCAGAGGAATGGAAAAGCAGTGAGAGCCTGAGATGAAAACTTAGAAGCTGGAGACTCCCCAGTTTTCTTCCCCAGGCTCTGTTCAAAGGTGAGGAATTTTCAAAAGGAACAAGAGTAGATCTTTGCATAAAGAACAGAAGGACATAAATAATCTGCAGAGTCGGTATCATTCCAAGCAAAACGTGACAGATTAGGCCGGGCACGGTGGCCCTTACCTTTAATTCCAGCACTCAGGAGATAGAGATGGCAGATCTCTGTGAGCCTGAGGGCAGCCTGTTCTACAATAGTGAGTTCCAGGCCAGCTGCAGCTACACGGAAACCCTGTGAATTAGGTCCAAAGTATACTGGACTCACATATGTTGAATTAAGAACAAATAATAGTGAACATTTTAGAGAAAAATCAAAATTTTATAATTGCTGGTACTGGTAAAAACATACTAATGATAATAAATACCATATGAAACAGAGGAGGGAAGCTAAGAAGAGTGTAACTATCATAATTGCTTTGTATTTCATAACAGGGAAACAACAGGTACTGCAACATCACCTCACATAACTTATGCGGTCAACATCTCACATGTGATTTTTCATAATTCTCCTAGTGCTTTGTTATTCATTTCAAAGAGCCCTTTAAAAATTAACATCTCTTTTTATAATAACAGAGTCATGTGAAGAGCTGTAATTCCTTCCATTTCAAAAACATTTCTTCTAGACAAGGTTCTCCCTGCACCCCAGAAGACATGAGTTTTTAAATGAAAATCTCAGTGTCCAATGTGGGATACCTCCCTATGAGTTATTGGTCAGAGAAGCCCCAGAGGCCCTACAACAACACAGGCTATTGCTCTCGGTCGCCTTCCATAGCTAGATGGCAAGATTCTTTCTGAAGATATAACACACAAAGGAGCTGACCTAGAAGCTGCTCCCTGCTGGCTAGCTGTCACGGTGCTGGAAGGTGCTGTGCAGGGGTAGAAAGTTATCCATGGCTCATCCAGTGGTAGACCCTGCATACTACACACAGACCTGCCCGGCAAGATGTGCTTACTGGTGCAACAGTGGCTGACAGTTTTGAGCCTAACCAACTACTTTCTAATTGGATTTGAGGCCTGATATATAGGAGGAAATTCGTGCCTGGTACTGTGACCTGGTCAAAAGCCTGGAAGGTGATAGGCTCTAGTGGGGAGCCTACTACTGTTGTTTTGATAAATGGACATGGTGTCAAATTAGCTTCTGTTTATGTTTATAGCCATAGATTAGTGCAATTCTCAGCCTTGGTCAGAGAAGCTTCTCTTTTTTATGCAGTGGACAATGGTCAATGTGCTGTGAATAAGTGACTGTTAAGTGCTCAGCCCTAAACAAGGCATGTATATCAACTCCCTCCCCCAGCATCCAGGGAAGAGTTCAGAAGAGGAGTTGGGAGAATATAAGAATTAGAGGACAGGGAGGAGTGGGGTGAAATGCTGTCTTCTGGAACTGACAAGGGTGTTGCAGTCATGAACTCACTGCAGCTATGGTGGCTTGCACAAGACCTGAGCAAGATCAAGCCAATCAGCATTCCACAGAAGGAGAGGGCAAGGCTCAAATGCTCTTCCCCTAACTAAGGAACTATTGGCAATTACTGATGGTTGGAGAAGGGGGATCATTTTCCTTTGGGAATTCCCCTAACTAAGGAACTATTGGCAATTACTGGTGGTTGGAGAAGGGGGATCATTTTCCTTTGGGAATGTGGCTGCTGGTAGGTTACAAATGGATGGCCCCTGGTATGTTCAGACAGACAGTGCCATACCCACGCGCATGCAGACAGCACTAACCAGACCCAGAGGGAAAGAGAGAAACAGAGAGAAGTGGACATGAAGGTGGAAGGGGGGAAGTATTGGGGTGCTCTGGGTGGAGTGGCAGCTGGGATTTGGGTTGGCTATAATCAAGATACATCGCGTTCATATGTGAGATTGTCAAAAAATTTTAAACCTAAAATATCCTTTAAATTAAACATTGCAAAAGTGCTTAAAATGTTTCTTCTGTTTCATTCAAGTAAATTATTTATGTCTTTCATTTTATTTACATATTTATTCATTTATTTTTCAGTGCTGAGGGTCAAACTCAAGGGTCTCACACATGCTAGGCTAATGCTCTTTTATAACCCCACCCAGTGCCTTTTGGGTAAATGGAATTCTACTGAAAATAAAAGGAACAAATCACTGACATACACTAGAGTCTTGACAAATCTCAAAGTTATTATTCTGCATGTACAGACCTAATACAAAACAGCACTTATTGTATGACTATACTTATTAAAACCTAGAGAATATAATTTACATGGACTGGAAGCATGTCAGTTGTTCTCTAGAGCTGGGTGCAGAGAAGGGCAAACTTGGGGACCTAGACAATCATCTGGGTGATTGAGATGTTTTGTATCTTAATCCTGTAGAGGTTCCTCAGGCATAGAAAATGGCAAAAACTCGTAGAATTGTGTACCTATATATGTACTATATAATATGTAACTATATAAATACTTCTACAAAGCAATTTAAAACACCACTCTGGCTCAGAAACATAGCTTGTAATATGACCTCATTTCTCCAAACTCTTTCCACCTGTATAGCACACCCAGGGTGACCCCATTGAAGTTTATCCAGTGTTAATGATGTGCCCATTTCTGGGCATTAGGATTCAAATGTCATTTATTTCCATTTATATTTGTCTTCCATATTCTATATATTGTTTGAATTTTTATAGTGGTCATGGATGATATTTTTACAATTCTTTTTTTTTTTTTAATCTTTTCGAGACAGGGTCTCCCTGTAGCCCCAGCTGTCTTGGAACTCACTCTGTAGACCAGGCTGGCCTTGAACTCACAAAGATCCACCTGCCTCTGCCTCTGCCTCCCAAGGATTAAAGATGTGCGACACCATGCCTGGCTAGTTTTTACAATTCTTTTTTTTTTTTTTTTCTTTTTTGCCAACCAGCACACACATATATAAACAATAAAAATATTTTTAAGGAAAAGAGTTTGTCATATTATTCATTTTTAGATGACATGATTTTATACATTTAAAATCTGAATACCCCACCAAAAAGCCAACAGCATTTGAAAATAAATTTGTTAAAGTTGGAGGATACAAACTCAGTATATGACAAACAGTATTTTTTTTTGCATACCAACAGAAACTTACTGAAAAAAGTAAATAAGAAATCAGTTTGCCCACATGGTGCTCTGAAAGGTCCTTTGCTTTGTTCTTCCTCCAGCTCCAGCACAGCTGGCTTCTCCCTCCTTCCTGCAGCCTCTGGGAGCTTTCTTACCAGAGCCTTCCAGCTCTCCTTTCTCTTTCGATTGCTGCAGCAGATCACCAGGGCAAGGTACCGGGCCTCCATGTCGGACTCAGCCCTATATCAGAGGTCAGTCTGGGACCGCAGGTCTTGACTTAAGCCATTTCCAGAGATCGTTTTTACAATTCTTAAACCATTAATTTCCAAAATATTATGCACATAATATTCCACTCCCATCCCTGCATATTGTTCTGAAAATATTATATAGAGACAAATTTCTAAAACAAAATGCAACGAAATACTCCAGGAGGGCTGGATCCCAGCCCTATCTCACCTAGACTAGGCCAGCCTCTACTTGCTAACTGGTGTGTGTGTGTGTGTGTGTGTGTGTGTGCATATATATATATATATATATATATATCTCCATATGTTTATAAATCTAAGAATATTTCCACCAGTTTGCTCAGGTCAAAATTTGACTTGTCTGGCACAGAACATTGTCAGTTCTATTCATCTAAGCAATGACTCCAAACTACAGAAATATAAGGATACTTCAGTTCAAAGTCTTATTATATAAGAAATAAAATGTATGAGTGGTGCTCCAAAAGCCAAATTGCTTGATAAATCCTTGGAATTTTTCTTGCTAAAGACGTTAAAATTTGATTGTGTCTGGGGCTGGAGAGATGGCTCAGAGGTTAAGAGCACTGACTGCTCTTGCAGAGGACCTGGTTCAAATCCCAGCACCCACATGGTGGCTAACAACTGTCCTTAATTCCAGTTTCAGGGGATCAGATGCCCTCTAAATTTGTTTTTAATTTTTAGTGTGTGTGTATTTTCTTTAAGGAATAATAAAAAGATCTACACTCCCTAAATTTAAAAAAGCATATATAATTAGCTAAGAGTGTCAATTTTTTTGTGCTCAGTTTGACTGTTCATAAATCAGCTGTGTGACTGCATTGCCTAGCAACTGTATTGACAAAGCTTTAAACATCTGCAATTAGCAGATTGGATGCTATTGTACACAGGTCCTTGAAAAGATGGTATAGATTACTGAGATGCAATATTCCTTTTTAGAAAGAATAATATGTATTTATATAGCCATCAAAGCCGGGTTAGACTGCAAAGTAAATAACATAAAAAAATTAAAATGGAAAACTACCTCTTCTGTGAACTGTCGAAGCCTGAAAGAAAAACATGTAAGAAGCTAGAAGGCCTCCAATGGCACCTATTGGATTTTCTGCTGCAGTTTCTAAAATGTCCTTGGCCTTAAGAAACACATGTGTAGCTGCTGGGTTATATTTGATATGGCCTCACTGTACCATAGATACAGCGAAATGTGCAGAAAATGCCTCTTCACAACCAAAGATGGCCCTCAAGCCAAACAAAGACTTCCAACACATCACGTGCACGTCTCCAGGCTCCGTGCCGCTCCCAGCTGGGGAGCCCCATCCCACCCTGCTCCCAGAAGCACTGGGCAAGGAGCATGCCAGAACTGATAGTTCATTCTTTCCTCCCAGAAGCACGTTAGTTCTCCTCCTGTTTTTCATTGTTCTAGAACAGATGTAACCCATACTCTGAATTCTGTGTGGAAGAGGTTCTGTCTGCGCACCAGAATTGATAGTGATCTACCTTGAAATGCAGATTCTCAGGCTCTGACTCCCAGGAGTCTGCTCAGGAGCAGGAAATGGGACCCTGGGTCTGTGCTTTTCAGAGCCTACCCATCACTGCCTACCGCCCCCTGCCCCCCATGAACAACCACTTCCAAAGCAGCAGGCCATGTAGCACCAGCACAAAGGAATAATGACCAGGATACAGTTTGTCCTCTCATGGAAAATCTGATTCTCCATGTAGTGCTGTTAGGGGTGGCCTGGGGCTGTTAAAAACTCATTATATCATTAGGAAAGATGAAAGTCGTTCTTGTGGGAGTGGGTTTATTCTCACAAGAACACAAGGGCAGGTGTTAGAAAGGGAGGCAGATCCTTGTGTTCTTTCCCTTCTGGCATGTGTGGAGCTTAGAAGGCATGGCTGCCTGACCTTGCACTTCCCAGGACTATGATCCAAAACAAACCTCTGGCCCATATAAATGACCCAGACTCTGATCTTTTGTTATAGCAACAGAAAACAGATCAAGATACAAGGTCAGTGCTTTACACCAGGACTAGGGCTTGAGAAATGCCATAGCAGCTTTGGGATGGACGTGTGCTGGGTGGTACGTGGATCATAGATTACTAGAACCACTCAACTCCTTTTCTTCTTTTACCACTTTTTTGTCCAGTCATCCCACCTTCCCACAGGTTCCCAGTTGACTTGTAGACCTTTTCGCTCCCTAAAGAAACTTAGTTTTGTCTCTACATTGGGATATTAATCTATCTACTCACTCCCTGAGTTTTTTTAAATATATTTTTATAGTTATTAAACTTTTTCATACATCATACATCATTTCTCAATCCCATTTAGAGTTATTTCCCTTTCCATGCCCCCCCACCCCACCTAAGTTCACACATTCTGCCATACAGGTTTTGCATCTTTTTTTGAGTCTTTCCAGAACCTTTTTTTCAAAGTAGAGGCTTATTGTTTTGGGGAGAACTTCACTGTTTCGGTCAGTTTTTTTCCAGTTTCCCTGAGTTTTTTATGAAAGATTGTTGCAAAAGTTTAGAAAAAGTCCATTCTCCAGAGTGGAGAATATACAAACATATAATTCTAAGCAGGTTCTCTGCCTTGAAAAAATAGTTTCCTTCATCCTAAAAATAATCTCGGGGCTGGAGAGATGGCCTAGCAGTTAAGAGCGCCGACCGCTCTTGCAGAGGACCCGGGTTCGATCCCCAGCACTGGGCGGCCGAGAACCGTCTGAAACTCCAATTCCAGGAGAACTCCAGTTCCAGGGGAATCCGACACCCTCTTCTGACCTCCGCAGCATTGCACAACACGGGTGCACAGACTTGCATGCAGATAGTACATTCATACACATACAGAAATAAATAAAATTAATAAAAAAATAATAAAAATAAAAAAATAATCTCATTTGGAACTTTCTTAAGAAAGTGAAATTTGTTCACACCCACAACCTTTCCATATAAACCCTTTAGGTAAAATTCATAAAGGGAAAAAACTATGACCATTCCCTAGAGAAGGTTAGTAGTATACAGTAAGTGCCAATCATAATCACTTCAAAGGGCTGGAAGCCACTTCCTCCCTAAGCCATCTGTGGTGGTTTGAATGGGACTGTCCCCCATAGGCTCCAAGTGTTTGGACATTTTGTTTCCAGTTGGCCTTGCCAATCTCCAGTCGCTCTCTACTTCCTGCACTGCTTGAAGATGTGAACCTGGGCTTTCTGCTCCAGCTCCTCTGGCCACAATGCCTTCCCAGCATGATGGACTCTAATTCTCCTGGAACCATGAATCATAAGCTCAAATAAACTCTTCCTTTTATACGTTCCCTTGGTCATGGTGGTTCTATCACAGCAACAGAAAAGTGACTAATGCACCATCCCTGACCCCTCCCCTTTTCCTCCCCTGAAAGGAGCCTGCAACAAGCCCTTGGGGGGGGGGTGGTGTCTCTGTTTGATTTTGCCTTGTTATATTCTGATCTGTGCCCACATCTACTACCAAAGCCCCACTTTCTCCAAGGTCCACACCGTGCTCCATAGTGTGTGCCTCAGAGAGAGTAAGAAAACCAAAGACCGCATAGCAACTTCGTTTACATTTGTAAACAATGACCTCGGGGTGCACAGAGCCCTTTTGCAATAGCCATGGATGTTTCTGTCTTTTCCCGTGGACCCAGATCTCCTGTGGCTCTTTTGTTGTTTGTCTCTTTCACTTCTAGCTTGCTGGTTTCAAACTTAACGTAGCAGCTTCTGTCATTAGGTTGGGACAGGAATATGCAAGCTATACTTAGAAAACAGGTTGCTGGGGCCGTAATGGAAAACCACATTCTTCCCAAGCATCTGCTGTGGTTACTGCTTAGGTCCAGGACCTGCAAGCTTCCCTGGAGAAAGCCTTTCATACCTCATCCTGCAAGAGGGTCTTACTGTATTCCAGGTGGTGTCTCTCCAAAATGGAGGTCCCATGAAGCTTTGCCAGTGGGGACGTGGACCTAGGAAGATTAAAGATTACACAGAAAGCCACACAATACAGCATCCTCATAGTTTAGGATTCTTTTTTTCATGCCTTCTCTCCTTCCCCACCCAAGGTCTATGAAATAAATGGCCAAATGCAAAATATTGGAAAGAGATTCTTTTTCATTTAAAAGATGAGAATGCCTTAGTGTGAAAATAAAGTTTCAGGTCTGACCTGTCCCCCACTTCCTAGCACTCAAAACAGGTTTGAGCAGCTGGCTATTCAAAACTCAGGTTCCTTTGGGTTGTTAGCCTCACCCATGGGCTCCCCTGCCTCTCAGAAAAATTAAAAAAATAAAATTAAAAGGGTGAGATGCGGGAAAACTTAGTTAAGATGGGTAGCATTCCTAAACCAATGGTACCTCCTTGGCCACACCCATGGGGTGGAGTGTAGTGATGAAAATTTGGCCCTGAGGATTGAGTCGTGGTGGATATTTAAGCAGACATGTTGGAATAAAATCTCTCTCTGCATCTGAACCTCAACCTGCGTACATGTGGTGTGCTTTCCTGCTCGTATTTTCCACATGGGTCATCCTAGGATTAAGTGAGCCCAGCCACAAATCTCCGCATGCCCACAAGGAAGGCCACCAGTGGTGGTGCACACCTTTAATCCCAGCACTGAGGAGGCAGAGGCAGGCGGATCTCTGTGATTTCAAGGCCAGCCTGGTCTAAATAGTGAGTTCCAAGCCAGCTGGAGCTACAGGGAGACCCTGTCTCAAAAGAGCAAAAAAAGAAAATTGAAAAAGGCAGGGTTTCCAGGTGTCGTCAGGGGGCATAGTTTCAGAGATAAGGAAAGACCAGGACCAAGGTAAGAAATGTCAGAGACAATCAGACCAAGGGGCACAATGTCAAGCCAGGAGGTGAGGCTTCTGTGGCCCCAACAGCTTCTGGTCACTCTGCAGGTAGCAGGCAGTCTTCTTGCTCCCTGGGTGTGAGAAGAGTAGTTCAGTCCTAGTCAAACTTTTCAGTGACTATAGTGGCCAATAAACAGCTCAGAATCTCTGAGTACTCCTGAGCAATTCTTCCAATGCAGTAAGAGAACATAGGAAGGCTCACTGAGAACTGCTTTGAAGGATGTCATGAAAAGAGATTGCATTTAATCCCAGGAATTTAACAGAGCTGCCAGAAGACTGCTAAGACTGTAGCTGAAGAAGACAGGCTTGATCCAGTCTGCGGTCAAGAAACCTCTACCACCACACATTCCTTCTGTCCACTTTGCAGAAGAGAAATGGTAGAAGAATGCTAAGAAATCACAGGCAGTGCCAGAGTGAGGCGGGGATCTAGCTCCACCCTTCTTAAAGAGCCTCGGTGGCATGGCCAGCCCTGCCGATGCCTATGACCCAAGACAACTCCGATTTCACCTTCCTGAGCCTGTTTCCTCATCCACGAAAGAGGGGGGATAATGTTGCCCCCCCAAGTGGAGCAGCTGGGAGATGAAATAAGACAAGGTATATCATGTGCTTAGGTTGGAGTCTGGCATACAAAAGTGCCCAACACACTAGGTATGGTGGTACACAGATGTAACCCCTGCACTCAGGAGCCTGAGACAGGAGGGTTATGAAGTCAGCCTAGTATACTTAGTAACACTTAGTCTCGAAAAAAAAAAAAGGAGGAAGGAAGGAAGGGAGGAAGAAAAGAAAAGAGAGAGAGAGAGAGAGAGAAAGAGAGAGAGAGAAAGAAAGAAAGAAAGAAAGAAAGAAAGAAAGAAAGAAAGAAAGAAAGAAAGAAAGAAAGAAAGAAAGAAAGAAGGAAGGAAAGAAAGAAAGAAAAAAAAATAGATGCTCTGCCAGGCATGGTGGCGCATGCCTTTGATCCCAACACTCAGGAAGCAGTGGCAGGGCGGATCTCTGTGAGTTCAAGGCAAGCCTGGTCTACATGGGGAGTTCTAGGCCATCTGGGGCTACAGGGAGTCCCTGTCTCAAAAAGACCAAAACAAAACAAAACAAAAAGGAAGAACAGATGCTCAAGGTGTATTAGTGTTTTGGAACTGAATGAGAGAGGACTCCAGTGACCACCAGGACACTTGCCCTTCAGGGGCAAGGAAGACAGAATGGCCAGCATGGAGTGTACACCCTAAAAGTAAAGGCATTCCCAAGCCTCAGTGGAGAGCTTTCTTCTTTTTTTTCATATGGACAATCTCATTTGATCTTTAAAGTTGCACATGTTAGATTATTGCAATTGCCATGTTCTAGCTGAGGACATCAAGGCTTAGAAAATGAATAATTTATGAACCAAATCTGTTTGAGCCACACCTGACCCCTATTATTACACTTCATTTCTTGGCGCAAGAGGATAGAAAACCAGCTGAAAGAGAGCTTGGTGGAAGCACAAAGTGAAGGATGGCGAGGCCGGGAAGACATGTCCTCTAGCCTGAGCCGAGGAGTGTTCCTTAGATATAAACTAGTGTAAGCCTGGGATTAGCACACTTAAATATCTGCATTCAGTACCCTGAATATGAATGAGTCAGAGGCACCTCTGAATTGGAAACAGAAAGGAATGAGGGTTGCAAGCGCTAGGGAGAAAGAGCAGATGTTATCAGAAGGGTGGGAGCTCTTGTGGGACAGAATGTCCCGAAGACTAGCAAACATGTTGCAGAGGAAGTAAGCCTGAGGGACAGGCAGGGCAGGGAAGAGCTTTCTTCCTTTTCCCAGCTCCCTCAATCATTCATGCACAGGTCAACATCACACATCCATTTACTTACTTCATTTGGTACAAATTATTGGTGCCTCTGTGGTCAATGTCATGGCAGAAAGCCGCAGCGAGCATGGCAAAAGCCTCAAGGTCTGTGTAGTACTTCTTCAGTCGCCCTGTCTAGAGAGATACACAGAGACATAGCTTTCTTTTTCTTTTTCTTTCTTTCTTTCTTTCTTTTTTTTTTTTTTTTTTTTTTGGGTCTTTTCGAGACAGGGTCTCCCTATAGCCCCAGCTGGCCTGGAACTCACTCTGTAGACCAGGCTGGCCTTGAACTCACAAAGATCCACCTGCCTTGCTTCCCAAGTGCTGGGATTAAAGGCATGCACCACCATGCCCAGCTGAGACATATCTTTCTTATACCATGTGCAGCCCATTTGCCTGCAAGAGAGAAGGAGGCCCACCGCATCTCCCCAGCAGGTTAGCTTTATTTCTACTGAGTCTTGTGGCATTTGGGGGCAATTCAAAAACCTAGCAGGTAGCAGGATTTTCCTTTTATGAATTTCTGAGTGATAATCTAGCAAGGTGCCCAAAGAGACTCGGGTCTCAGGGGTCAGCTGGGAAAGGGCTGGAGTTTGTGGGATTGTCTATGAATGTCAAAGGACAGATATGACATGCAGGTCATATTCATTTCCCGCCATGCTCAAGTGGAAAATATTCAGAGTTACAAAGATTTTCAGTGATTTCCAGAACTCTGTACCTACCATCAGCAAAGTAAACATGGTCTGTCCCACATTGAATCCATGTCGCCAATTGTGGTAGGTGACTGAGCGATACCCTTTCCGAACTGTGTACATCCATCTGGTAAGAACCTGTTACCCAAAGGCAACAAACACAGGTCAGACTTTAGAACGGAATCCCAATGCTAGGAGCTCTGTGACAAGCTTATCTAAAAAGATGTGCTGGGCCTATTGACAGAGTTTAAGCTAAGGTACTTACAAAGTTAATGATAATTTACAATCCAAACCAAGCTAATCTTCTGAACTCCAGAAAACATCACTGAACAACAATGGAATCAAACTGCTTTTCAAGGGAAATAGCATCTGACCTCTAGAGGTACTTTGAATTTCTCCACCACATTTAGCTCAAAAAACAGCCGTAGTCCACATTTAACCAATTCATGCTCTGTGATGGGTAAGTCGCTGAACTGGAATTCATAGAGGTCTGCTGCTTTGGGGTCTGGCAGGTCCTCTTTCTGTTGAAAGGACACATTGTTGCAGATTAAATTCAGCTTTTGCCTCTTGATGCCTACATACCTCACATCAAAAGTAAAGAAATAACGCGAGGGGCCGGGGAGATGGCTCAATGGGTAAAGGTGCTTGCCGCCAAGCCTGACAACCCGAGTTCCCCCTCTGATCTCCTCATGTGGATTGTGGAGCATGTACACACTCAGAGAGAGAGAGAGAGAGAGACAGAGACAGAGACAGAGAGAGACACAGAGAGAGACACAGAGAGACAGAGAGAGACTAAATAGATAAAAAATAAATAAGTAAATACAAAAAAAATTAAAAACAGATAATCGGATATAAGAAGACCATAAGCAAGTCTCTGAGCAGCACTGCCAACTCCTGCCTCTCCCCACACGCTATAACCCCCTCCCCCATTCCTCCCTCCATCTCCTCCTCTTCCTCCTTACACCCCACTTGACGACTGGTAAAACTGAGATTAAGAGTCATATTTTAAAACTTTCTAAATAGTGGGGTTTGATTCCACATCCAATTCCAGTAGCTACTTTCTCTCTATAACACAAAATACAGTGTTTACAGCTTTCTTACCCATTTCAATACTCCTCATTTCTACTTAGGAAATACTACAGAGCAGGAGATTGCTGAACTCAGCTCTCCCATAACTCCTGTTTGCTCAGTGATGGACTCCCACTCGACTCTGAGCTCCACAAGGGCGGGAATCACGCTCTTATCTGCTGCCAAATCCCAGAAGCTCAGTGCTGTTCTAGAAGGGCATTCGTGTAAACCTCTGTCGAATGACACCACAGGATCGATCACCCTAAATTGTAACTGCATTTTAGCAGAAAACAGAGTTCTCAGAACTATGGCAGCCAGCCCATTTGCAGTCACAGGCAGCTGATAAAACACCACTTTAATACAGGAACCACGGAATTGAAAAATCACAGTCTGTGGAACTGAGTGATAGCTAAGCTCCTCTTTGGTGTACTGGCAGCATCTGGCTCCCAGCGCTCGCTGCTTCCCAGGAGTCACGCAGTTGAGGTCCAAGGGCATCGAGGGCACCCCACCAGCCCACACAGCTGCGGCAACCCTTCCCTAGGTCTCTTGTCTCCAGCCTAGTTGAACTACATGCTCCCAGTGGGATCTTCTGAACTCTAATCAGGTGACATTTTAGTCCCAGTAGGTTGGCTGGTCAGTCTTGTCCTGCAGGCAGCTTTTCTTGATGTCAGGCTGGTGCTCCGGCCACACCCAGCCTCTTTGGCTGGGGTGAGGCAACACACTCTGGTCCCAAGGCCTCACTGGGTGTGGCCCTTGCCCTCCGTTCTGTCAGCTGTCCCCGTCTTGGGTCTCTGCCTGGCTAAGCCTGGCTTTCCCTTCAGGCCTTACCACGGCCTCCTCTATTGCAGCACTGTCTTCTGAGCAAGGAGTCCAGTTATGGCCCTCCTGACCCCAGGCTCATGCTTTATGAACATCCCTATGAGAGACGGGGGCTGGTCTCCCATTCCTGTGTCTCCCACCCCCTGGGGGCTTCTTGAAGCAGATTAGAACCAGGTCAGAGTATAGTCTGCCCTCAGCATCTAACACTGTTTCTTGTGTTGGATAGATATAAATCCGCCATTCCTGAAAGAATGAAAAAATTCAATAAAGGATGAAGTTATTGCTGTGGACTCTTCTGCAAAGCTCCAGTGGCTGGCCAAGTGCTCGTTAGTCCCGCAACCTCTGTGAGTGGCCAAGGTCTCCTGCAGAGCAGGAGAGGGGTGCAGGACACCATTCGTCACCCTTGCATCTGAGTCAGAGTGCTGCCACTCCTGTCCTCAGCAGAGACAGAACCGTGCCACCCCAAGAAAGAAGGCTGAGTGTCCCCGAAAGAAGACTCAGAGTGGAGACGGACAAATGGTTCTCATTGCTGGGAAAGGACGCCAGGGTATTAGCTAGCTCCTCGACACCTGGTTCGCTAAGTTCCAAAGTTTTACGTTGGAAAGATGTGGGTTAGTGCAGAGTAGATGCAACATTCAGACTAGGGTGCTTTTGGAAGTCTTCAATATTTTGTCCATTTTTCCTACTTTTGCAACATGGAGTTCTTCTTCCTCTGCCCACAGTCATACAGACCAATCACAGTTTTGTTTCACAAGAAGATTCATGTTGGTGAGGGCTGGTGAGGAGGTTCTGGGCCAGACGGGAGAAGGTTGTAGTGCTCAAAGATGGAGCCATGGAAGGAAAAAGCATAAGCAGCCCCAGGTGACATGAAACAATGTGGAGGGTGGGAAGCAAATCCTGGACAGGGGGCCAAAGGCCATGAATCTACAGCAAAGAACAGAGGGTGAGGATGGGAAGACAGGGGCCGTAAAATGGGAAGGGGCAGGTGAGAGAGCAGGTCTTTGTTTTGAAAGAGCCCTTCCATGACAGACTAGAAAGGGGCAGAGGAAAACAGAGTGAAATGGGGAGAGGGAATGGAATTAAATGCATATTTCAATTTCAGTCAGATAGAATTCAAGCCTCTGGAATTTCATTTAATGTCCCTCGAATCACAGGATCATAGAAGCATTGTATTCTGTATGTAGGGGCTCCACCCCAGGGTCAGAGCAAACCAAAGACTGTCCAGAAGGAAACCTGGGACCACCTCTGTCCACTTGCCAGAACATAGAACCCTCTCAGCGGGGAGATGTTGTCATCAAAGCCCCTGTGTGGTTTTAGTCACAATATCTGGTTTTTAACACACACACAAAAATGTGATGAATGCTTTAAAACAGGACAAAATGACTAAACTCAGGTGTAAAAATTAGAGAGTTGAGAAGCTAGGAAGATAGCACAGTTGGCAAGGCGTTGCTGAGCCAGCACGATGACCTGAGCTGCATCCCCAGGACCTACCAAAAGAGCCAGGCATGGTGGCTTGCGCTTCTAATTCCAGTGCTGGGGGGCAGCAACGGGGCATCTTTGGAGCTCGAGGGCAGCCAGCCTAGCCTAGTAGGTGAGCCCCAGGTCCTGGTTAGATGCTATCTCAAAAACATCATCATCGTTGGGGCTGTAGAGATGCCTCAGTGCTTACTGCTCTTGCAGAAGACCCAGGTTTGATTCCCAGCACCCACATGGTGGCTAACAACCATCCATATATAACTCCAGTTCCAGGGGAATCCAATGCCTTATGACTCTGCGGGCATTGCAAGACACAGATGCACTTACATGCACGCAGGTAATACTCATACACATAAAATAAAAATAAAATATTTTTAAAAAACACCATCATTATCATCATCATCAACAGCAACAGCAACAACAGCAAAACTGAGGTGGCAACTTCTAAGAAATGACACTCAAAATTGACTCTCTCTCTCTCTCTCTTTTTCAAGAAACTAGTAGAACCAGACTTATTGGTGATTCAAGTATTAAGAAGGGCCCTTTAAGACAAGTGTGACTGATGTATTTTTAAATAGAGAGAAAGATAATCAAATAGATAAAATAGTGAAGTTTCAACACTGAGTTGGACCTTTAAACTATTAAATTTACTTTCTAGAACTGAAAAAAAAAATCTTCTAAAATTAAGGACAAATTAAAAGGATTTAATTTGGGACACAAGGAGAGTCAGATCTAGTGAACCAGAAGAGAAGTTCACTTCACCAAGAAATAATGGCAGTGGCCTACTGGCCACCACAGCAAATCTCCAAATTCCTCCAAATTCCAGAAGAGAAGCTGATGACAGCACTCGCCCATTGCCCTGAGAAGGTCTGGGCTCAAGTACCCTGGCATGTCCTCTGGGACGGCCATGCTGCAATCCAAAGCTGCTAATATTAACTGTGCCATGCTGTCCCTAGACTCTGAGATCTCTCATGTGGTCGTCTAGTTTAGCTAGGATTATAAATTGTCTTTGTGAATTGAGCTGTATGGAGCAAAGACAAAAGCAGGAAACCAAAGATTAGTCTGGAAGAAATCGCCTTTCTTTTTAGCCAAAGAAGAAGAAAGGCAACATTTCCTTGAAAAATGAGAAAATGTTCAAATATATTCTGTTGTTAGGCGTCAAGATAGGTAGGAAACACCAACATGGCGAGGAGCTGTCTTCCTTCACAGTCTTCAATTACATCTATATTTAACTTCTCTTTAAATTTCTATAAGAGAAAAGCAGTTGAGGTGCGAAATTCCTACAAAAATTTCTGTATGAGCCAGGTGTGGTGGCGCACACCTTTAATCCCAGCACTCAGGAGGCAGAGGCTAATAGATCTCTGTGAGTTCAAGGCAAGCCTGGTCTGCAAAGAAAGTTCCAGGACAGCTGGAGCTACAGGGAGACCCTGTCTCAAAAAGATAAAAAAAAAAAAAAAATTCCTGTCTGATCCCTCTACCAATAAAACCAGCTAAGACACAGTTAAAACATTTTACATATTTGTTACATGTAAATACATACTCTGGACCCAAAGACATTTATAGAAAGTGGGTTTGAAGAGCTATGCCAAAGAAATAACTGAGTACAATTATTTCTCTAGTTCCCCAATATCTACTGGTTGCCATCTTAGAACTAAGCTGTGGGCCACATGTATGCAAGAAAGAAAAAGAAAACTGAATGGTTTACATATTTCTCTAATGGCAATTTCACATAATTCCTGAATGCTTTCTCCTCTATATCATCTCAAACACTTAAGTCAAATATCCTCTTAACTCGTCTTTTTTTTTTTTAATTTTTTTTTTTTATTATTATTGTAAATGTACTGTCTGCATGTAGGTCTGTGGCAACCCGTGTCGTGCAATGCCCGCGGAGTCAGAACTCTTAATGGCCCCAGCAGACCCAAACCAAACACCCCCCTCCTCAAACTAACACCTATCCACACACCTAAAGCTAGGAAAGTGCCAGAGATAGTGCATATGTGACATTGTCCCCTTCATTTTATGGTAATTGGGAAATCATCAGGAAAAATCCATTGGCTCCCCCATCACCCATGATATTGGTCTGGGTCATGTGATTTGTTTTGGTCAATGAAAATTTTAGTGTTTGTGATGTGAGCACAGACGTAGAGCCACCAGATTGCTGCTGCTGGTCCAAAAAAGATGAGAAGTCATAGAACAAGCCAGGCTCACAGCTTGCAGCTGCTCTTAGCCAAGGTCAAACAGCCTGGTCAACCCATAGACATACATAACTGAGAGATGGATGTTTTTTTTCTATAGGTCTTTGAGATGTTACAGTGGTTGTTACACAGCATTAGAGTAATAGCTGACTGACACACTGCTCTTCTTCAAAATATTTTTTTTCCTTCCTAGCATACTTGCATCTAGAGATCACTAACTCCATTTCTACAATCCCAGAAATGGTTTCTTTCTTTTCTTTTTTTTTTTTTTTTTTTTGGTCTTTTGAGACAGGGTCTCCCTTTGTCCAGCTTCCCTGGAGCTTGCTATGTAGACCAGGCTGGCCCTGAAACTCACAAAGATCCGCATGCCTCTGCCTCCGAGTGCTGGGTTATTAAGGTGTACATCACCATACCCCCGGCTCGTTTTTTTTTTTTTTTTTTTTTTTTTAACAAATTGCTATTGTATTGCTGGAGATCGGATTTCCAGGAAGGACAGCTTGCTAGATAGACTCCAGCTCTTCCTCATAACCCTCCTCTCCTTCTCCTACACTTTAACATCTCCTCATTAGTCCGACTCCTGGAGGTAAGTAAATACTTTCCAGAAGATTAAATATCACCTACTGTCCACAGGACTGGATTCCCCACTTACCAAAATAGACTCGATTTCATCCTGGGTAGCTTTTGCATGGTTCATCAGCATTTCCTGAGCAATGTTCATTCTGTTTTCCAGCTTATTCACTCTCTCATAGGTGTCAGTATTTAAAAGAGACCATCCAAGAAACTGGGTCAGAGTCTGAAATGTTAAAAAAGGCGATTCAGATTCTCTAAAGTTAAACAAAAATTGTTTTGCATATAGCATCTGCAGGCATTCCTATATGCCAACAACTCAGTTCTCTATAAAATTTTTTATTGAGAATTTCATACATGTACAAATGTGTTCTGACTAAATTCCCCCCATACTCTCCAATCCAACCCCCAACTGCCACCCCCCCACTTTTTCCTCTTCTTAACTTCATGTGCTCTGTGTTTGTTTGTTTGTTTGTTTGTTTGTTTGTTTGTTTGTTTTGAGACAGGGTCTCCCTGTAGCTGCAGCTATCTTGGAACTCACTATGTAGACCAGGCTGGCCTTGAACTCACAGAGATCTGCCTGTCTCTGCCTCCTGAGTGCTGGGATTAAAGGTGTGAGCCCACCACACCAGGCTATGTGCTCTGTTCTTTAACCTGCTGAGTCCACTTAGTAGTGTCTGTATGTGCCGGGTGCGGGGCATCCACCGGAGCATGGGAACAGGGCCAGGTCCTTGAGGAAAACTGGCTCTCCCGTCATCGTCGTCAGCTCCTCCCAGCTACTCTGTCCTTCTGTGTGTGGTGGCGCACGCCTTTAGTCCCAGCACTCGGGAGGCAGAGGCAGTAGCTAAACGAGCTAAAAAACCAACATTTTCTATTAAAGTATAAAGTTTTAGCTTAACCCAAATTCTTTCAGGTCTTATAAAAAGAGGAAAGAGTATTTTCTTTTTTGGTCTTTTTGAGACAGGGTCTCCCTTTGGTCCTAGCTGGCCTGAAGCTCGCTATGTAGACCAGGCTGGCCTTGAGCTCATAGAACTCCACTGCCTCTGCCTCCCCTCCATCGCCTTGTGAACTTCAGGCACCCCTGCTCTCTTACTACGGTGCTTACCTCAGTAATGTGCTCATCATGTTCATCAAAGGCTTTCCCATCCTTCCTGTTATAAAATGTAGCTACCCCCACAATGTCCTCTTTTTTATTGACAATAGGCAGAGACAAGACATTTTTAATGACCCAGCCAGTTTCATCTACTGGTCCTTTCTGTAAAAAATAAGGGAATTGAGGTTTCTTTAATACTTTTACTTTTACACTTTGAAACTGTTACAGATTTCAAAAGAAATATGTGAAGTGCCACAGATTCTTCACTTAGTTTCTGCCAATGGAAGCATCTTACAAAACTGTAATACAGCTGGGCATGGTGGCGCACGCCTTTAATCCTAGCACTTGGGAGGCAGAGGCAGGCGGATCTTTGTGAGTTCAAGGCCAGCCTGGTCTACAGAGTGAGTTCCAGGACAGCCAGAGCTACAGGGAGACCCTGTCTCAAAAAGACAAACAAACAAAACTGTAGTACAATATCAAACCCAGGAAACAGACAGTACACAACCCTCAAACCTTATTGGTTTCAACAGGTTTACCTGTGTGCATTTCTCCTTGTATGTTTGTTTATGCGTTATGGAGACTCAACCACCATTAGAATTAACAGAAACTCTCCATCACCACAAAGCAGCCTTCTACTACTCCTTGACACTCACCCCTGCCCACCTGTCATTTAATTTATTTTTTTTAAATCTATATTTTAAAGGCATTACTATTTTTTTTAATTTTATTTATTTTCATATGTGTATGAATATACTGTTTGCATGCAGGTTTGTGCACCCGTGTCGTGCAATGCCTTGGAGGTCAGAAGAGGGCGTCAGATTCCCCTGGAACTGGAGTTAAAGATGGTTTTTAGCTGCCATGTGGGTGCTGGGGATCGAACCCGGGTCCTCTGTAAGAACAGTCGGTGCTCTTAACCTGTAGGCCATCTCTCCAGCCCCCTTAGTTTATTTTCAAGGGAATCTCTGTGGCAGAACATGGCTAGTACAAATACTCTACGATGTCCACCTAGATGTTCCAGAACTAGAACCGGCTGTCTTCGTCCTGTCTCCCTCACTTCTCCCTTTGTCTCCCGGACCTGGGGATGGCGTTCCTTACCCCATGTGACCTCACTGTTTCCTTTTCACTCTTTCTGTGCTTGTTTAGCTACTTTCTTATACTTAATTCTTCCTATTGTAATTCATATAATTTCTGTCTTCTTCAAGATAGTCTTTAGGCCGGGCGTGGTGGCGCACGCCTTTAATCCTAGCACTCAGGAGGCAGAGGCAGGTGGATCTTTGTGAGTTCAAGGCCAGCCTGGTCTATAGAGTGAGTTCCAGGACAGCTGGGACTACAGGGAGACCCTGTCTCAAATAATACCATATAAAAAAAAAAAAAAAAAAGATAGTCTTTAGGTTTATGGTATGTTGAGTTTAGCAACATCTGTGAAGACCTCGTGATATGCCTAGAACTAGGCCAGTTGTGAGTTATGAGTGAGTAAAGCACAGGCCCCACGTCCACTGGCAGGGGGTTCAGGACTGTTTCTAGAAGTGTGGCCCAAGGACTGCAAGGCAGCAGATTTTAATAAAAATATTTTATTTTTATATATTTTTTATTGCATGTATATGTGTCTCCGTGTATGGGTTTGTGAATATGAGTGCAGTGCCTATGCAGGCCAGAAGGGGGCATGGGATTTCCCTGGAGATGGAGTTTCAGGCATTTGTGAGCCACCCAACATGGTTGCTGAGACTCCAACTTGGATCCTTCGGATCAATATAAGTTCTTAACCACTGAGCGATCTCTCTAGCCCCTGCAATAGAGTCTTTCCAGCCTGCTTCATAGTCCCTGGGAATGCATCTTTTTTTTTTTTTTAATTTTTATTAATTTTATTTATTTCTCTTATGTGTATGAATGTTACTGCCTGCATGCAAGTCCTGTGCACCGTGTCGTGCAATTGCCTCGGAGGTTCAGAAGAGGGTCTCGGATTCCCCTGGAGCTGGAGTTCTCCTGGAATTGGAGTTTCAGACGGCTCTCGGCCGCCATGTGGGTGCTGGGGATCGAACCCGGGTCCTCTGTAAGAGCAGTCGGTGCTCTTAACCGCTAGGCCATCTCTCCAGCCCTGGGAATGCATCTTAAACAAGCTCCCCAGGCAGTTCCAAGGCCCTTGCAAGAGACCCACAGTGTGCATTTGTACAGTCTGGCTAAGGCAGAAGGAGCCAAAGACTCAGCACAGCACATTGGTAGTCCTTTAAGCTTCTCGTGGCTTACTTAGTCCTCCAAGGAGACTTAGGTTGACTCTCCCATGAAGCCTTACCGTCATTTAGCACCTATGTGCTTTCTAGAGATGCTTCGGAATTGTTGGGTTTGGTCTCTGAGGCTGTCTTCTAAATTTATCAGAGACTTGCATAAACTACTAAATTCCATATAAGTAGTGGAATAGTGGTGAGCACATAATTGTCAACAATGATTGTTTATTATGTAAACAAATAGTACAAATAACTTGTTTATTATATACCACTAGTCATTGTTCTCGGAAGGAAAAGCAGAGAAACCAAACCTCAGTTTATGGTTCCTAATCGTCAAAGCTTTAGAAAAAGGATGCAACACACAGTGTCCTCAGGGTGCCATCCTTAGAAAACAACAGAAATTCATATTCTTAAACTATCATGTGGACTAGGGACAAAATCATTAACAGGCCATGTATCACATGTATGCAAAATTACTTTATAGCCTTAAGTTGTGTGTGTGCGTGTGTGTGTGTGTGTGTGTGTGTGTGTGTCCATGCCTGTGTGCTTGTGTGCTCCCACTAGGAATCAAATCCAAGGCTTTGTGCACATTAGGGAGTACTGTATCATGAACTACACCACCAACCCACCCTCATGTATATCAGGTGTATTTCTTAAACCTTCCAAAGTAAGCTTTACACTCACTACTTCTGAATATTTTAGTACATTTTTATTGTTAGTAGTCATTTAGTTTGCCATAGCAAAGAAACAGAAGAAATCTAATACTTAGAAAAATTAATATGACAAAAACTTACAATGGACACAATTTGATGCATTCTCCCCCGTCCCCTCGGGGACTAAGGTCACTTTATAGGAAAGATCCCTTAGTCTGTTTCAAGCAACACTTGTAGACAGAACAATGATTTCTGTAACCAAAGATGTCTACCTCCTAATCCCTAGAAGCTACGAATGTGATCTGTCACAGTTGTAGATGGAATTAAAGTTACTGATCAGCTAACCTTAAGATAAGGAAATCACCCTGGATTTCCAGGTGGACTTAATATAATAACAAGGAACATTGGAAAGTAGTAATGAAAGCAGAGTCCGAATCACAGAAAGAACCTATGGTAGAACAAGGTCTGGGTGCTAACCCTTGCTGGCTTGGAAGATGGGAGGGAGTGTGAGCCAAGGAATCCCAGCAGTCCCTAGGGGCCAAAGAGTGAGAAGAAGACAAGGTGTCCCATAGAGCCTTCAGAGAGGGGCACAGTCCTCTAACACCTTGGTTTTAGTGCAGTACAAGCAATTCTACACCTCTGACCTGCAGAAATCTAGATGAACACTTACTGTGCTGCTTCTAGCAGTAGGAAACATATATGCTGCACTCCAGGGAACAGAGTTTGCAGGGAACACGTCTTTGCAGGTTTGCTCCAATAATTGTTCATGTTTTATCTCTGGCTTTTCCATCAAACATTTTCACATAACAGGTCGTGATGTTAAGGTGGCAAACGAGTAGACAGAAAAGTGGGAAAGCAGAGCATGACAGGAGGATGGTGCTTTGGGAATGGTGGATGCCCATCCTGTGTCTGCTCTAGGGAGTGATGCCCAGGGGATGTCTGGGAGGGGAAGCAAGGACAGAACTGGAGACAGCTGTTAGATAGAGATAGATAGTCCTACCCAGACTAAGGAGAAAAGGATAGATGCAAAGGTGAGTGGAATAATTGTAGACCAAAGTGCAGTTCTGGAACAATTTATGGGGATACCAAGGTTTTCTAAGTGGGTGTTGGCCATCTCCTGCGATGGGCTTTTCCATGGTTGGTCACTGGCTAGAAGGAAGGCCATGGGATACACAGGACTGCAGAGTATGGCTCCCTGGACAAGCACACTTCTCTGGGTACCATACTGAGGTTTGCTGAGGATCCGGAGGATCTCTATGGACCATAGGTTTGTCCCATCACAGAGACTTCTGAGGCTCCTTCCCAGGATGATCAGAAAGGTTATATCCCTCTGTGCCCTTGTGCTTTCAGGAGCCAAGGTGGCTCAAGAGAAAGCACAGCCCCTCAAACCTCAGTGAGCACCTGCTTGTCCTGGATGAGCTTCTCACCCACTTTCTGCTTCTGCAATAGCTGTTCAAGGTTCAGACACTCAGAAAATCCCTGTTCCCTTCTGCCTGTGCTGTCTATCCTGGCACGCAATTGCTATAGACTCAGGAAACAGGGATGGGCAAACATAATCACAAGCAGACTTTGGTTGCAGGAAGGAAGGAAGAAGAACCAACAGAACCATATGGTGTTTGTATGTTTCCACCTCAGTAAGCAAAGGATAGGCAGGCAAAGCCGGGGGAAGCCTCTATGTAAGCAAGCAGGTATGTCCGGGTTTCCCCAACATCTGGTTTAGTTTGCTTTTGGAGCTGAACCACTCATGCTGTGAGGAAGCTCACAGAGAAAGACAGACATCAGCAGTGCCCACTGGAGGGACGGGTCTCCTGACCCAGATGATCACAGAGCTGCAAGTGCCAGCACACAGGGAGGAGAGGCTGTGGTACTCTGGTTAGCAGCTTCATCTACTTCTGCACAAGGCTAGGAAGAGCTAACAGAGATGACAGCTGATCCTCTCAGAGAATTAAAGAAACTGGAAAAGGGAAGATGAGCCCTCAAGTCCTGTAATTGTCTGCCTTGTCTGTTTCTGCTGCTGTAATAGAATAACCACAGAACCAGTAACTCATAATGAAAAGAAATGGATATTTCTGCTCCACAATCTGGGAGGGGCTCCTTGCTGTAAAGTGCACCACGGGTGAGCGGGCCCAAAGGAACCAGCTCGAGTTTTGATTCCTCTTCTTATAAAGCCGAAAATGTCCTGTGCTTGCTGGCTCCACCCTCATTTATCTCAAACTACTTCTCAAAATATCCAAACGAAATGCCATCAACCTGCACTTAGGGATTAAGTTTTCAACATATGAATCCAAAGGGGACACATTCAACCGCAGCACTTGTGACAGGGGGGAGGAGTGAGTGACCCAGACCAGCACGCACAGCAGGGCCTGTGCAGGGACTTGCCAGAGTGGAGGTCGACTCTCCAAAAAGTGAGTCTCTGAATATCAAGGGGAGATAAAATCCAGGGACCCAACAGGACCTTTTTTTCTGGTAGATCCCAGTTACAGCATGTTACAGGAAGGGCTGCTGGGAAAGCCATCCGGGGGGCTGCATTTGAGCCATTCGGTATCTCCTGTGAATCATTCAAACGAGGGCTACAGAGCACCAAATATGTGTCAGGCTCAGCTGTTGCCACTAGAGTGAGCGAACGGAGGTGTGGCGCCCACCTCTCTCTCATCTTTCTCATCTCCAGCTCCTTTCTTCACTAAGAATCTGCTTCTTGGTGGCCAATGGTCCAGCCAGAGGAATAGGACTTGGCCCCTGTGTGTGCCTGCTGACTATACCTACAGCACATATGGATGAGACTCTGTGGACAAGAAGAGAGAGCACCTGCCCCATCCATCCATCCATCCATCCATCCATCCATCCATCCATCCATCCATCCATCCATCACCCAGTCCTGAGAGATGAGGCAGGGCCGGGGTTGCCCTTACCTGAAATGTGAAGTACTCATCTGCAGGGGCATTCAGCATGTTACAGATCTGTAAAGCAAAAGAGACAGAGTTCTTCTGAAATGTCGGGAGGTAAGGCCATGTAAGCCCAAAGAGGATGGAGAAGAAAGAACACACTGGAAGTGAGAGTTTCCCACACAGCTCCTGGCTGCTTGATAAACAAATTATTCGCACAGACCTTAGATTGGGCCACACTTGCTCCATCATTGAAGTTACCTCCTCTTCTGACAAGTTACGGCTGACAGGCATACCTTGTCTGCTCTTCCTCACCCTCTAACCTCCAATAATACCCTTTAACTTTGAAAAACTTGCTCTACAGGCCAAGCTGAGGAGAAAGCTGAACAGAAAGGCTGCTCTGCTGAGGCAGGTGTGAGCGTGGGTTCTGGGACTTCTTTCTTTGTTTCTTTTTTCCTTTCTTTCATAAAGTACAATCATGATAAAAAGAAGGTGGCTAACGAACAGCCAAAAGAGAAAAGGGTTCCCTCGAAGATATCGCTGTTACTACTAGAATTCAGAGATTGTTTCTCATATCTATTTCTAAATCATCTGGGGTACAGTGGGTCTTAATATAAGATTGTATTTTTCTTTTCTCCAAAGTTATATCAGACACTTAAAATGGCAGCTTTTTAAGCCCAGGTGGTAATGATTAAGTAAGTTGCTCCTTTGAAAGATGAGGAAGTAGAAATCCAAAAAGTTTTAGTGCTTTCCTAAATTCATTGGGTGAAAAGAGAATTGTAAGCTCCAGAGAGAGGCTGGAGAAATTGGTTCTCCTGCCCAGGGGCTGGGGAAAGCCCAGGGCTGTGGAGTCACCAACTTCTACCCACTATAGAAGGCTCGAGCTGCCACCAGTTTAACCATTTGCTCACAAAATTCCTGAAAACCTGAGAATCTTGCATCTGAGGGTGTTTTTGGTTTTGGTTTTGGTTTTGGTTTTTCTCCCCACCACTCTAAGCTCTGTCAGCCCCAGGGCCCAGGGTGCTTTCTGGGAGCAGTTGAAATACATCAACTGTTTTCATAGTACTCTTACAAAGAAAATGTGAAAAATCCTGCAAAGTTTTGGTTTATTTATTTTGTACCATCAGTTAATTTCATGATTTACCTTGAATGTTTGACAATACTTCATGGACTAAGGATCCCTCGTGTGTGGTTTAACACTGCACAAACCAGCTGATTCCTTTTTTCTGGTCTTTCTGTTATGGACATGTTTTTCTTTTTTTTTTTAATAAAAATATTTTTTAACAATAAGTAATAATTTATGAGTACAAGCATCCTTCATGTAAAACCAATTTGCAAGCAGTTGTGCCCAAACCCACACAGCCCAAGGGTCCCACCATCCAGCTAGGGGGGCTTGTATGTACAATCAAGTTGATCAAATATGTGTTATGGACATGTTTTTCATCCCTTATTCTGAGGCTTCAAGAGAACATTTGTCAGGCTGGAGAGATGGCCTAGCAGTTAAGAGCTCTGGCTGGTCTTGCAGAGGACCTGGGTTTGATCTGTAGCACCCACATGGCGGCTGAGAACCATCTTTAACTCCAGTTCCGGGGGAATCCGACACCCTCTTCTGACCTCTGTGGCATTGCACAACATGGGTGCACAAACCTACATGCAGATAGTACATTCATACACATACAAAAAACAAATTAAAAATTTTTTTAATTAAAAAAAAGAGAACATTTGTCACCAGGTTAAGATAATCAAGGCACTTGAGGTAGAATTAATCTGATCGTGAGTTATAGTCACTAACTTTTAATATTTAAATGACTTTAAAAAGATGTCTGAAATTTGTGTGGCTTCAGAATAAGAGGCCAAGGAATGGATGACTCTTTCTCATATTTTTTAAATATTTTCTTATGATTTCAAAGTCTGGGTTAACCTACATTGTCCCACCTGCATTCCTCTTTCCTTTATCCTACGTCAAAGAACTAGCATCTCATCTTATCTTGTACACCTTCTGTTTTGGTTTTGGTATTAGTTTTTGTGTTTTGTTTTGAGACAAGGTCTCCCTGTAGCCCCAGCTGGCCTGGAACTCACTATGTAGACCAGGCTGGTATTGATCTCACAGAGACCTGCCTGCTTCTGCCTCCTGAGTGCTGGAATGAAAGGTTTCTGCCACCCTTGCTTCCCTATCTCATGCATTCTTGGTTCAGTAATTATATTTCTATCTTAGTTACTAAGCATTTCATGTACTTTTATTTAGTATATAAGTTTGTCCAATAACTTACAAATCCATTTTCAGCAACGTATGTTGGCAATCCACTAATAAATGTCCAGTGGTCTGCAGGAGGTGACCTTGGATAAGATTAGAAGAAAAATCATGGTTATATATAAAAATGCATTGAGTGCAATCAAGAGGGTCCCCCTGACTACTTTCTGGCAACACTCACGGAATCACTTTGATCTCTTCTTTTCCATGTAAAATGTAGTCGATTACTTTATAAAAGACAATTTCCTAAGAGAAAAAGGAGATTATGAGTCTGATATTATGTTCCAAAGGAAATTATTTTCTTTCTTTCTTTTTGTTTTTATGTGCATGAGTGTTATGCCTGCATGTGTGTAAGTGCACCTGTGTCATACTATGCCTGTGGAGGGCAGAAGAGGGTGTTGGATCCCATGGAACTAGAGTTATAGACGGTTTTTAGCCATGACGTGGGTGCTGGGATTCAAACCTGGGTCTTCTGCCAGAGCAGCCAGTGCTCTTAACCACTGAGCCATTTCTCCAGCCCCAAAGAAAATAATTTTCATTGAAGAATTTGGCCCTTAAAATTCTTCTTATAAATAGCACTTGATTTCCTACCAATGGTTTTCTGTAAATAACTAAACTGCTCATATATTATTTATGAGCTTGTAATAAAGACAGAAGTAGTATAGACTGCATATATTCATTAAGAGTAGATTAAATTTCAGAAGTTGAATTAACCCAAACAACTTTTGGGGAAATCTGACTACTTTTTTTTTTTTAATCTTTTTGAGACAGGTTCTCCCTGTAGCTCCAGCTGTCCTGGAACTCACTCTGTAGATCAGGCTGGCCTTGAACTCACAAAGATTCACCTGCCTCTGCCTCCCAAGGAAATCTGACTACTAAATATGTCACCAGCCACTCTGTCACATATAACTATTGCTTTTTGCTGTCCAGAAGTAGCTGATGTTAATAACTTCATTAGAAAGAAAAGACATAACTTATAACTCCAAACATGTCTATCATGCAGCGAGCAGACAGCTTTTCTCTTGTTTTCTTGTCTGAACAGGTGGCTTCAAAACAGAGAACAATGGATCCATTCTCAAGCCAAAAGGGACTGGGCATATGAAGGACTTGAGGCCTGAATGAATCCAACAACTTCCATTTCCCATTTGCTGAGAATGCAGTGGTGGAAGAGCAAACATGGTTCCTGCCTCCAGGAAACATGTAGATGAGTCCGACAGTAAATCTAACACAACCCGTCCCCGAAGTTCCCTATTCTGCACAGCTGAAGAAAGACTGGGGCACTTCTTCAAAAGTTGTACCAGTAGCTGTGATGCCTTCTTCCTGCATAGAACCACTGACCCACCAAGCCCTGGCTTTATGGGAGAGGAATCATAGAGGTTAAATTAGTTAAGTCGACCCCACTGGAGGGGGCAGAGCTGGGCAGGGTCCTAGTGACGTTCTTTCCCCTGTGTATTGCAGTCTCTTAGTGCATAGCGCATGCAGCACTGAGGATGACGAGTGCATTTACCCTGCCATCTGGTGTCTTTGGTCCTTTATAAGGTTCAACTTCTCCAAGCTTGATTGGCCATTCATCATAGAATTCCTGGAAGCAATTATATTTAAGCATTATTAAACAAACCATCTTATAACCTGCCAAATCTGAATTATATGCACTAATGTATTTTATGTTAATCTACATAGTTTGGGAATTTTAGGCCTAAACATCTATAATTTCCAGTAATACTGCTTATGAATCCATAACTGTGTACAAGTTGCTTAACCTTTATTGATTTATTAAATGATATAACACAACAGGTGAGAAGGCTGTTGTGAGGGTTAAAAGAATAATACATGCCAAACACCTATTACACTCACACGTAGTTCAAAGCACTCTGTCTCATAGACAACTGTTCTCCAGATATCTGAACTAAACCACATAGGGTGAGAGACTTCAGAAAGCAATGTCAATTGCCTTACCCAACTCCCATTCTCCCTTTTCTTATTAGCAGAACCTGCTTTCATTTGTGTAGTAGGTGGTAATTTGCTCAGGGAAGATGACCTCTGCCCAGCCCATAACACGTCTATACAAAGTGCCTAGGTTAGTTCAAGGGCAGTCTGTGGTCCAAGAGGAGAATTCTGCTGAGGGGTTACTGAAGAAAGGCAAACTGCAGATGAAAACAGATTAAAGTGGCAAGTCCTTGTAACTAAAAGTACCCTAATCCATACCCTCCTCTATAAAGTAACCTAACCCATACCCTCCTCTACAAAGTATCCTAATCCAGACCCTCCTCTATAAAGTAACCTAATCCATACCCTCCTCTATAAAGTATCCTAATCCATACCGTCCTCTACAAAGTATCCTAATCCATACCCTCCTCTACAAAGTCCTTGTAACTAAAAGTATCCTAATCCATACCCTCCTCTACAAAGTATTCTAATCCATACCCTCCTCTATGAAGTATCCTAATCCATACCCTCCTCTACAAAGTATCCAATCCATACCCTCCTCTACAAAGCATCCTAATCCATACCCTCCTCTACAAAGTATTCTAATCCATACCCTCCTCTATAAAGTATCCTAATCCATACCCTCCTCTACAAAGTATTCTAATCCATACCCTCCTCTACAAAGTATCTTAATCCATACCCTGCTCTACAAAGTATTCTAATCCATACTCTCCTCTACAAATTATCCTAATCCATACCCTCCTCTACAAAGTATCCTAATCCATACCCTCCTCTACAAAGTACCCTAATCCATACCCTCCTCTACAAAGTATCCTAATCCATACCCTCCTCTACAAAGTCCCAAGCCAGGGCTGGAGCCCTGCTCTTCTGATACCTGGTTCTGTATCTTTAGAACTTTAGAACAGTGACTCTGAAAACAACTACCAATCATATGAACAGTAAGAAAAATAATTGATACAGTATCAGTAATATTGAAATCCCAGACCTCCAACAGTGCTAAACAATATGAGGAATGGGCACAATTTTGCAAATTATATTGAAAAATCTTCATTTCTCTTTTAAGATAATTTATAAGTTTTTCGGAATACAAAATACTAAATACACACTAACATTTGCTACACACGTACTATGTACTAGATAAGCTATATAATCTCAGATTGTCACAGCAGATAAAGGAGATGGGCTTAGTTTTCTGATGAGAAAACCAAGAACTAGGAAAGTTAGACACCTGCTGAGGTGGAGAATGTCAGAGTGCTGACAGCACCTGACTCCAAGCCTTACTTTAAAGTTATAGTAACCAAGGCAGCATGGTATTGGCAAAAAGAGACAAACCAATAAGTGGAAGAAGAGACTAGAGAGAAACAGACCTACACAAACATAATCAATTGATCTTTGGCATAAGAGCAAAGGCCACAGAGAAAAGCCTGTCTTTTCAATAGACTGTGTTGAAACAAGGGGACACCCACAGCAAAAAGAAACCACCAAAAAATGAGCCTCCTAAAGATTTTCTTTCTTTATTAAAAATTTCAGGCCTAAAGATAAAGATAAAACACGGAAGTAAAGCGGGAGTGGTGGCGCACGCCTTTAATCCCAGCACTCGGGAGGCAGAGGCAGGCAGAAATCTGTGAGTTCAAGGCCAGCTTGGTCTACAGAGTGAGTTCCAGGCCAGCTGGGACTAAAGGGAGACCCTGTCTCAAAAAAAGTAAAAAAAGATTAAAGAGTAAATATATTTGTCTTAGAGATCTTCATGTTAATATAGATATTTAAATGGTTTCTCATTTCNAAAAAAAAAAAAAAAAAAGTATAAAAATTCTAGAAGGTGGCACAGGAGAAAATCTAGGTGAACCTGAGTTTGTTTGTTTTTAATTTTATTTATTTTTTATATGTATGAATGTACTGTCTGCATGTAGGTTGGTGCACCCATGTTGTGCAATGCTGTGGAGGTCAGAAGAGGGTGTTGGATTCCCCTGGAACTGGAGTCAAAGACGGTTCTTAGCCGCCCCGTGGGTGCTGGGAATCAAACCCAGGTCCTCTGCAAGAGGAGTCGGTACTCTTAACCGCTGAGCCATCTCTCCAGCTCCGTGTTTGTTAAAACTGTTTAGACACACCACCAAAGCACAATGGCTAAAAAAATATTGGACATTATTAAAATTTAAAACTTCTAGCTGGGCATGGTGATGCATGCCTTTAATCCCCACACTAGGGAGACAGAGGCAGGTGGATGTCTATAAGATTGAGGCTGTAGCAAATTCCAGGCTAGCTGGGGTTACAGGGAGACCCTGTCTAAAGAACAAACACACACACACACACACACACACACACACACACACACACACGCAAACCAAATCAAGCAAAACAAAAATTTCTTCTCTGTAAAAGTTTCCATTTGCTCATAAAAGTGTGAAAAGATAATCCACCAACTGCGAGAAAGTATTTGCAAAACACATATTCATAGAGGTCTTCTCATATCCAAAAATATGTAAAGTCTTGCTATATTGCTCAGACCTGTCTTGAGCTTTTGAGTCCAAGTTATCCTCCTGCCTCAGCCTCCTCAGGGCTGGGACTACAGGTGTACACCATCACATATGTTTGAACCTGAACTATAAGAAAACAACTCAGCTTTAAAAATGGGCAAAATACCTGAACAGATATTTCATCAAACAAGATATGCAAATGGCAAGTAGACATATGAAAATGTTCAACGTCATATGTGATCAAAGAATTGTAAATTAAAACAACAATGATATACTACTACATCTCTTAAAATGGCTAAACCTTAAAATCCAGATATTTCTAACCTCTAGTGAGGACATAGATACACAAAATGATAGTTGGGAGGATAGGTTGATGGTAACTTATGAAGGTACAGTTGTCCAGTAGTTGGCCTTTTTGGTATCTACTCAAGTGAGCTGAAAATATATTTACACAAAAACAACCCACAAAGTGTCTATGGAAGATTTACTTACAATTGTCCCCAAATTAAAAGCAACCATGGTATCCTTCAATGAGTAAGAAACAAACAGCTATACAATAGACTGTCATTCTGTAACAAAAGGATGTGAACTATAGCCAAGATATAGAGTCAACCTAAGTGTCTATCAGTACATAAATGGGTAAAGAAAATGTGGATTATCTACACAGTGAAATACCATTCAGCCTTTAAAAAAAAAAAAAGAAAGAAGCTGATGTGTCATAGGTGTGACTGAACCTGGAGAGCTATGGTGACAGAAATGGACCAGGCATGGAAGGACACAGATTGCATGATTTAACTTACAAGTGGAATCTGAGACAAGCCAAACTTAAAGTAGAGTGGAATGCGCTGCCAGAGGCTGGGGCTGGGGCTGGGGAGTAGCAAGGGAAGACAGGGAGTGGCTGTCCCACTGCTCCAATGCTTCAGTGAGGCAGTGAGTTTGCAAGGTCTATTACAGGAATCCAGGACCGTAGTTAATATATACCGTATATCTCAAAACTGTCAAAAAACTAGATTTTAAGTGATTTCACCATGTAAAGTGATCAGTGTTATTTTGATATAACCATCCCACAAGGTATGCATATATGAAGATATCATACTGTATCCCACAGTGGTACATCTCTGTAATTCCAGTACTCATAAGGCTGAGGTAGAAGGACTAACATGAATTCGTGGCTACCCAGGCTATATAGTGAGTACTAGGCTAGCCAGGGCTACATAGTGAGACAGTTTCAACAAGGAAAAAAAGAGAAAGCACTGTAGGGCAAGAACACGGAGAACCAAGGATCATGTTGGTAGGGTTTAATAACCTGTGCTCCACCCGGCCCTCTCCCTCCACATCTGTCCCATCTGTGTTTAACCCAAGGTCATTTTCCCAGGCCATATCTGCCCTCCTTTATCCTTGCACTGTATTGCTTTTTCCTTCCTTCCTTCCTCCCTCCCTCCCTCCCTCCTCTCCCCCCTTTCCTTCTCTCCCTACCTTCATCCTTCCCTCCTTCCTTCTCCCATTCTCTCCTTCCTTCCCTCCCTCCCTCCCTATTTTCTTTCCTTTTTTCTCTTTTTAAAATATTCCCTCTCCTTATTCTCTCCTTTTGCTTTTCCCTCTCCCAGAGAACACCATCTGCCTGGTTTGCAGGCTCCCTGTGCTGCAGCCTTCTGACAGACAGGACCGTTCTGTAGTGTCTGTTAGTGTATCTTTATTTCTATTCACTCTGTCTTTAGCCAAAAGTATCTCATCTCTTTGGCTTTTTGCCTCTATATCCCCCCACACTTACCTTTCCTTCTACTTTTCCCTATCCTCCCAATACCAATCAGCTTTTTTTCTTCACTCTTCTCTTTCTTTCCACTTATACCCACAATAACTAGTACATTAGTGTGTCACACACTGTTATCAACATCCCTCTCTTCCTTAAAATAACTAGCATCTAAAGAGGTGATTGTCATACAGTCAACTATTGCTCTGTTTTTGTAGTGTGTCTCCTGCTGGATAGTGACTCTTGTTCCAAGGAAGGGCTGGGAATATAGCCTGCTATCCTGAATACAAGCTGTAAACAGGAGATGGACACCAGTCCTACCACAGCCTAGTCGCTCCTAAATAGCATAGACGCAACTGAAAGAAGAGAAGTGACCTAAATAGTTTTTAAATATTCAACTAATTATCTAATTCCTAATATGCAAATCCCAACAGAGTTGGGAAATAGAAAAGCCAACATTTAAGTCCCTGTCGTTTTTTTTCTCAAATTGCACAAATTTACCCCTATACCTTGCCCTTTGGGCACTAGATCTTGTGATATAGGTTATGACTGATTATTCACACAGTGCATCTATTTTTCAGTTTTATTTGGAATGTATTTTCTAGGTGAGCTGAGGGAAGACAAGACATGTGAACACTGAAGACCTTCTCCTTGGTCATGTCCAGCAGTCCAATGGAGTACCGTTCACAGTTCAGATATGTTCTGACTGTGTATAGTGCTTTGTGAAACTGTCGCTCGACATCTGTGAGCTCTTCGAACACTTTATTGGCTGACCACATGAGGATCTGAAAGTGAGTATTAAAAAGAAAACAGAATAAAACACATGAGACAGAAAGAGAGAGGGGAGAATAAATTATTCCAAGGAAAACCTGAAGTATATAAAAATGTATACATATCACCAGAAACTGCAGTTCTACTTTAACCTCCAACAAACCTCATAGCTTTTTAAATAGGATGACAAACAGATCTTTGCAAGGCCATGGGTTTATAAAAGGGAGACTACATCTCTGGTCTCCATGTCTAAATATTTTGGCTCAATGGGCAAGCACTCTCTAATTGGGTATATAGAAAGTTCCTATGCAAAAATTAGTGGTCCATTGGCTGCCAATGATCCTTGCGGATAGAAAGTTACATGACTCCTCCACACATTCATAGCTAGTCAGAGCTAACCTGTATGGAAAGTTGAAATAAACCAGGACCTTAAACACCGTTCATCCCAATACCTACTTCTGTATTATACAGATAAGGAACCTAAGGGTACCAGTTAGGAGTATTACTTTTTATTCCTCTGCCTCCTAGAAACAATGAACCACAAAAGAACTATTTTCTCATAAAATGACCAGGAACAAAGAGCTTTAAGTGAGAACTAATGATTCTTTAATAGCCACCCCAACTATATGAGATAAATATTGTAATTATCAACACTACATAAGTGAAGAATCCACACCCAGGACGAAGACTGAACAAGCCAAAGCAGTTGAAAGAAGGGGAGGAGAGACATGAGGGGACCCCTACTAGTCCTAGGGGGTCTGTTCTATGTGGCTCAAGTCCTCATGAGAGAGAAAGGGGGCCTGGCCTCCTGCTGTCTCCCCTTGTCAGAACAGGTAAGCTTGGAGTGTCTATTGGCACCTTCTCGTTACCTGGCTTCTCCGGGACTCCACACCGTAGAGGTAGCTGGTGTGCTGCAGCCTTAGGGCAACAGAAACAAAGCTGAGGTTCTTGGAAAAGACCTACAGGCCACAGAGACGAACAAATTATGATTGTGATACCTTCCTTCATTATACAAATCTGTGTCTGTTGGATGCCATGGTTAGTGAGCATTACCTCCTCGTCCTGTTCGGAAAACTCAGGAGCACTGACTTTGTTCACGGCCATGACCACAGCAAGGACCTCCTTGCCCATCACAATCGGGGTTGCCAGCAAGTTCCTTGTGACATACCCAGTTTGCTTGTCCATAAAGTTAGAAAAATGGCTGTTCTGAAAAGAAAATCCATGTGTTTTCTGAAATACCACAGTATCATACAAAGTAGATCTAAGACCTTCTTTCTAATTGAAATCCTACCCACATGTGACAAGGGCCCCAAGACAGTGTTTTCAAACAACCCCCTGACACATACACATGTAGCAGACACTGGATAAATACTAGATAGAGAAGCTCAGATGAAAAGTAGTTCCTTTTGCAGTTACCATGTTGCTTCTAGTCCTGAAGAAGTCATATGCCCTCTGCAGGATACAGGCATCCTGTGGCCAGTGGCATCCTCAACCTGTGCCAGCACTTTGCCCTGTGCCACGATAAGCACTTTTTCCATTCTGCTTTTAGTAGCATCTTTACCCTCCAGCCAAGATGTCTCCAGACTTCTTTAAATTCTTTATCTTAACTCACTGCTTGATCCCTGATCCCTTCTACTCTATTATCTTTTACTGGTTGTGACAGCTTTCATTTACACAGCAGTCTTAGCCACTAAAAGGAAAAATAAAAGCCTGGAAATGTGCACCACGAATTGGAGCCAGACAGCCTTTCTTTCTAAACACTTTTTTTTTTTTTTTTTTTTGCGGTTCTTAGCCTCTGCCTTTAACAGCTGTGCTATCCCCACAGCACAACACATTTCATTCTTGACACCACTTTAGTCTGGATTCTAAATACAAGCCTATGTTATTACGTTCCCTTGACTATTTTGAGAAAATGGCTTCAAAGTTTTAAAATAATGGCTGGAGAAATAGGTCAGAGATGAAGAATGCATACTACTCTTGCAGAGAACCAGAATTCAGATCCCTACACACACATCCAGCAGCTCACAATTGCCTATAACTCCAGTTCCAGGGACACCTGACACCTCTGTCCTCCTTGGGTGCCCGCACTCACATGCAAATAGCCACATGCAAACACACAAATACACATAATTTTTTTAAGTTTCAAAATTAAATGCTGGCTTAGTGTCATATCGGAGAGCCCTTGCTAAACCCTCTATCAATGTAGGGGAGGTGAGGCTTTCTAGATTTAGTTTTAGTACATTCTGTTCCTGAGACTCCTGCCCTCTCCGGATGGTGTTTGTAGAAAGGAGCCCTCGAAAGCAAGGTGTTGTCTCTCCTAAACTCAGTGTGGCTAAAACCTAAAACCTCCTTAAGCATTACTAACTTCTGAAGTCAAGAGGCAGAAAGAGAGGTGGAAAGGAAGAGAAAGAAGGAAGGAAAGGAATGTACAAGTACCCAGTTAATTATTGAAAACATCAGCTTTCTATGCCTTTCTTTAAAACACAGTCCAATTCAGGAGCACCCATGTAGTTAATGACCAACTTTCCCAACAGGAAAACAAATAATTCACTTGAAGAGGCTGTTTCTCAGCTTCCTGTTGTTAAAAGTTTTCCTTATAACACAGCTTAAACCAGCAATAATCATTGACCCTTTGTTTTGGTCATTTATCCCCCACCCCCAAACCCTGCTGACATGAAGATGATCATATGATAGCTGTTGTTAATTGAGCCTCTACTATGAGCCAGGTGGTTTGTGCTCCTGTGTTTCATCTGTACGTTTGGTTGTCTCTGTTCAGAGGTGGAAACTCACTTTATTATAGTTACTCGCCACGTTTGTCTGATTCCAAAGCACTCACTCTTGATCACAGGGCTTTCCTGTTATCACCTTCATGGCCCCACGGGCAGCAGCAATCAGCTCTGCACCTTTGTCTACCTATGAGAAGTCTCCCTTACCCATGCCAACACAGCGCACCAGAGTAGAGTCACATGGGTTCAGTGGCAAGATAGAAAAAGAAAGCCTTGAAGACCTTGGTTATTGTTCCAGAGCTGATACATCCTTACCTACCTTCTAATAGGAATAGCACATTCCTATTACAGAGGTAGAAATGTCAGAAATAGTCTAGGACTCCTGCAAAGGGTCTTTGTCAAAATCCAGTAAGATTAAGAAAGAAAACATTATCCATGAATTTCCATGTGCAATGGAAAGGTGAAAACAACTCAGACTCTTCATTTAAAAACTTTTGCCGGGCGTGGTGGTGCACCCCTTTAATCCCAGCACTCGGGAGGCAGAGGCAGGCAGATCTTTGTGAGTTCAAGGCCAGCCTGGACTACAGAGTGAGTTCCAGGACAGCTGGGACTACAGGGAGACCCTGTCTCGAAAAGACCAAAAAAAAAAAAACAAAACAAAAACCAAAACCAAAAACAAACAAACAAAAAACCAAAACGAAAACAAATAAACAAACAAAAAAACCAACTTTGGCCCCAACCTCTTTTCTTGAGGCAGAGTTTGCTGCGGTGGTCAAAGCATGGTGAAAGGACAGGCATGTAGAATAGGAGGAGGGCACTGGCCCCGTAGTCAGGAGGCCTTGATTCTGTTCCAGCCCTTCTCCTTCACTATACTCTACCACAGACTCTGAGGGACACACTTCTCTGTGACCCCCAACTTCCCATTTCCCATGGGAAAGAGCCGAGCTAAAGACCACCAAGCTGTTTCCGTCTCTGATATTCCACATTTGATTAGCAGGTCACTTCCTCCTGCAACATCTGCTCACCCAAAAGACTCGTGATTTTCAGCACTGGCTGTGTGTTAGAACCACCTGTGGAGTCTGCGTCCCAACCTGAGGGTCTACTCTAGTTGGTCTCTTCAGAGTGGCAGGCATCAGTATTACTCATTTGATTGAATGTAGAGCTGGACTTGAAAAGTGCCCATCTAGGAGAGGAAATGTTTACAAATTCCACAAATGGGGAGCACATAAGGCCTTTGTCTCCCCCTTCTCAGTAGCGTGCTGTCTCCAGCATACATTTGTTCCACTCTGGGCAGCAGGAGTGCTCAGGGGAAGGGCGAAGACTCCCTGCTGAGTTCCCCGTCCTTACTGCAAAGCACCATAGGTTTCACAGGCCACAACCACCTCATCTTTTAAATCATTCCTGCTATTATTTTTTCCTTAACAGAAATCATTTTACCCACCTCTCCTTAAAAAAAAGTAAAAAAAAAACTCTTGGATGCCATTTTCTGAAGCTTGATGTCCTTATAATTTTTGGTGATAGGCTCAGTTGGAGAGTGTGAAGAACATGTTCCAAAGAGAAAAACCTCAGACCACAGGGACATAGCCTGCTAGCAGGATCAAGAGAGCTTGTCTTAAGAGCACACAACCCTTTTACCCCAGGAGTGTCCAGCAGTTGTTTGTGAAGCAGTGCTGATGTCTGGAACACTGATCCTGCAGCTCTGTGGGAGCCTCCTGTAATCAGCTTTGGGAGACATTCGAAGATAATCTCGGGCCTGTCAGCTGCCTCAATCACACACTGGCCATAGACCCTGAACAGAAGCACTTCAGGGGCTGCCCCTTGACAATTACTCTATCAGAACACAGCTTCCCTCCTGTTAATACTAAGTCATAGTAATGGGGTGTGGGTATTAATACCAGCAGAAACCCCAGGCTGGTGTCCGTGATTGCTGCCCTCAAATTATGGGTGATTAACATTTAATAACATTTTTCTAAAATGGATATGCATTGTAGTGGTCAGAAGAAAGAATTAATTTTTCTGTTTTTTGTTTTAAACAAACAATTGTCCCTGGTTAACCCAAAACTACTAAGGTCTGCTAATGACCACCACACTCAGAATAGCGTATAAGCTAAATTTTTCTGTTTTTATGAGGAGCATAAATATGCCTTGCTTCTATCAGCACCAAAAAGACCAAAAATAGGTCTTTACTGGGGTGCAAATACTTCATTATAAGATTGGAATTCATGAGAGTTGTGGGGGAGCAGTCAGCTGCACTAAATGGATTAAATTCACATTTATGACTACTCAAATCAAATAGTTGAACTTTTAAACAGTAGACATGTTTTTGCACATTGGCTTATGGATAAAAGGATCGGTTTGTTAGCCAGTCCATCCCCCAAAACCCTCTGAAGGATATGAACAAGAGGTGTGGGAGAAGTTCCCCAAGCTGGCCTTGGGTGTGTAGACTGATGTCCTGTTGGGTTTGTCAAAAGGACAGTCCCCAAAGCAATGGAGGAGGCAGGGAAGCATGAGAGGAACACACTAGGCCCAGCCGGAAGCACCTGACTAAGATGTTCAGGGTCGCCCCACACCTACTTAGACTAAAAAGTAACATTCACTGTCCATCTGGAATTCTAGTTTAACTGGGAACCCTGTATTTTGAGTTGCTAACGTTGGCTTGGCTAGGCCTGTGTGCTCCTCTTTCCCACTGTGTATCCTTCCCAGACTTTTGTCAAACCAGTGGCCCAGGGACGGCCATCTCCTCCCCATCAGTTCCTCCCCAGCTCTGACAAGACTGTTGTTGCACTACAGGAAGGTCACTTACCTTTTCCACATTAGAGACATTAAGTGTTTTCTTTGTGTGAGCAACCCAGCCAACTATTCCAATGTCCAATGGAAACACAACTTCTCTATCAGGGGCCACAAGGTTGTCCTCAAACTTGGAAGTTGGGGTGACATCCAGCAGCCTGGAGGCCACCTCGGGAATGCCGTTTCTTGCCCGGTATGTGAACATGCTGCAGCGGTCAGCCTGCAGAAGCTGGGCCAGCCTCTGCAGGGTCCTGTGAGCTGCCCGCTCAGCACCACCAGCCTCATCCTGCATATATCGCAGCAGCTCCAGGCACAGGGCTGACTCTTCCTGTGTCAGCTCAGGTAGAGATGTGCTGGCCTGGACACCTGGCTGGCTGTTCTTGATCTCCCCCAGCACCTCCACCCGCAGCTGCTTGTCAAAGTACTCCTTGGCAAAGCGAGGGTTCTCTTTTAGGTATCTCTCCACAGCAGCTTGGCTGATCTCACCCATGGTGGCTTGAGTTGATGCTCTCGTCCAGATAGAGAGTCCCTCAGAGTGATATCTGGGGAAGCATGACAAGGAGGAGATATATTCTGATCAAAATCGCCAAGAAAACCCTTGGTGGCACCTCATTAAGGGGGAAGCAGGAAGTTTGCTTGGTGATGCTTTCAAACCCCCTGGGACGTGACAGAAGAGCTTGGCTTATGGTGGCCCACAGAAAGCAGTGGATTAAGGAGTTCTTTAGGACATGCAATCCCTCTGCATTATTAGCCCTTAAGTCCTCAGAGAATCGTCAGAGAATCTTAGGTCAGCCAGGCAAGTGTCAGGTGAAAGTTTCTAGTCCAGAAAAACAACTGAACTGCTCCTGTTCATAGCTGGGAACAATCACTAATGTATCTATTTATTAATTACATTACAATAGCATCTACTGGTAGTTTGGGTTGTTCTTATGTGACAGCTATCAGAATGGCTTGTATACAGACCTCAGAAGTGCTTGGGATTTTTGTTTGCTTGTGTATGCAATGAATTTTAAGACTTTAGCGAACATTGGTGGGGCCGTGGAAGGGGTTTGCATCCACACCACATAAAAATGAATACTGTTCTCTCCTTTCCTTAGGAGTCCTTCATTCGCTCACATTGCATTGTCTACTCTTTCTCTAAAATTATTTCCCTCAACTGCCCTCACAGTGGAAAACTTGATTTTGGAACTACCTTAAAGGAACAAAATTGGACTTGTTCCTAAGAAAGGAAAATAGCTTTAAAAAATGTGCCTACAATATAATCCCGATGGAACGGCATGCGAACACCTGATTTAGGATTATAGAAATGACCCATGTGCTGTTCCTGACTGGCTTTTCTGCCTCTAAGCACATGCTTTGGATTTTGTTTTCAACAGCAATAACTAGATATCATGTATTTTCCCCCTCAGGGTCGCTGACTAAATCTACTGAGCCTGAGCTGTTTTGTCTGTTGCTAGAATCCTCTACATCTCTGGGGTTGCCAATGTGGAAAGCATACTTAGGACTACTTAGTTTTGTTTGATGTTTACTTTATTAAGCCTTTACAACTATTAAGCACATTTCCTCAAGCATCTAAATACTATCACACATGTACTAAGTCAAAGTTAAGCTAAATATTTCATCCTCCACTTATGTTGAATATTTAAAATTCATTTTTTTTTTTTTTGGTCTTTTTGAGACAGTCTTCCTTTAGTCCCAGCTGGCCTGGAGCTAGCTATGTAGACCAGGCTGGCCTTGAACTCACAGAGCCCCACCTGCCTCTGCCTCCCAAGTGCTGGGATTTAAAGGTGTGAGCCACCACGCCGGGCTTAAAATTGATTTTTAAGTGAATTTATTTTTTTATTTTATGTGTATGAATGTTTTGCCTGCATGTATATAAGTGCACCATATGTGTGCAATGCTCACAGAGACCAAAAGAGGGTGTCAGATGCCCTGAAACTGGAGTTACAGACAGTTATTAGCCACCATGTATGTGCTGGGAACTGAACCCAGGTCCTCTGCAAGAGCAGCCAGTGCTTTTAATTGCTGAGCCATCTACCTTAAAAATGCTGGTTTCAAGCTTGATTTTTTTTTTTTTTTAGTATTTCAATAAAGGTTAAACCTAATGGGACAAATTCTTTGAAATGAAAAGCACATAACATGTTACAATGAACAAAAAATGTTGCCCTATCTCTCTTATGTTAGCCTCTAAACAACAATGTGTAGGTTTTATTTAATTCTCTAAACCTTGACCACACTAGAATGATACAATTCTTAGTAATCACAGAAAGGAGACTGAAGCTGCAGGTGCCAGGTCATGAGCTGAGATTCCCAGCTGTAACATGGTTTCCTGGGGGAACAGGATTCACACTGGTATTCATAAGTTAAGCCAGTCTGTACGTTGAGGCTCACCTCAGAGCACCTGGTGAGGTACCCATGTTTTCTTGTACCTCCCCACGTGACACTCAGATCTATTCTCAGAAGGGTTTTTGGTGGGTGGCTATTTCCTACATAACATTCGTGTGTGTGTGTGTGTGTGTGTGTGTGTGTGTGTAAATTTTACTGTATATATAATATATATTTTATTGTTATTAAACTTTATCATACATAATTTCTCAGCCCAATTTAGACTTATTTCCCTTTCCATGCCCCCACCCCACCCGAGTTCATCCATTCTGCCATACATGTCTTACATCTTTTTCTGAGTCTTTCCAAAGTTTTTTCAAGGCAGAGGATTACTGTTTTTGAGAGAACATCTCTGTTTCAGTTGTTTTTTTGTCCCAGTTCTTTTGTTGTTGTTGTTCTCTCCAATTTGTATTGCTTCAACATATGCATATACATATATGTATAGATCTCACCTACACTAAAATTATGTCATCTGAAAACAAACTGTATGTTATTTCCAAATCATTTATCAGGATTCACATTTTTACCTTTTGATTTTATATTACTCTAAAATATGCATACATACCCTCCACCCATATACCAAAATTCCAAAGTCTGAAAATAAATGGTAGGTTAATTCTAGAACCTGTTAAAGGATTCATATTATAAGAGCATAGTTGCTTTCAGATAATGAGGAATATAACATTAACATTGCTCAGTTTGCCTTACAACTAGGTACTTGGTGCTAGCATCTACAAATGAGGGATACCACTTGTCATTTGTTTTTCTGGGACTGTGTTACTTCACTTAACACAATATCTTCTAACATTCTTAAGGTATGGTGTTTGGTAAGTTCTTGTCAGGATATACAAAACCTATATAAACCGGATGTGGTGACTCACGCCTTTAATCTCAGCAATTGGGAGGAAGAGGCAGGTGGATCTCCATGAGTTCCAAGTCAGCCTGGTCTACACTGCAAGTTCCAGGAAAGCTGGGGCTACAGGGAGACTCTGTCTCAAAAAGGCCAAATTAAAACAAAACAAAACAAAAAAACTAAAAGGATCAACAATAAGCAGTGAGAGTGAATCAGTAAGGCAATTTTCCTAAAAATAAAAAGGATAATAGAGAAGATAAGAGACAAGCCTAGAAAGGTTGGTTGAGTCCTGATTATAGAACTTCAGAGTCTAGACAAGGAGTTTTGTGGGGTTTGAGATAGAAGATGTCATATATAGGGTTTTTCCTTTTGGCTAAATTTGGTAGCAAAGTAATCCTGGACTTCTAGAAAGACTCTGATAGCATTCCCTCTTTGGGACTAGAGAGACGGCTCAGCATTAAGAGCTCTTGCTCACTGTTCTTGCTGAGGACCTGAGTTCAGCAGTGGGCCAGTCTCCTCGAACTCCAACTGTGGATGATCTGATGCCCTTTTGGGCTCTGAAGGCACATGTGTACTGTGCACATACACTCACACAGACACATATACATATTAATAAAAATAAAATAATGTTTTTAAAAAGGAGTTTCCTATTTTTAGTTCTATAGAAATACTGGTGTTAGTTCTTTAAAAGTACTGTAAAATTTGGGGCTGGAGACATGGCCTAGCAGTTAAGAGCACTGACTGCTCTTGCAGAGGACCCGGGTTCGATCCCCAGCACTCACATGGCGGCTGAGAACCGTCTTCAACTCCAGTTCCAGGGAAATCCAACACCCTCTTCTGACCTCCTCAGCATTGCACAACATGGGTGCACAAACCTACATGCAGACAATACATTCATACACATAAAAAATAAATAAAATTTAAAAAAATTTTAAAAAAGCACTCTAAAATTCAGCAGCAAAGACATCAAGTCCTACCAAGTTGGTTTCATTCCAGAATGCAAGGATGGACTATCACAGAAAAAAATCCCCACCAGCCATGGTTACACAGATGGCTCTGGTTAAAGTCAATAGGTCACAAAAGAAACAAACAAAAAAGCCATGATTATGAGAAAGGAGCTTTAGGGAAGTGGGGCTGAACGACTAGGAGACAACTGGAGAGGACGAGGATGAGAGCAATCCTGATGCAGAGTGTACATGTACGAAGTCATCCAAAAAGAAATTTAATAAAATTATTTTAAAAGTAAATGATCTAAATAGATATTTTTAAAAAGAAAAGTGGTGAATAAGTATATGAGAAAAATATTCAATGTTGTCATTAGCTATAAGGAAATGAAAGTTACAACCATATTGAGATTTTTATCTCATCTAGTTAGAATCATTATTATTTTTAAAATGCTGTCAAGGATGTGGGGAAAAGGACAACCTCATGCACTTTGGTGGGAATGCGGGTTAGCACAGCCCCTATGGTAAACAGCATGGAAGGCCCTCAAAAAAACAATAGAACTTCTACCAGGCATGGTGTCGCATGCCTTTAATCCCAGCACTTGGGAGGCAGAGGCAGGCAGAACTTTGTGAGCTCAAGGCCAGCCTGGTCTATGTAGCAATTTCCAGGAGAGCTGGGGCTACAGGGAGACACTGTATCAAAAAAAATGAATAAAAATAATAAAATAATAAAAACAACTACAGAATATCCATATGACTCAGCTTCCCTATGCCTGGATATAAGTAAAAGGAAATGAACCGAGTCCACTATAGACACCTGCACATCCACATTTTTTGTGGCACTTCTCACAGCAATTAAGAGATGGAATTAGCCTGTGTGGACAGCAGCAAATGAAGAAAAAGTGGGACTATACACAGGGGACTATTATTCAGCCATAAAGAATCATGAAGTTCTATCATTTGTAGGAAAACAGATGGATCTTAAGGATAACATGTTAAATGAAATAAGCCAGACACAGAAAGACAAGTATCCTGTACTTCCTGTCATATGAGGGAATGAAACCAGACAAACAAAAATCCAATGATCTGCAATGACGGGAATAATTATTAGGGACAGGGAAGGGGGCTGGAGACAGGAAGAGGGGTGGTGGAGAGCAACGTGATCATGATCAGTACCTGACGTACAATGTAGGGAACAGTCATAGCGAGTCCTATTTCTTTTTTTTTTTTTTTAATTTTTTTTTCAATTTATTTTATTTATTTTTCTATGTGTATGAATGTACTGTCTGCATGCAGGTTTGTGCACCCGTGTCGTGCAATGCTGCGGAGGTCAGAAGAGGGTGTCAGATTCCCCTGGAACTGGAGTTCTCCTGGAATTGGAGTTACAGACGGTTCTCAGCCGCCATGTGGGTGCTGGGGATCGAACCCGCGATCTCTTAACTGCTAGGCTATCTCTCCAGTCCCGCGAGTCCTATTTCTTAAAATTAACATGTATTACTGGTTACAACGAAAACTTCATCTGTTTGTACTGAGTAAGATAAATTGGAAAAAGTAAATGCTGGGCCTTGGTATATAGATTTATAAGCTATATTACATTTGAGTTATCATCGAATATAGTATAGGCTTTAATGCTACAGTGATGTGTTTATGAATTTACATTTTGAAAATAACTAAAGATATATGTGGTTAATGTAGTTAGAAAGAAAGCTGTTTATCCAATTAGATAGCTGCTGATTACCACCAAGATAAAAGTGCCACTACCGTACTGCTTTAGTTTGTTGTGCCAGTCATTGATGTGGTTATCAGGCTTTAAAGTCGGGCTTGGGCCATTAATTGATTTTATCCCTTAGCAGCTTGCATAATGTCCTCACAAAACTATGAGAGCTGGTCTTCAGGGAGGAAACTTCCAGGTCAGTTCCAGCTCCATTGCTTTGAATCCTGTGTTCAAAATATGTCCTGTCTTCAGCAATAGGGTCTCACCTTCAAGATCTGGGAGGTAATCAAGGGCTGTGCCAATAGCTTGTGTTATTTTGGGAGTCTCTTGGACTGCCCTGACCAACAACTGAGGGACATCTGGGCACACAAACCTGACTCAATAGGCCTTAACATATATGATAGGATGAATGAAACCTGGTGGACAGGCTATGAGGTTGTGCACATAGAAGAGATCTAAATATGATTAAGATATATGAAATGCATAAAATTCAATAAAATCCATTATAAGAAGAAAGGTGTTTATCATAAGAATGGTTGTAAAAGTAAAAGATTAGAAATTGCTAACACATTCAGGCTGGTGGGAGAGCTCAGTGGGTTAAGGGCACTTGCTTTAGGAATTAACTATAGCCAGTGCCATCACTGGGCAGGTGGTTCAGGGCTGTGTAAGAAAGGCTAGCTGAGCATGAGCCAGTAAGAGAAAGCAAGTCAGTAAGTAGCATTCCGCCATGGCTAACTGCTTCCCGGCCTGAGTTCCTGCCTGACCTGCTCAAAGATGGATGATGACTTGAAGAGTAAGAAGAAATAAATCACTGGGACAGAAAACACCTTGGGAAACCATGCACATATGAGGACCAAGATGAGTTCCGATCCTACCACCCATGTAAAAACTGTGCATGGCCAGGTCCATGTCGGTAACCCCAGCACAGCAAGGGTATATGGGGCAGAAGCAAGAGGATCTCTGGGGAGTGCTGGTCAAAGTTGAGAGACCCTGCCTCAAGAGAGTGAGGTGGAGAGTGATAGGGCAGGACGCCGGCGCCTTCCTCTGACCTCTGTGTGCCCACACACACTTGTGCACACACCACACACACACACACACACATGCACGCATGCACACACCCCAGAGGTAAAATTGAAGATGTTTATATATTGAGGAAATGTGTTCATTCAATCAGACTGTTTTATCTTGTGGGGATGAGGTTGCTTGGGAGTTAAAAAAGGAAGGGACTGACCCAAGGCATAATGTAGCCCAAGAGGCAGAACCAGGTAAATGTTTTGTTAGAATAAACAAAAAAGAAGGCTCACTGAGTATTGGACGATGTTATTATTTAAATATTTGTGCCCTGAAAATGTTATCTATGCAAATCCTAATCCCCAAAGTGGTGGTTCGGGGGTGAGACCTTTGGGAGGTGATCAATTTGTAAAGGGGGAACTTTCATAAATGATATTAGTATGCTTTTAAAATAGACCATCAGGGCTCTCTGATCCTCTTTCTGACATTTGAGGATACAAAGAGAAGGTAGAGGGCTGGACAGATGTCACAGTGCCCACATAAGAGCTGAGCATGACAGCACCCACCTGTAATCCCAGCACTGAGGAGGAAGACAGAAGAAGATTCTGACCAGTCAGTCTTGCCGAATCTGGGAGCTCCAGAACTGGACTCAAGAAACACTGTGGAGAGAGGTTGAGGAAGACACCTGACATGAACAAGACACCTGACATGAAGAAGACCGACACCTGACATGAAGAAGACACCTGACATGAAGAAGACACCTGACATGAAGAAGACAGACACCTGATGTGAAGAAGACACCTGACATGAAGAAGACACCTGACATGAAGAAGACAGACACCTGACGTGAAGAAAACACCTGACATGAAGAAGACACCTGACATGGACCCTTGGCCTCCACACACAGGTATGCATACACATACACATATGGATACGTATAAGAGGGAGAGGAAGAGAGGGAGAGGGAAAGGGAAGGAGAGAGAGAAAGAGAGAGAGAGAGAGAGAGAGAGAGAGAGAGAGAGATCTCAAGCCTAGCCTTGCTGGTTCACTTGACACCAGGATTTCATCCTTTATAAACTGCTTAGAAACCCCAGACTTTGCTATAACTTCCTAAACTAAGAAAATGCCATTTTTCTCAAGCAAATATTTTAAAGGAACACATGCTTCACACACACAAAAGCCCTTTCCTTCCTCTGCTCCCCTTGGCTGAGTGCTTTCTCCTCAAAGGAGTTTTCTCTAAGCTTCCAGTGCCAGCTGGCAGGATCTCTGTGTCTTTTATTGGCTACCGACACCTAGGCTCTCAAAAACAAAATCAGCTTAGGAAAACATATTTTATAATTAAAAGTAATCACACAGACCACTTAGAATGGATTTTTAACATTGCGAAATAATTTTTGGCTTTATAAACGTCATTGTTTAATTTTCATGTCACCACTTATGTTGATTTAAAGCATAGATTTGTGAGTTTGTTTTTGATGGTGTTTTTTTAAGAGTGTTAACTGGTGGAGTGAATGAAAAAAATAAAAGCAATCATAGATGCTACAGATATGGGCAGTCAATTTACTTAGAAAAATCACGTTAACTAAGTCAATATGAAAATTCCATTCTATTTCCATGGAATTTTTTTAAAAATTTATTTTTATTTTCTTTTTAAAACTGTTTTTGAGGGCTGGAGAGATGGCCTAGGGGTTAAGAGTGCCAACCACTCTTATAGAGGACCCGGGTTCAATCCCCAGCACCCACATGGCGGCCGAAAACCGTCTGAAACTCCAGTTCCAGGAGAATCCGACACCCTCTTCTGACCTCCGAGGCATTGCACAACATGGGTGCACAAACCTGCATGCAGATAGTACATTCATACACATACAGAAAAATAAAAATAAAATAAAAATAATTTAAAAAAAAAACTGTTTTTGAGAAAGGATCTACCTGTGGTCCCAGCTGGCCTATCACTCACTCTATAGACGAGACTGGCCTCGCTCTCATGAAGATCTGTCTGCTTCTGCCTTCTGAGTGCTGAGATTAAAGGCATATACCACCACACCTGGCGTGTGTGTGTGTGTGTGTGTGTGTGTGTGTGTGTGTGTGTGTGTGTGTTTGAGACAGGGTCTTACTATGTAGCCCTGGCTGGCTTGAAACTCTCTATGGAGACCAGGCTGGCTTCCAAGTCACAGAGATATGCCTCTGTCTCCCAAGTGCTGGGATTAAAGACGTGTGCTATTATGCCTGGCTTTATTTTTTATAATTTTTTTTTAATTTTTTTTTTTTAATTTCTGTATGTGTATCAATGTACTGTCTGCATGCAGGTCTGTGCACCCGTGTCATGCAATGCCGTGGAGGTCAGAAGAGGGTCTCGGATTCCCCTGGAACTGGAGTTCTCCTGGAATTGGAGTCTCAGACGGCTCTCGGCCGCCATGTGGGCACTGGGGATCAAATCCGGGTCCTCTGTAAGAGAGGTTGGCGCTCTTAACCACTAGGCCATCTCTCCAGCCCTATTTTTTATAATTTTTATTTATGTGTATGTGAGTGTGTCTGTGCATGTGTGTCCTGGTACCTGTGCAAGTCAGAAGAGGTGGTAGAATCCCTGGGACCTGGACTCACAGTAACTTGAGCAAGTTACTTAATTTCTCTGTGTTCCATCTTCTCATCTGCAAAGTACAGATAAGAGAACCTACTTTTTTTTTGTATGTGTATGAATGTACTGCCTGCATGTAGGTTTGTGCACCCATGTCGTGCAATGCCGCAGAGGTCAGAAGAGGGTCAACTCTAAAATGCCCAGTCTAACTCTGGCTAAATTAAAAAATAAGCCAGATGTGGTGGTGCATGCCTGTAATCCCAGAACTCTGGAAGCTGATGTGAGTTTGAGGCTAGCCTGAACCACATGGTGAATTTGAAGCCAACCTGAGCTACATAGCAAGACTGTGAATAAAAAGAAGTCCAGAGTGCTATGCAGTAGAAATAATGTGAGATACAGAAGACAGGGAGAAGGGCTTAAAAATGCCATTTTCTGGGCATGACACAGCCAACTGCAATCATGATCTTAGAGCAGCTGCCTGCACTAGACCTGCACAAGACCACGCCTGTCAACAGCCAGCTGTGAGTGGAAGAAGGGTTCCTGGGGCCTACCCTTCCATGTCGAACCATTAGCTACTTAGAGATACTGGCTGGGTGGGAGTTTGTCTTCAGACTGCTCAACTCATCAAGCTCCAAAGGACAGTTCCAAACCTGTACTGACACAGACAGCCCTGTTAAACTCAGTGGCTGATAAAACAAAACAAAAGACATGAATGTAGAAAGGAAATTGTAAGGATAAGGAGGATAGGGGAATGGCAAAAAGGAAGGAGATAAGAGGGATGGTGTGAGAGTAATTAGAAAGCATTAGCAGCCAGGTGTGGTGCCACACACTTTTAATCCTAGCACTTGGGAGGCAGAGGCAGGTGGATNCCCAGCACCTCCACCCGCAGCTGCTTGTCAAAGTACTCCTTGGCAAAGCGAGGGTTCTCTTTTAGGTATCTCTCCACAGCAGCTTGGCTGATCTCACCCATGGTGGCTTGAGTTGATGCTCTCGTCCAGATAGAGAGTCCCTCAGAGTGATATCTGGGGAAGCATGACAAGGAGGAGATATATTCTGATCAAAATCGCCAAGAAAACCCTTGGTGGCACCTCATTAAGGGGGAAGCAGGAAGTTTGCTTGGTGATGCTTTCAAACCCCCTGGGACGTGACAGAAGAGCTTGGCTTATGGTGGCCCACAGAAAGCAGTGGATTAAGGAGTTCTTTAGGACATGCAATCCCTCTGCATTATTAGCCCTTAAGTCCTCAGAGAATCGTCAGAGAATCTTAGGTCAGCCAGGCAAGTGTCAGGTGAAAGTTTCTAGTCCAGAAAAACAACTGAACTGCTCCTGTTCATAGCTGGGAACAATCACTAATGTATCTATTTATTAATTACATTACAATAGCATCTACTGGTAGTTTGGGTTGTTCTTATGTGACAGCTATCAGAATGGCTTGTATACAGACCTCAGAAGTGCTTGGGATTTTTGTTTGCTTGTGTATGCAATGAATTTTAAGACTTTAGCGAACATTGGTGGGGCCGTGGAAGGGGTTTGCATCCACACCACATAAAAATGAATACTGTTTCTCCTCCCTTTCCTTAGGAGTCCTGTCATTCGCTCACATTGATTGTCTCTCTTTCCTCTAAAATTATGTCCCTCAACTGCCCTCACAGTGGAAAACTTGATTTTGGAACTACCTTAAAGGAAACACAAATTGGACTTGTTCCTAAGAAAGAAATAGCTTTAAAAAAAATGTGCCGACAATATAATCACCGGATGGAACGGCATGCGAACACCTGATTTTAGGATTAATAGAAATGACCCATGTGCTGTTCCTGACTGGCTTCTTTCTGCCCTCTAAGCACTGCTTTGATTTTGTTTTCAACAGCAATAACTAGATATCATGTATTTTCCCCCTCAGGGTCGCTGACTAAATCTACTGAGCTGAGCTGTTTTTTTTTTTGTTTGTTGCCTAGACTCCTCTTACATCTCTGGGGTTGCCAATGTGGAAAGCATACTTAGGACTACTTAGTTTTGTTTGATGTTTACTTTATTAAGCCTTTACAACTATTAAGCACATTTCCTCAAGCATCTAAATACTATCACACATGTAACTAAGTCAAAGTGTAAGCTAAATATTTCAATCCTCCACTTATGTGAATATTAAAATTCATTTTTTTTTTTTTTGGTCTTTTTGGACAGTCTTCCTCTTAATCCCAGCTGGCCTGGAGCTAGCTATGTAGACCAGGCTGGCCTTGAACTCACAGAGCCCCACGCCTCTGCCCCCAAGTGCTGGGATTTAAAGTGTGAGCCACCACGCTCGGGCTTAAAATTGATTTTTAAGTGAAATTTATTTTTTATTTTTTTATTTTATGTTGTATGAATGTTTTGCCTGCATGTATATAAGTGCACACTATGTGTGCCACTGTCAACAGAGACAAAAGAGGGTGTCAGATGCCCTGAAACTGGAGTTACAGACAGTTATTAGCCACCATGTATGTGTGGGAACTGAACCCAGGTCCTGCAGAGCAGCCAGTGCTTTTAATTGCTAGCCATCTACCTTAAAAATGCTGGTTTCAAGCTTGTTTTTTTTTTTTTTAGTATTTCAATAAAGGTTAAACCTAATGGGACAAATTCTTTGAAATGAAAAGCACATAACATGTTACAATGAACAAAAAATGTTGCCCTATCTCTCTTATGTTAGCCTCTAAACAACAATGTGTAGGTTTTATTTAATTCTCTAAACCTTGACCACACTAGAATGACACAATTCTTAGTAATCACAGAAAGGAGACTGAAGCTGCAGGTGCCAGGTCATGAGCTGAGATTCCCAGCTGTAACATGGTTTCCTGGGGGAACAGGATTCACACTGGTATTCATAAGTTAAGCCAGTCTGTACGTTGAGGCTCACCTCAGAGCACCTGGTGAGGTACCCATGTTTTCTTGTACCTCCCCACGTGACACTCAGATCTATTCTCAGAAGGGTTTTTGGTGGGTGGCTATTTCCTACATAAATTCGTGTGGTGGTGTGTGTGTGTTGTGTGTGTGTTGTGTGTGTGTAAATTTTACTGTATATATAATATATATTTATTGTTATTAAACTTTATCATACATAATTTCTCAGCCCCAATTTAGACTCATTTCCCTTTCCATGCCCCCACCCCACCCGAGTTCATCCATTCTGCCTAACATGTCTTACAGCATCTTTTTCTGAGTCTTTCCAAAGTTTTTCAAGGCAGAGGATTACTGTTTTTGAGAGAACATCTCTGTTTCAGTTGTTTTTTTGTCCCAGTTCTTTTCTTTTGTTGTTGTTTTCTTCCAATTTGTATTGCTTCAACAATGCCATATACATATATGTATAGATCTCACCTACATAAAAATTATGTACATCTGAAAACAAACTGTATGTATTTCCAAATCATTTATCAGGATTCCACATTTTTTACCTTTTGATTTTATATTACTCTAAAATATGCATACATACCTCCACCCATATACCAAAATTCCAAATCTGAAAAATAAATGGTAGGTTAATTCTAAACCTGTTAAGGATTCAATTATAAGAGCATAGTTCTTTCAGATAATGAGGAATATAACATTAACATTGCTCCAGTTTGCCTTACAACTAAGGTACTTGGTGCTAGCATCTACAAATGAGGGATACCACTTGTCATTTGTTTTCTGGGACTGTGTTACTCACTTAACACAATATCTTCTAACATTCTTAAGGTATGGTGTTTGGTAAGTTCTTGTCAGGATATACAAAACCTATATAAACCGGATGTGGTGACTCACGCCTTTAATCTCAGCAATTGTGAGGAAAGAGGCAGGTGGATCTCCATGAGTTCCAAGTCCAGCCTGGCTAACACTGCAAGTTCCAGGAAAGCTGGGGCTACAGGAGACTCTGTCTCAAAAAGGCCAAATTAAACAAAACAAAACAAAAAAACTAAAAGGATCAACAATAAGCAGTGAGAGTGAATCAGTAAGGCAATTTTCCTAAAAATAAAAAGGATAATAGAGAAGATAAGAGACAAGCCTAGAAAGGTTGGTTGAGTCCTGATTATAGAACTTCAGAGTCTAGACAAGGAGTTTTGTGGGGTTTGAGATAGAAGATGTCATATATAGGGTTTTTCCTTTTGGCTAAATTTGGTAGCAAAGTAATCCTGGACTTCTAGAAAGACTCTGATAGCATTCCCTCTTTGGGACTAGAGAGCACGGCTCAGCATTAAGAGCTCTTGCTCACTGTTCTTGCTGAGGACCTGAGTTCAGCAGTGGGCCAGTCTCCTCGAACTCCAACTGTGGATGATCTGATGCCCTTTTGGGCTCTGAAGGCACATGTGTACTGTGCACATACACTCACACACAAATAAATAATAATTTAATAAAATAAAATAATGTTTTAAAAGGAGTTTCCTATTTTTAGTTCTATAGAAATACTGGTGTTAGTTCTTTAAAAGTACTGTAAAATTTGGGGCTGGAGACATGGCCTAGCAGTTAAGCAGCACTGACTGCTCTTGCAGAGGACCCGGGTTCGATCCCCAGCACTCACATGGCGGCTGAGAAACCGTCTTCAACTCCAGTCCAGGGAAATCCAACCACCCTCTTCTGAACCCTCAGCATTGCACAAACATGGGTGCACAACCTACATGCAGACAATACATTCATACACATAAAAAAATAAATAAAATTTAAAAAAATTTTAAAAAAGCACTCTAAAATTCAGCAGCAAAGACATCAAGTCCTACCAAGTTGGTTTCATTCCAGAATGCAAGGATGGATCAACAAAGAAAAATACCAGCCATAAGCACACAGATGGTCTTGGTTAAAGTCAAAAAAAAAAAACACAAAAGAAACAAACAAAAACCATGATTATGAGAAAGGAGCTTTAGGGAAGTGGGGCTGAACGACTAGGAGACAACTGGAGAGGACGAGGATGAAAGCAATCCTGATGCAGAGTGTACATGTACGAAGTCATCCAAAAAGAAATAATTAAAAAAATTATTTTAAAAGTAAAATGATCTAAATAGAATTATTTAAAAAGAAAAGTGGTGAATAAGTATATGAGAAAAATATTCAATGTTGTCATTAGCTATAAGGAAATGAAAGTTACAACCATATTGAGATTTTTATCTCATCTAGTTAGAATCATTATTATTTTTAAAATGCTGTCAAGGATGTGGGGAAAAGGACAACCTCATGCACTTTGGTGGGAATGCGGGTTAGCACAGCCCCTATGGTAAACAGCATGGAAGGCCCTCAAAAAAACACATAGAACTTCTACACAGGCATGGTGTCGCATGCCTTTAATCCCAGCACTTGGGAGGCAGAGGCAGGCAGAACTTGTGAGCTCAAGGCCAGCCTGGTCTATGTAGCAATTTCCAGGAGACTGGGGCTACAGGGAGACACTGTAATCAAAAAAATGAATAAAAATAATAAATAATAATAAAAACTACAGAATATCCATATGACTCAGCTTCCCTATGCCTGGATATAAGTAAAAGGAAATGAACCGAGTCCACTATAGACACCTGCACATCCACATTTTTTGTGGCACTTCTCACAGCAATTAAGAGATGGAATTAGCCTGTGTGGACAGCAGCAAATGAAGAAAAAGTGGGACTATACACAGGGACTATTATTCAGCCATAAAGAATCATGAAGCTCTATCATTTGTAGGAAAACAGATGGATCTTAAGGATAACATGTTAAATGAAATAAGCCAGACACAGAAAGACAAGTATCCTGTACTTCCTGTCATATGAGGGAATGAAACCAGACAAACAAAAATCCAATGATCTGCAATGACGGGAATAATTATTAGGGACAGGGAAGGGGGCTGGAGACAGGAAGAGGGGTGGTGGAGAGCAACGTGATCATGATCAGTACCTGACGTACAATGTAGGGAACAGTCATAGCGAGTCCTATTTCTTTTTTTTTTTTTTAATTTTTTTTTCAATTTATTTTATTTATTTTTCTATGTGTATAATGTACTGTCTGCATGCAGGTTTGTTGCACCCGTGTCGTGCAATGCTGCGGAGGTCAGAAGAGGGTGTCAGATTCCCCTGGAACTGGAGTTCTCCTGGAATTGGAGTTACAGACGGTTCTCAGCCGCCATGTGGGTGCTGGGGATCGAACCCGCGATCTCTTAACTGCTAGGCTATTCTCCAGTCCGCGTTCCTATTTCTTAAAATTAACATGTATTACATTACAACGAAAACTTCATCTGTTTGTACTGAGTAAGATAAATTGGAAAAAGTAAATGCTGGGCCTTGGTATATAGATTTATAAGCTATATTACATTTGAGTTATCATCGAATATAGTATAGGCTTTAATGCTACAGTGATGTGTTATGAATTTACATTTTGAAAATAACTAAAGATATATGTGGTTAATGTAGTTAGAAAGAAAGCTGTTTAGTCCAATTAGATAGCTGCTGATTTACCACCAAGATAAAGTGCCACTACCACTGTGTATTTGTTGTGCCAGTCATTGATGTGGTTATCAGGCTTTAAAGTCGGGCTTGGGCCATTAATTGATTTTTATCCCTTAGCAGCTTGCATAATGTCCTCACAAAACTATGAGAGCTGGTCTTCAGGGGAGGAAACTTCCAGGTCAGTTCCAGCTCCATTGCTTCAGATCCTGTGTTCAAATATGTCCTGTCTTCAGCAATAGGGTCTCACCTTCAAGATCTGGGAGGTAATCAAGGGCTGTCGCAATGCTTGTGTTATTTTGGGAGTCGCTTGGACTGCCCTGACAACAACTGAGGGACATCTGGGCACACACACCTGACTCATAGGCCTTAACATATATGATGGAGTGAATGAAACCTGGTGGACAGGCTATGAGGTTGTGCACTAGAAGAGATCTAAATATGATTAAGATATATGAATGCATAAATTCAATAAAATCCATTATAAGAAGAAAGGTGTTTATCATAAGAATGGTTGTAAAAGTAAAAGATTAGAAATTGCTAACACATTCAGGCTGGTGGGAGAGCTCAGTGGGTTAAGGGCACTTGCTTTAGGAATAACTATAGCCAGTGCCATCACTGGGCAGGTGGTTCAGGGCTGTGTAAGAAAGGCTAGCTGAGCATGAGCCAGTAAGAGAAAGCAAGTCAGTAAGTAGCATTCCGCCATGGCTAACTGCTTCCCGGCCTGAGTTCCTGCGCTGACCTGCTCAAAGATGGATGATGCACTTGAAGGTAAGAAGAAATAAATCACTGGGACAGAAAACACCTTGGGAAACCATGCACATATGAGGACCAAGATGAGTTCCGATCCTACCACCCATGTAAAAACTGTGCATGGCCAGGTCCATGTCGGTAACCCCAGCACAGCAAGGGTATATGGGGCAGAAGCAAGAGGATCTCTGGGGAGGCTGGTCAAGTTGAGAGACCCTGCCTCAAGAGAGTGAGGTGGAGAGTGATAGGGCAGGACGCCGGCGCCTCCTCTGACCTCTGTGTGCCACACACACTTGTGCACACACCACAAACACACACACACATGCAACGCAGCACACACCCAGAGGTAAAATTGAAGATGTTTATATATTGAGGAAATGTGTTCATTCAATCAGACTGTTTTATCTTGTGGGGATGAGGTTGCTTGGGAGTTAAAAAAGGAAGGGACTGACCCAAGGCATAATGTAGCCCAAGAGGCAGAACCAGGTAAATGTTTTGTTAGAATAAACAAAAAAGAAGGCTCACTGAGTATTGGACGATGTTATTATTTAAATATTTGTGCCCTGAAAATGTTATCTATGCAAATCCTAATCCCCAAAGTGGTGGTTCGGGGGTGAGACCTTTGGGAGGTGATCAATTTGTAAAGGGGGAACTTTCATAAATGATATTAGTATGCTTTTAAAATAGACCATCAGGGCTCTCTGATCCTCTTTCTGACATTTGAGGATACAAAGAGAAGGTAGAGGGCTGGACAGATGTCACAGTGCCCACATAAGAGCTGAGCATGACAGCACCCACCTGTAATCCCAGCACTGAGGAGGAAGACAGAAGAAGATCTGACCAGTCAGTCTTGCGAATCTGGGAGCTCCAGAAACTGGACTCAAGAAAACATGTGGCAGAGAGGTTGAGGAAGACACCTGACATGAACAAGACACCTGACATGAAGAAGACACCTGACATAGAAGACAACCTGAATGAAGAACAACCTGACATAGAAGACAGCACCTGATGTGAAGAAGACACCTGACATGAAGAAGAGACACCTGACTGAAGAAAGACAGACACGAGTGAAGAAAACACCTGACTGAAGAAGACACCTGACATGGCCCTTGGCCTCCACACACGGATGCATACACATACACATATGGATACGTATAAGAGGGAGTAGGAAGAGAGGGAGGGGAAAGGGAAGGAGAGAGAGAAAGAGAGAGAGAGAGAGAGAGAGAGAGGAGAGAGAGCATCTCAAGCCTAGCCTTGCTGGTTCACTTGACACCAGGATTTCATCCTTTATAAACTGCTTAGAAACCCCAGACTTTGCTATAACTTCCTAAACTAAGAAAATGCCATTTTTCTCAAGCAAATATTTTAAAGGAACACATGCTTCACACACACAAAAGCCCTTTCCTTCCTCTGCTCCCCTTTGCTGAGTGCTTTCTCCTCAAAGGAGTTTTCTCTAAGCTTCCAGTGCCAGCTGGCAGGATCTCTGTGTCTTTTATTGGCTACCGACACCTAGGCTCTCAAAAACAAAATCAGCTTAGGAAAACATATTTTATAATTAAAGTAATCACACAGACCACTTAGAATGGATTTTTAACATTGCAAAATAATTTTTGGCTTTATAAACGTCATTGTTTAATTTTCATGTCACCACTTATGTTGATTTAAAGCATAGATTTGTGAGTTTGTTTTGATGGTGTTTTTTTAAGAGTGTTAACTGGTGGAGTGAATGAAAAAATAAAAGCAATCATAGATGCTACAGATATGGGCAGTCAATTTACTTAGAAAAATCACGTTAACTAAGTCAATATGAAAATTCCATTCATGTCCATGGAATTTTTTTAAAATTTATTTTTATTTTCTTTTAAAACTGTTTTTGAGGGCTGGAGAGAGTGGCAGTGGTTAAGAGTGCCAACCACTCTTTATAGGACGGTTCAATCCCAGCACCCACATGGCGGCGAAAACCGTCTGAAACTCCAGTTTCCAGAGAATCCGACACCCTCTTCTGACCTCCGAGGCATTGCACAACCATGGGTGCACAACTGCTGCAGATAGTACAATTCATACACATACAGAAAACATAAAGATAAAATAAAAAAATAATTAAAAAAAAAACTTTTTTTTTGAGAAAGGATCTACCTGTGGTCCCAGCTGGCCTATCACTCACTCTATAGACGAGACTGGCCTCGCTCTCATGAAGATCTGTCCTGCTTCTGCTTCTGAGTGCTGAGATTAAGGCATATACCACACCTGGTCTTGTGTTGTGTGTGTGTGTGTGTGTGTGTGTGTGTGTGTGTTTGAGACAGGGTCTTACTATGTAGCCCTGGCGGCTTGGATCTCTAATGGAGACCAGCTGGCTTCCAAGTCACAGAGATATCCTCTGTCTCCCAAGTGCTGGGATTAAAGACGTGTGCTATTATGCCTGGCTTTATTTTTTAATAATTTTTTTTTAATTTTTTTTTTTTAAATTTTGTATGTGTATCAATGTACTGTCTGCATGCAGGTCTTGTGCACCCGTGTCATGCATCGCCGTGGAGGTCAGAAGAGGGTCTCGGATTCCCCTGAACTGGAGTTCTCCTGGAATTGGAGTCTCAGACGGCTCTCGGCCGCCATGTGGGCACTGGGGATCAAATCCGGGTCCTCTGTAAGAGAGGTTGGCGCTCTTAACCACTAGGCCATCTCCAGCCTTTTTTTTTATTTTTTTTGTTTGTGTGGTGTTTGTGTTGGTTGGGTGGCCTGTGGGAGGGGTGGTGATGTGGTTGGTTGGGTGTGGTGGGGGGGGTTTTGTGTCGGGGTGGGGTCTCTGTTGTGTGGGGGTTGGCTTGTTTGTGGTGGAGTTTTGCCACCCCCCCACCTCTTTTCACCCCAAATTTTTTTATATGTGATGTGAGCGTGTCGGTGCATGGCCTGTACTTGCAATCAGAAGGGGATCTGGAAGATCTATTAGAGTTACTTAATTTTGTCTTCTCTGCAAAGACCGTAAGAACCTTTGTGTGTAGATGTACGTGCATGTAGGTTTGCATTGCAATGCAGGTCAGAGAGGCAACTCTAAATGAGTCAACTTAGCTAAATTAAAATAAGCCAATGTGAGGTGCCTAATCCAGAACTGAGCAGAGGTTAACGCCTGCCATGTGAATACAACCTGAGCTACATAAGAGTGATAAGCCAGAGGCTATCAGTAGAATAAAGACGAGCAGGAGAAGGGCTTAAAAATGCCATTTTCTGGGCATGACACAGCCAACTGCAATCATGATCTTAGAGCAGCTGCCTGCACTAGACCTGCACAAGACCACGCCTGTCAACAGCCAGCTGTGAGTGGAAGAAGGGTTCCTGGGGCCTACCCTTCCATGTCGAACCATTAGCTACTTAGAGATACTGGCTGGGTGGGAGTTTGTCTTCAGACTGCTCAACTCATCAAGCTCCAAAGGACAGTTCCAAACCTGTACTGACACAGACAGCCCTGTTAAACTCAGTGGCTGATAAAACAAAAGACATGAATGTAGAAAGGAAATTGTAAGGATAAGGAGGATAGGGGAATGGCAAAAAGGAAGGAGATAAGAGGGATGGTGTGAGAGTAATTAGAAAGCATTAGCAGCCAGGTTGGTGGCACACACTTTTAATCCAGCACTTGGGGCAGAGGCAGGTGGATTCTGTGAGTTCCAAGGCCAGCCTGGTCTACAGAGTGAGCTCCAGGCCAGCTGGGACTAAAGGGAGACCATGTCCAAAAATACTAAAAGAAAAAAAAAAAAAAAAAAAAAAAAAAAAAAAGAAAAAAAAGAAGGCATTAGCTACAAGTAGGAAATCATCAAAGAATTATTTTATTATTTAAATTAATTCTCATGAATGACGGATGGTCATCCATCTATAGAATCAGAAGGAGCTATTAGAACATTTTCTTCTTTCTCTTTTACCCTTCCCCATCAAAGCATGCCCTGATAATCTTATTTCTCCTCTCTTTATTGGAAAGCAGAAGAAGAGGCATATGTTTCTATCTGACTAGCCGCAATCACCAACTTGACCTTCAAATCTATGTTGTCTTCCCTCATGGCGAGCAAAGAGAAGGTCACTCGAATTGTGTCCTTAACTAATTCTTCCTGTATTTTGCTTGATTACCTGTAACTGAATCAATGGTAGAAAGAGTGGACTATATCTAAGAGGTAAATCAATAGACCTGGGAATCAGCAGTAGCATACACTGCTCAATTCTGGGCTTACTTTGGCTGCCAAGAATAAGGCCCGAAAGCTTACTGGAAATTGGAGTGACATGTTCTCCTGGATTCCAGAGATGCCTAAGTCAGCAGGGACTAAGTTCTCTGCACCACTTTGCCTGGGACTGGTAGTTCAGATGTATAGGCAGGTATGTTTGCTTCTCTTAACTATGCCATTAATTTCATTTGTTTCTTTGTTTCGACCGGACACAGTCTCACTATGTAGCCCTGCTTTACCTGGAACTTGCTATATAGACCAGGCTGGCCTTAAACTCACAGAAATCCACCTCTTCTGTCTCTAGAGTACTGCGATTAATGGCCCGAGGCACCAGACTCAGTTTATTAATTTCCTTTTTTAAGATCTAGAATGATCCAGAGGAAACCCAGAAAGAGCCACCTATTTGGGCAAAATATATTGTAGGCACAGGAGAAATTTTAAGTTCTCTTTAGAACCCAGTAGAAATATTATGTAAAAATAAATATCCAAAAGCAAAAGAACCTATGGTAGAGGCCCGGTAGTTCCTCCTTAGTCTAATTTAGGCAGTCTATTAACCTTATCACATGGTAACAGGGAAAAGGAGAAAGCATTACATGAGATTTCTTTCCTTGAAAAAAAGCACCCAAGTTAGGTTAACATAGATGGAGAAAAGCACCTGACATGTGTAGCCCCAAAGAGCAAAGTAACAAGACAGAGTGGGGCAAGGACTTCCATGGACTCTACTCAGGTAGGAGAGTCCCCCAAAATGGGGCACCAGTGATCTGCTAGTTTAGGGGGTTTATAAAAGGATTTATGGCAGAGACTAGGGTGAGGTATGGGGGGGGTTGAGCTGGCCAGTCTGAGTTGGTCAGGTGCATCCTCTCAGTTTTAGTTGTGTCCTTGGGTATAGCTTTCAGACAGGGACCAAGAAAACAGGATCCATAACTGTCCTGGGAGCCTGGCCTGTAGCAGGGATACTTAGAACTGTTGTTTGGGGGACCCTGCCTTACCTGACCAGTTTCTATCACCTGGCCTGTAGCAGGGATACTTAGAACTGTTGTTTGGGGGACCCTGCCCTGCCTGACCAGTTTCTATCACCTGTCCTGTAGCAGGGATACTTAGAACTGTTGTTTGGGGGACCCTGCCCTACCTGACCAGTTTCTATCACCTGTACTCATCAGTTTGACTCTCTCAAAAACATTAACCAACCTTTTTACTTTTCAACCGATGATTTTGGCGTTTTTCAAAATATATTTTTATTGTTATTAAACTTTTTCATACATCATACATCATTTCCCAATCCAATTTAGACTCATTTCCCTTTCCATGCCTCCCACCCCTCCTGAGTTCATGCACTCTCCCATACATGTCTTGCATCTTTTTCTCAGAGTTTTTTTCAAAGCAGAGGCTTATTGTTTGGGGGAGACCTTCACTGTTTCAGTCGGGTTTTTTTTTCAGTTCTTTTGTTGTTGTTGTTCTCTCCAACTTGTATTGTGCATATATATATATATATATATATATATATATAATATATATTATATTCACCTGAATTTTCCTTTTCTTTTAGGCTAAAAGATGTCATGTTTTCCTTAAGGAAGTGTTTGAAGGCTCCTCTTTGGCAAGCCAAAACAAACATCAGTCCTACTCTTGCGCTCCACACTGGGGTCTTTCCTTCCCATGGTCACCCAATTGAGGTCCAGTAAGCACCCCGTCCTGTCTTGATCTTCCTGTACTGGCCTCCATGATGCAGCCTGGGTAGTCCAACAATGGCAGTCTATACTCTGAAAAGGCTGAAACCCCAGTAGCTGCTCAGTCCATAAACTGGATATCTCAGTAGTCTCCATCTAGTATTGAAGGTTTGGAGGATTCTTGGAGAGACATGAGTCTTCAGTCCATACTGGAAGGTTAAAAAGCTGTGTCTCATGTCTTTGAAGGATGGCAAAAGCAGTGGCAGCCACAGGATAGATTCATTTGCCAGTAAGAATTGAAGACAAGCAAAACAACAGTGCTCTCTCTCTTTTTTGTTGTTGTTTTTTGTCTTTTTATTAAGATCTCAAGTTTTATATCTGAAGTATAATTTCTTAGGCCTTACTGATAATTTATTTCTGGTTATACTTTCCTTTTGGATGCTTAAGGCCACACAATTAGCCCAGATTAACCAAGGTTTTTGTTTTCTCAAGGTCAGTTGAGGATCTTATCCTCAGGGGTCATTCAGGGCTTTTTTGGGGGGTAGGGTGAGAGGAAGCCCCTGGCTCCTTTCGGCTTTTCATTTACCAGTTCCATCTACTCGAGGGCAAAGTCAGGTCTTGCTAGATCAGGCTTCCCTTTTTGAAGCATGAGCAGACTTTCCTCTTTATAGACTGGACTCTGGCTGAAGTCCCATTAGTGGATATCCAGGACCTCCCTGAACAGGAAGACTGGTGACTCACATTTGCAGGACATCTCAAGAGATGCCCCCATGCATAGTCCCCTGGGACTTAGTTGACCTCTGAAGGCAAGGAACCAAGTTATCCCTTAGGTCCCTCAGCCAAATTGGTATGGGCATTAAGTATGGTCCTTAAGCACCCAGAAAGGCTAAGTTACACCAGCCTGATACATCATACCTATACTAAAATATGTCATCTGAAAACAGTAAGACTATAAATGCTGCCCAACTTCCTTGTTCTTCATTTTCCTTGAACCTCTTTGAAAGCCTGTGGATGTCAGTGTCATTTTGTCAAAATGGAGTGGTTAAAATAATGTGTTTGAAGGTAAAGACATGAGTATCTCACATTAGTTCTTCTTTCAGTTGTGGTAAAGCATCTTTCAACATTTTCTAGGCACAAATGATTTGTATGCCGAGGTTCATGTTGAAATGAACATCTCAATTCTCAGTGGCTTAATCCAGTGGAAGTTGACTTCTCATGCAAATAAATTCAGTGACCAGAAGAAACCAGGTTATTTTAGGTTCCACCAGCAGCAAATAAAAGAGAAGACATAGCTGGTTGGACAGGCAGTTTTTGTGTAACCTATCTGGGACAGGTTACACAGAAACACATGGCACATTCCAGAGATCAGAACTTCTGCCATGGCCTTATGGAGCTTTGGGTAGGGGGTACAAGGAAGTACCCATTGGGCTGACGGTGTAGTCCCTGTGGAACAGGAATGCAAACTTTTTAATCAAAGACAAATAGTCATGTCTACTACACATGCTAAAGATTGAGAAAGCACATATTAGAAAAGGTGACCTCTGAACATATCATTTTACTTATTAATTTATTTCTAATATTTTATTATTGTTTGTAATTTATTTGTATGAGTGTATTGCTTGCATGTATGTAAGTGCACCTGTGTTGTGCAATGCCTGCAGAGGTCAGAAGAAGGTTTCAGATTCTCTGGAACTGGAGTCATGTATGGATGGCTGTTAGCTGTGTGGGTGCTGGGAACCAAACTGGAGTCCTCTATAAAAGCAGCCAGAGCCAGGCGTGGTGGCATACGCCTTTAATTCCAGCACTTGGGAGGCAGAGGCAGGCAGATGTCTGTGAGTTCAAGACCAGCCTGGTCTACAGAATGAGTTCTAGGCCAACTGGGGCTACAGGGAGACCCTGTCTCAAAAAAAAAAAAAAAAAGCAGCCAGAGCTCTTAATCTCTGAGCCATCTCTCTAGCCCCAAACAGGTCATTCTGAGTAAATGAAAAGCTTATACAAAGTGATTGATTTCAGTGAGGGAAGTAAAGTCAGTATTTGCTAATTGGGCTCTTCCTGTGTGCAAAAAGCTTGATGTGTCTCATGGAAAAAAAGGTGTGAACATGAAAGTGAAACACAGCAAAGGAGTAAACTTTGTGGATATTATATGCACACACTTAAAACATAATTCTACTCATAAAAAGAGCCAGAAAAGGGGTTGGAGATATGACCCAGTGTTTAAGAGCACTGGCTGCTCTCCCAGAGGACCAGGGTTCAAGTCCCAGCACCCACATGGCAACTAATAACCAATGGTCTGTAACTCCAGTTCCAGGGGCTCCAATGCCCTCTTCTGTCCTCCATGGGCATTGCAAGACATGGGTGCACTTACATGCAGGTTAATACACTCATACATATAAAAAAGAAAAATAATGAATAAAATATATTTTAAAGAGCCAGGAAAATGTTGGCAAATGAATAACTTGTTCTCCTTTGTGTTTGATGCTTTTTCTGTAGAAATTTTGAAAAAATATAAAAGGTACCAAGAAAAAACAGTTAAGTGTCTCGAATCTTATCACATGAGGCAACCAACCACCTTGAATTTTCTTCCATTAGATATTATATATGCTTGTGTGTTTGAAGTCATTTATGATGATAAAGTTTAAAACATCAGTTGACCAGAATTCACATATTTGTAATCATGAAAAAATTCAAGAAAGAGGATTCCAAAATAAATTATTTTTCTTTGCTGGGATCTAAAAAACATGAAAGTCTGAGAAGAGAGGGAGAGAGGGAGGGAAGGAGGGAGGGTGGGAGAGAGAGAGAGAGAGAGAGAGAGAGAGAGAGAGAGAGAGAGAGAAGATGAATAGTTACAGAGTACTCTAGTTTGTCTTCCATTGCTGTGACAAAACACTCTGACCGACAACAACTTGGGGAGGAAAGGGTTTATTTAGCTTACATCTCCTGGGTCACAGTTCATCATTTAGGGAGCCCAAGGCAGGAACTCAGGGCAGGAACCTGGAGTCAGGAGCTGAAGCACAGGCCATGGAGGAATGCTGTTCACTGGCTTGCTCCCCTGGCCCATGCCCAGCCTGACCTCTTATACCATACACAACAACTTGCCCAGGGTGGCACCACCCATAGTGTGCTGGGCCCTCCCACATTGCTCAACAATCAAGACAATACTCCACAGACGTGGCCACAGGCCAGTCCAATGGAGCCAATTCCCCAATTGAGGCTCCCTCAACCCAGGTGTGTCAAGTTGACACTAAAGCTATCCAGCACACAGAGCCTCTTAAATATCTAAGATATAAATGAACACATGGTATTGAGAAAAGAATCATTATAAAAGGCCCTGAAATGCCTGCATTTATGGGACACATGGCGTGTACCAGGGCCACCGGAATGTGCTCTAGGAGAATTAGTTGGAGGAACCAGAGGGATTAGAGAACTTTTCTGTCAGAAATACCTATCCAGAGGCAATGGGCTCGGCCAAGAGATTGCTGTCACTCAAGTTGTGCAGAAACAGGAAGACCTTTGCAAAGAGGGAATACAGCATTCTGTAGAAGGCAGACAGGTGCCCTGAAGTCCTTTTCCATCCTGGGTGCAGAGACACATACTTACTATACACAGTCAACTGCGTGGCTCCCACAGAGGCTGTGGAGCACAGCTTACTTGAGTTGGTTGGGACTACAGCTAGAATTCCTTGTCTGTGGGTTCAGCCAAGAATGAACCAAAAACACCAAAGGGAAAAGAAACAAATCAAAGCGACAGAAACAATAGCTTGAATGTGTGGCACACTATGCCGAAACCCTGAGAACAAAGTGATGGGCTACATACCCTGCTGTGGCCTCCCACCAACCTACAGACCCCCCAGTCTCCCTATTGTGTGTGTTTGAGCTTTGGACACTTTCAGCTTGTTTATGCACTATGTAGTTCAGCTACAATGACCATATTCCTCCTGACTTTTTGTCATTATTCCCCAAACAATAGTTAACTATTTGCATAACAGTGTACTATAACTGTATCTGTCTTGAATTTGTAGTCTCTTTACTTATCATCCCCTAGAGTGTAACAGTTATTTACATTGTTTTTTTATTATTTTTATTTTATGTGTATGAATGTACTGACTGCATGTATGTAAGTACACTCATATTGTGCACTTCCCATGGAGGTCAGGTCAGATTGCCCTGGAGCTGGAGTTATGGGTGGTTGTTAGCTGCCATGTGGGTGCTGGGAAGTGAACCCAGGCCCTCTGAAAGAGCAGGCAGTGCTCTTAATCACTAAGACATCTCTCTATTGTGTTAAGTCTTATAAGTAACCTAAAACATAGGTGATAATGTGCACAGATTAAATTTAAATATATACACCATTTTATACAAAAAACTTAGACATCTCTGGAACCAATTCCTATAGATACTGAGGGACAAGTATGAACATCCTTTGGTAAAATTAATCCAACCAAATCTCCCAGTTACCCTGTGAGCCACAAGCAGTCTTTTCTAAATCTGGAGTAGTTGGAGTTAGACACACTGCCCTGGCTCCACAGAGGCAGATCCGAATCCTGCTGGTGCAGGAACAGAGAGGAAGGAAAAGCGAGAGAACCAGACAGTTAGATTTCAAAGAGTTCCAGGAAGTTGAAGGAAGCCACGAGTGTCTTTTCATGGTGGTCAGAATAGCTACAGGGCCTGTCTGAAGACAGTCAACTTAGGTCTCTGTTCTCTCTCCTTTCTCTGCCCATCTCCTCTCCTTTTAGGTCTAGCAACAGCAAAATGGTCCAGACTGATCCATCCTAAGGCTGGGCAGACACAACTAATTTATTGGCAATATCACTGAATCTCATTTGTTCCAAATCTTCCTTTGGACCACTTCAATAACATTAATTGAACTCTAGCTCTGGGCGGAGAGAAAAATGTAGTAAACTGTGTGATACCATAGGCAAAAAAAAAAAAAAATCAGCTAGCCAAGAGCCTTTTGCCTACTGACCACTCACTTTTTGGAATTTTGTTCACTCTCCTTTGTCCACCTCTGAGCCAATGCACTTCACTGTTTTGAAAAAAAAACCCAAAATTCCAATAAGGTTTGGAAATGAAAACGCATCATAAACAATTGGCAGTTATATTTTTCAATGTGGTTTTGGAAAAGCGCAGCAATGTAAGTGGACAACCAACCACTCACCCTCAAACGCTGCTAAAATATTTCCTGTCCTCCCCAGGTTGCGTTTCTAGAAAATATTTAACAGGGAGTGTTTTAGTTCTAAAGATGATGAAACTAAAAAACAAATATTGACGCGAACAGTAACCACAACTCTGCTGAAAGAGTAAAATAAATCCTTTATCAAAGGGGGGGTGGGGGGGAATCCTGGCCAAAATGTGCCTAAAAGCTCTGCACAAACGGTCCTTGGAAGAGGGGGAGCCACTTTGCAGAGCCAGGGCCTGGACACTCGTGTACCAGGCTGCATCATAGGTCCACACACCAGGCCGACAGCCAGCACAGCGGAGCCGGGAGGCCACCCGGGGCTGCAGCGAGCTGCTGCTGGCACCAAGGCTGGGCAACCCGGCCAGCGCTTGGCCCCGGCTCGCCAGGGCTGGAGGGTTTGGCTGCACCGAGACCACCCGGCGCGGACGCTCCGAGCCCGGACGACACCGGAGGTGAGGCTGGCGCAGCCCGACCCCGCGTGCGCCGAGGCGGTGAGTCAGGGTGCGTTATGCAAGCGCCGGCCAGCGCCCCCCACCCCCCCGCGCCTCCCCGCGGTCTTTCACCCCTCGGGTTACGAAAGCGGGACCCCCTCCCCCCAGAGCTATAAAGCAGGAGGCGGTCGCTCGCCTCCCTCGCTCTACGCGCGCGAACGGCGACCAGGCTTCCACGAGGCTCCCACTGGTGAGCAGCGGCCGTGTGGTTCCTGCCTCCCCCTACCCCCCACCTCCCCGGGCCGCGGCTAGGCGGGATGGGGCGGGTTGCGGCGGCGGGCGGCGGGATCGTGGTCCCTCGACCCCGCGCTCATGCCCGCGCGTGTCCGGCAGGGCGGACTTCTGGGCGAGATGGAGTGGGTGTGGGCGCTCGTGCTGCTGGCCGCGCTGGGCAGCGGCCACGCGGAGCGCGACTGCAGGGTGAGCAGCTTCCCAGTCAAGGAGAACTTCGACAAGGCTCGTGTAGGTATCAGCCCCGACGCCCCCGCTCCCCACCCCAGGTCCTGGAGGCCGGTGGTGGACCCCAAACTCCAGCTCCATCATCTCTTTCTTAGTTCTCCGGGACATGGTACGCCATAGCCAAGAAGGACCCCGAGGGTCTCTTTTTGCAAGACAACATCATCGCTGAGTTCTCCGTAGACGAGAAGGGCCATATGAGCGCCACCGCCAAAGGCCGGGTCCTCATTCTGAGGTCAGTGGCCTCCTGTCGGTGTTGTGGGGTTGTTCCAAGGCCCCTACCTGGCTGGACGCCCAGCCTTCATTGGGAACGGGAGGATAGAAGTCCTTTCCTGCTTTGACTCAGGATACCCCTGGCTTTTGCAGTAACTGGGAAGTGTGTGCAGACATGGTGGGCACTTTCACAGACACAGAAGATCCTGCCAAGTTCAAGATGAAGTACTGGGGTGTAGCCTCCTTTCTCCAAAGAGGAAGTGAGTAGTGGGACCTTACTGGGCATGGGAGACATGTCTGGCCAAATCACTGCGTTTCTACTCCTGTTGGCACTCTAAGGAAGAATTAGGCCAGTAGGAAGGCCTGCAACTGCCTGGAACCCTCAGCACTCCCTGAGGTTAGGGGGTGGGATTAGCAGTAGCTGTCTTCCCAGCCTAAAAACTCCTGGCCCAAGTGCACAAGGACCTTTGAGCTAGTCGGGTGCCATTTTCCTGGTCAGCCCAATGTGCCTGAGGGTGTGGGGCTACATGGTACCTCCTCACATCACCAGTCCCCTAGTCTCTTTGGATGGAATCCCTGAGACAGGGTTACAACCTGGAACACCAGAGGTGAATGAAGGAACCCTTGTGTAGAGTTGGGTGCAGCTCAGTGTTTTGCTTGTGGATGGTGAGGTGGGCACAGCATTCTGGATGGCAGTGGCGGCCGTCTGTCTCCTTTTCCCCAAAGACTAAAACTCATATGCTGGGAAGGATTTTGAGAACTCTCTGCAAGACAGCTAAAACTTGGGCTGTTTACAGGGATGCACAATCTAGGTGCTTTTTCATAGTCTCCAGTTAGTTTCACCTGTTACAAATCGGGAATCCACTTGGTATTAGAGACTAATTTAGGACAGGGAGACATAGCATGGATCTCAGAAAGGGGGGATTAACCCCAGGGCAGCAGATCAAGGTACATGTGACAAAACAGGCTGGGAGAAAATAGCATTATGCTCAAACTTATGTAGCAAGTTTGTGAGAGCCAATGTCAAAAGCCAGGTGTCCTAGCTCCCAGGTCCAAATTGGGTGGGCCTGAACTGTAGATACTCCTAATACAAACTGTTTTGCTAATTACTGTTTGCACTTTGCTTTAAGATAAGACCCAAGGGCCGTTCAGGGGATACTCTTCAACTGATCCAGGGCAGACATGTCACTTAAGTGGCTTATTGCTTGGCATGGCATAGTCTTTGACTTCTTCTGAACATGTGTCAAGTGAAATTGTACCCCCACATTCCCCACAGACTGACATAGGGGGCATCATGACTCTGCCTTTAAAAAAAGCCAAGAAGAAAGAAAAAAAAGTTTCATTTTAAAAATCGAGTGGCATGTTAGTATTGATTTATGTCATAAAGAAGGTGTTGTCTTTATCTTTAGAATTATTTCAAAGAGTACAGCAAAACTTACTAAAATGGTTTACTTAGAGTAAGAAAGTTATACTTTTCTGAAAATGGATTACAAGCATCAATATTAGAAGGTACATACAAGGTTACTAATTTTTAGAAAGAACAAACAATTCTTTTCAGCATTTGAGGACTAGAATTTTGTTGGCAGTGCCTTTAGGAAATGGCTGTGGGGGAACCTACCCAGGAGGAAGAGTGTTGTCACTGGGCTCTGCCTTTGCTTACCAAACCAAATCAGTTCTACTTTGACCTCCTGTATTTGGAGAGTCTGTCTAGGATTACATTTAGTAAGTTAGACTGCCTGAGGGCTCAGGGGATAGCTCAGTGGTAGAGCACTTGCCTAACATGGCTAACGCTCTGGATTCCATCCTCCATCATTCACATTCATTCTCATATTCTTATTCTTTCTCTCTCTCTCTCTCTCTCTCTCTCTTTAACCTGTTTGCCCCAGAACAAAGTAGAAATCATGGGTCACAACACCTACCTTATGGAGTTATTGTGAGGATATAATGTGTACATGCAGATGAGAACCTGAGACATAAATTCTGTTTGGTATAATTGCTTCTTAGTTACCTCTTGGGTTCAGAATTCATATCTTTACTTTTAGGCCTTGGAGTGAGAGAACCCACAATATCTTCAGGTCAGAGTCTCTTATTTTACAAGTGAAGGAATTAATGTCCCAGGGGTGCACACACAGTGAATTGGTGGCACCTAGTGACACCTCCCAGCACAGGTGATGAATATAATGCAACATCAACGGTCCCCACCACTGTGTTCTGAGTATCTCAGACTCCCATCTGCCTCTTGCTGCATTATATGCCTACTTTAGAGTCTTTCTTCACAAACTAGACTTTCATTCATCATGCTATTCTTTTTCTTCCTTGAGTTTGGTCTCATTAAGCATGAATTTGGACAGGAGAATTTGAAGACCACTCAGCAAGGCCAGAATTCTCAGTCCCTCTCCTGGTCCACATACAACACTTTACCAAAGGGATGTATTTGTAATAAAGCAGACTGATAGGGAGAAAAATAACATAAGGCAAACTGAATGTAATAAATCTCTATAGTTGATGCTGGAGTTCCAGGGAAATTCCTGCCATTCTTTTTTTTTTAAACAAATCATTTTTTATTAATTTTTTATTTATTTCTGTATGTGTATGAATGTACTGGCTGCATGCAAGTTTGTGCACCCGTGTCATGCAATGCCACGGAGGTCAGAAAAGGGTGTCGGATTCCCCTGGAACTGTAGTTCTCCTGGAATTGGAGTTTCAGATGGTTCTCAGCCGCCATGTGGGTGCTGGAGATCGAACCCGGGTCCTCTGTAAGAGCGGTGGGCGCTCTTAACCACTAGGCCATCTCTCCAGCCCCAAATTCCTACCATTCTTAATCCTAATCGTAGGTTAGAGAGCTAAAGGCCCAATGGCTTTCTATGATGAGTTTGTTAACAGAATGAAATAAGGAGCCAACTCCTTAACACTTCTTTTTCATCTTTTGTTTTTTATAGATGGCCTAGGAATTGAACTCAGGGCTTTGTACACATTTGTACACTGAGTTACATTTCCAGCTAAACCTTTACAGTTGAATATTAAATTTCAGTGTTAACAGAAATTGGACATTGTCTGAACTGGTCTCTTTTCAGCACATTCATTTCTTAACTTGTAAAGTAAGAGACTCTGCCCTGAAGATATTATGGGTTCTCTCACTCCAGACTCAGAATGTAAAGCTATGAATTCTTTTTTTTTAATTTTTTTATTTATTTCTGTATGTGTATGAATGTACTGTCTGCATGCAAGTTTGTGCACCCATGTCGTACAATGCTGCGGAGGTCAGAAGAGGGCGTTGGATTCCCCTGGAACTGGAGTTCTCCTGGAACTGGAGTTTCAGACGGTTCTCGGCCGCCATGTGGGTGCTGGGGATCGAACCCCGGTCCTCTGCAAGAGCGGTCGGCGCTCTTAACGCTAGGCCATCTCTCCAGCCCGTAAAGCTATGAATTCTTAACCCAAGAGGTAAGTAAGAAGGAATGTTTCAGGGACATTTCAGGAGAGGATGTTGGCATCAGCCGATCTTGGTTGAATATAAACTTCATTGTAGACTAGGTTCTCTAAAATTGAATTTCTTTAGCTATCTAATTGAGTTAAGGAATAGCTTGAAAGTGGTTACGTTGAAATACCTACTCAAGGTAATGCATGAAAATGTTCAGCCTGACACATAGTAACTGTTATTAAATATTATGATTGCTGGGCCTGGTGGTGCATGCCTTTAATCCCAGCACTTAGGAGGCAGAGGCAGGTGGATCTCTGTGAGTTCAAGGCCAGCCTGGTCTACATAGTGAGTTTCAGGACAGCTGGGGCTACAGGGAATCCCTGTCTCAAAAAAGACAAAAAAATCTTATGAACATTGTGTTGCCCAAGACATGGATAAAGACTTCTTTTGTCCTTGTCCCAAATAAAGTTTGTCTCTCCCTTGGCAAGGGGCCCTTTGTCCATCTGAGTAACAGCCCAGGCTTAATATCTACCTCAGTATTCCTCTGGGCTAACTTCATCCAAATCAGTCGCTTTTTAAAAGTGCAGATTTATGGGTCCAAATCCAGACTCACTGAATCAGCGCCTTAGAGTCTGCATTTTATTATTATTTATTTTTGTTTTATTTGTGTATGAGTCTTTTGCTGCATGTAAGTAAGTATACGGCTGTGGAGGTCAGAAAAGGGTGTTGCATTCCCTGCAACTGGAGTTACCCATGATTGATTGGCAGCTGTCACGTGGGTGCTGGAACCAGAAACTGGGTTCTCTCTGCACAAGCAGCCAGTGCTCTTAACCACTGAGCAATCTCCCCAGCACTGAGCCTGCTTTTTTTTTTTTTTTTTTTGGTCTTTTTGAGACAGGGTCTCCCTGTAGTCCTGGCTGTCCTGGAACTCACTATGTAGACCAGGCTGGCCTTGAACTCACAGAGATCCACCTGTCTCTGCCTCCCAAGTGCTGGGATTAGAGGCGTGCACCACCACGCCCAGCTAGAGCCTGCATTTTTAATATGCTCCTTCAGTGTATTCTGCACAGTGAAGTTTGTGAGAACTACTGCTGTAGATAGCTCAGGCCATCGAGGTTTCAGAATCCACTCCCTTAATAGGGCAGTTGAGTTATTGTGATGGTTAGTTAGCAATAGCCTAGTCTTATCTTTCCTGGCTGGCTCAGTTGGATGCTTAGGCCTGAGAATCATAGGGAGCCAGGTCTGTCCATCTGGAAAACACAGTCTGGGGAGCCAAAGAGACATTTTCTAGGACTAGAGCTGTGAATGACAGATCTTTAAAGAAATCCAGTCACTGTGACAGTTCATTATGCTAGCCATTTTGGGGCCAGGAAATCAATCCCAAGCTCTCAACCAATCTGTGGGGGGTACAGTGTAGCTGCAGCCATAGTATAACTCTGAGTTCTGGGGTTTTGAAAGGAAGTCAAGGGATACCAGCCACATAGCTTTTCTCTCACTTTCTCTCCTCACAGTCTACTGTTAGTCTGCAGTTAGCTACTCTCTGGACAGACTTGAGAGTATCTAGTTCTCAAAGGGACCCTTCTCTGCTATAGAAGAGGAGGCTAGATGGATGAGTTGATTCTTTCAAGTAGTGCTTAGGCAGATCTTTTGCAAATACTTTTAGAAGGGAAAGTCTGACCAAGGTTGTCAGGATTCTTCACGATCGAACTATTCTGCCAAAAAAGAACCTGGAGATAAACCAAACAAACTAAGCCCTTCTTTGACATTAAGAACAGCAGCCAAGGACACTAAAATCATGCATTGAAAGTTACTTTCTTCCTATGTCATGTTTATATTCTGGCAATGATTTTGGATGAAAAAAATTAAGCTGCAGGTTTGCCAGGCTAATAGCTGCTTGGACTATGAGTCTAGGTAATACTTCAAAAGTGGATACTTCTGTGTCTGAGGCAGACTCCTGGGATGCCATGACACGGTGATCCCATGACTTCATCCAGAGACGGACGACTACCCAGATGCTCAGGAGAGGGCGGGGTCCATGGTGACGGGGAGGCCCAGAGGCAACCACAAGTTTCTATTCCTGTCCCATCTGCTGAAGAACTTTGTGGGGACTGCTGGGTAGGTGTTGTGAGTCTGGGATTCCCTCCAGGCAGAGCCTCTGAAAGCCTGGAGGATGCCAGGGTGGCACATTCTCCTTTCCATCAGGTAGGGGAGAGCTGAGGAAGGGGCCTCCACATCCCCTCCTGAGCGGTGCTCAAGCAGGGTCTGGGTTTGGGTTGAGCCCATCCTAGGCTGGAATTCTAGGGGCTTCCAGAGAGGCACACCCAGATGTCACTTACAGTGAGCACCTAGGAGGGCCCCACATCCTCTAATGCTAGGGCATCTTTCAGGCCCCACTGCACTCCAACATGCAACACAACAGTGGCAGATTGTCCCTTGCTTTAAGACCTGGGTGTGAGGAAGAGACATAAAGCCTTTTGTTCTTGTCTCCTCTGCCCCAATTTACCTCATGCTGGAGGTGCGTCTGGAGTTGTACTCTCCTGTTTGAACCTCAGCTCTTCCCTGTTCTGTGATCCTACATGAATCATTTCATTTTTCTGTGCCTTAGTTTCCTCATCTGTAATACAGGGGGTAGAAGTGTGTGCTTTTGAGTTAATGTAAGAAATACCTGAGAAAACATGAAAAATGTCAGTGCAGTGACTGACACGGTTTAGTACTCAGAAGGCTCCGGTCTTAGATATACGTCAGAGCGAAAGTTAGACTGAAATGCAGCACTTGTATCTGCACATAGCGTTTTTGTTTCTTTTTTTAAGATAGGGTCTCCCTGTAGATCCAGCTGGCCTTGAACTTACTTTGTAGACCAGGCTGGCCTCATAGAGAGCCACCTGCTTCTACCTCTCAAGTGAAGTATAAACATGATCTAAAAATTTCAAGGGTTCTGCTCTGCCAGGAAAGTCATAAAATTCTCTCTCTCTCTCTCTCTCTCTCTCTCTCTCTCTCTCTCTCTCTCTCTCTCGTTATTTACATGTGACTATGTGGGTACTTGAATGGCCCATGCCTATGGAGACCAGAGCAGAACATCCAGTGTCTTCTGTTGTCTGCCTCATTCCCTTGAGCCCTCGAGACAAGGTCTGTCACACACCCAGAATGGCCGGCTACTGACTTCCTGGGATCTGCCTGCCTCCACCTCCCAGTGGTGGGGCTACAGGCTAACACAGCTATGCATGGCTTTTTACATGCATGTTAGGAATTTGAACTCAGGTTCTCATGCTTATAGAGCAAATGCTTTTATCCACTGACCCATCTCCCCAGCATTGAAAAGATGCTGGATAGTAAACATCTTGTGCTCCCAACGCAACTGTCTTGCCAGCCTGGGAAAGTGAATAAAATTTCCAAGCAGGAATAAGGCTTGAGCCTGAAAAGCTACCACTGTCAGGTTGGCGCCCTCTAGCCCACCGAGGTAGGAAGACAGGTTGTGTGGGATGATGGGAGGCAAGGTCTACAGAGACTTGGAAAAGTCATGTCCCAAAGCTGGAGAGTTAACATAAGTTGGTGGCCAGCAGACATTAGACAAAAACACAGATGTTATTGGACAGTAGATGGTGATGGCAGTACATTCTCAGTGGTCACGTAGAGAGATCTTCTGTCACCTCTTGTCAAGGAAACACATGAATGAGATGCCGTCAGTGTCAGGACTTCTTTCTGTAAAGGAGACCAAGATCCTTTCTCATTTGCTCAGTTTCATAAAAGCTGTCAGGAATCTCTCTCTGCATCTTCTGCTTGCTAAGGAAAGACCGCCGGTTCTGGGAAGCTGGCACAGGCTGGGCCGGCTAGCTCTGAGCCCGCTGTTGCTTTCTGACTTGCAGCTGACGACCACTGGATCATCGACACGGACTATGACACATATGCCCTGCAGTACTCTTGCCGCCTGTTGAACCTGGACGGCACCTGTGCAGACAGCTACTCCTTCGTGTTTTCACGTGACCCCAATGGCCTGTCTCCGGAGACACGGAAGCTGGTGAGGCAGCGGCAGGAAGAGCTGTGCCTAGGAAGGCAGTACCGGTGGATCGAACACAATGGTGAGCAGTTCTGTCCAAGGGTACAGCAGGACTGGGGAGGAGGAAGGCAAGCATTGCATCAGCACAAGAGAAAGTGTGTGGTCTGAGGAGCCTCCTGGGCCAAGTTTTGGTCCTTCCTGGCTCACTCTTTCCCAGGGCCTTGTCATGGGCCCTGTGTAGAAAGAAAGCAAAGGCCTTTCCCCAAACCTTAGCACTTTCAATAAGCAAAGCTGTAGGGCCAGTCTTTTCCTTTGATTTTGTTACCCCAGGCCATTTTGCTTCTGATTTCGGTACCGTGAAAAAACCATTCTACTGGAATTATAGTTTGGAGGTGGGGAGTGTTAGGCGTTCCCAGTCAAGGACTGGCCAGTGCATACAACCACTTTATGTAAAAACATAAACAGAGACACTGACATACAAGTTCAAAAGAATGATGTCAGTAATGTGCTTTATTCTTCTTTTTACGTATATGAGTATTTGCCTGCATGTATGTAAGTGCATCTGTGGAATGTACCTCCTGTAATACCTGTGGAGGCCAGAAGAGGGGGTCTAATCCTTTGGAACTGGAGATGGTTGTTAGCTGGCATGTGGGTGCTAGGAATCAAACCAGGGTCCTTTGCAAGAACAGTCAGCGCTCTTAATGGCTGAGGCATCTCTCCAGCCCCAGTGTTCTTTATCCTTTAAGAAACCAAATAATGATGCAGTTGACCCACCAGGTTTTCACTTGGATTTCTTAGGGAGATCCCCTGGGACAACTGTAGGATATTTTGATGGTGAGTGCCCTCATCTGACCCTAATTTAAAGCTCAGAAGCTTGGTGGAGAAATGTGTTGTCTATTTCAATTGTCATTCACTCACTCTTATGGAGAATTGCGTTATGAAATCCAAACAGAGTCCTGCAGAAATATAGAAAACTTTTCAGATGGGTGTGATGGCACATGCCTTTAATCCAAGGACTTGGGAGGCAGAGGCAGGCCGATCTCTGTGAGTTCAAAGGCCAGTCTGTTGGTCTACATAGCGAGTACCAAGGCAGCTGGGGCTATAGGTAGACCCTGCCTCAAAAAGACCAAAAAAAAAAGAATACTTCTTTCAGGCATGTCACTGACCCTCTATACCAAACTGTGATCTCAGACCTAAAACATAGGTATAGAAATGCCACCCTGGGGTTGGGGGTGGGGACAACTGAATGTGGGGCTAGTGAAAGATTTCATCACCTGCAGGTGTCACACTGAGCCCTTTGCCTGACTTGCCTCAGTTAACTCTGGGACACATCTTAGCAAGGAGCTCTTGTTACCACACTCTATCAATGAGAAATGGAGGCTAAGCGAATTAAGTACATTGCCCAAGATCTCCAGTGGATAGCTATAAGCTGGGTACGAACTCAGAATTCTGTGACTCCTAAGTGCCTCATGGTGCCACCTGGTGACCATGACAAGGAAAAAGTTCCAACAGTAAGGCTGAGCTCAGCCAGGGCTGCGGTCCCTGGGTAAGAGGATGGGCAGGCCCTGAGGCACTGTGAGATCCACGAGGTAGTTCCTCTTGCAGGTCCTGAACTCTCAGCCCTGAGGCCCCCTTACAAATCAGAGGGCTTCCGAATCAGCTGTGAGAGCGTTTGTGAACCACAGTCATAGCATGTGAAGTGCAGACTACGGCCCGAGGCTGCCCTGGAATTCATTTCTCTACATAAACACCACTCTGCCTTTGTGAAATTAATGCTTTTATTTTCTTTATTTCAGGTTTCTGTCAAAGCAAACCGTCGAGAAACAGTTTGTAGTAGCATCAAGAATGTGAAGTTTCATTTGAAAACTTCTGATTAACTCTCACTCAATCTCCATCTCTATTTATCTTAGGAGTTCCGTCCCCTTTACCCTTACTTTCTCTCGGTGAACATAAAAGCCTCATTGGTAGTCTTAATAACAGGCTTTGGAATAACTGGATCTGTTCACCCAAATGTACATCTTACCGAAGTTCCCTGAGAGACTATTTGAAGCTTGGGATTCCAAACTTGATTTATTAAAATATAGTCACCAGCTTCCTATGAGTTGAAGTCTTATTTGTGGTCAGATTGCAGGTGGGGTGTGCTTTTAGATACTAGAATAGTCTCCCCTTCCATTTTCTATGACCTCTGGCCTGCTCCAGTGCCTGATTTCCATTACAGAAAACTGCATCCTCCAAACTTCCTGAGAAGAGGGTTTCCTCATTCATCCAGGAGGCTTTAACACCAGCCTGTCCAAGGCTGTGGCTCAGGCCAGTGAGGAGGGCAGAATAGCAGGCTCACTAGTGTTATGGAGTTGGGAAAACAAGAAGCACAGGTCAAGGTGAGCTCTAGGCAACAATCCCGCCCTACACAGTCTGTAGCACCTGTTCACTTTGTATATCAGATGGGGGCAAAATGTTGAGAAACAGACAGCCTTGGGTCTCTCAGGTGAAGTTAGGGGGTCAGGCCCTGGAAGGTAACACCCCCTGGTAAGAGTGTGCAGGAGCATCAAGGTAACGGAAGCAGCTAGGCCCACACCAACACAGCACTCGTGAGTTCTAGGGTATAACTGCATGTTGAGCCACTTGCCTTTCCCAAGAGGTTCCAGGAGGCTGTTTCTAGCATGGTTATGAGACCAGAAGATCTTGGTTCTAAGTCTAATCCAGTTCAGAGACTAGCTGTGCAGTGTGGGTCTGATTATATGGCCTCTCTTGGCGGGAGACAGTGGGAGTCCATCTCGTGTCTGTGAGCATTCGGAGAAGCCATGTGAACGCTCCTTATAACAGCAAGACATCTGTAAAGTGTGCCAGGAGGCAGGGATGCTGGCATTTCCAGGGGTATTAGTAGCTCCTGGCTCCGGAAGACCACGGAATACCACAGAACACCACATGCCTTGTTTTCCACCAAAAGCAGCGGTAAGGATATGAAAGGTCAGCTTTGCAGCCTCTCAACGACAACTCGACAGACCCTGGCTCCTCGGCTTTAGTTTGGCACCACAGTGAGCCATAAGATACCCATGCATCCTCTAAAAAGGGAGTTTCAGCTTACCAAATACATGAGCTAAACATGAACAAAGACACCTTGCCATTTTGTCCTTGATAATATGATTGTCATAAATCTTACCTCAGAAGCAAGCTACCACAGAAATTTCATGAATGATGGCAGCTCCCGGGGTTGACTGACCTGGCAAGGAGGATGTGTTTGGCACCTGCCTTGAGCCAGACCCTGTGTGACCCAGCCATTGTCCCAACCTCCTGGTGTTGCCATGTCCCTGAGCTCAGTCTTTGACTCTGGCTTCTTCTCTCTTTCCATTCTCACAGAGTATTTTATAAAACAGCATCTTTGCTTCCCAACACCCTTCTACCCCCAAGCCCAACTCGGAGTCCGTGCATCCAGCCACCTGTTCTGCATGGAGGCCTCGCTGGGACCTGAAGCACAATATGGTCCACATGAAACACTTGGCTCACCCCCATTTTCCTCCCAGTCTTCCTTAGTTTTTCTACCTGCTCCACCATCCAACCAGTCAGAAACTGGTCTTCCCTCACGTCCTTTCCATAAGTCTTCACTCCACCCTCCCATGTATATTCCAAGATTATTTCCCATAATCCTTCATGAATGCCACTCACTTCCAAGGTCACCATTAACTTTTCAGCTTCACGTAGCTGCATACCTAGTTTTCATTTTCATTCTTGCTCCTCAAAGTCTGTGCCTTCTGTAGCAGCCTGAGTAGTATTTAAACCAATGTCAGATCAATGCCCTATTGCAAACCTGAAGTGCTAATCACCAAACACTCAGTGAACTCCCTGTGCTGGCCTCCCAGGCCCTCTCTGACCTAGCTAGGAACTTCCTTGCATCCATTGATTGGCTCCAGGGAAGCACCCCTGTGTCCTAGCATCAAGTACAGAAGAGGGTCAGTCAACAGTTTGCTTTACTTGGACCACACAGCTCTTCCTGTCCGACAACAAGCCAGCTTCTTTGAACTGGCCTCTTTCTTCTGCCGTAAAGCTCCTTGGCTGGGATCCACATGACTGGCTCTTTCTTGCCTTTGGCTATTCAACTTAACTCTTCCTCCTCAGAAAGCTTTTCTAGCATTCTCCCGCCCCATATAAATAAACATCACCCACACATCATGTCCTGCTTTCTCCGGGGTGCTTATTCATCCTAATGATGAATAAGCTACACTATTTATTGGCTTCTGTTTAGCATTTGTTCCCCCACCCCACCCCATGAGAGGGTAAGCTCACGGAGAACAGGGTCAGGATGTCTGCCTTATCATTGTATTCCCAGCACCAAGAACACTGCACAGCAAAGCAGGTGCTGCAGAGGCCTCTGCTGGAGGGAGGAATGAGGAATGCCTCTGCTTTCTCTCCAGCATCTAAGTTCGTCTGCCCTTTTATGTTTCTATGGTGTTGCTTCTACTAAAGGGATCTGTGACTTTTTTTAATATACTGGGAAATGGACCTAGAGATACACATTTGCTAGGCAAAGATACTACCACTGAGCCATGTCTCCCACCCCCAGCTCTGTTTTTACTACATGAAAAAAAAAAAAAAAGAACTCTAATTGTTTCTTGGAAATTCCTTGAGAAGCTTTGCCATGAGTGAATGAATGGTCCCAAGTCCTTGTGAGCCCAAGCTGAGGATTCAGGGTGGCCATAACCCATTAACAGAAATCTGAGCCCTGAATCTGTCCCAAAGCTCATTTCAGCAACCAATTATGGGCTGTATAGGTAGGAATAGTTATAAATAAACATTTATTAACTTGGTCATATTACAAACACGCTTTAAAAGTAACCCGTAGTAAGTCACTTTTCTTCAAGGAAAAAAATATTTTTGGTCTTTTTGTGTGTGTGACAGGGCCTCCCTGTAGCCCCAGCTGGCCTGGAACTCACAGAGATCCACCTGCCTCTGCCTCCTGAATGCTGGGATTAAAGGTGTCCATCACCATGACCAGCCAGGAAAAATATTTTATACTGAGTAATTATCCCTTAATTTCCCAGTACTGTAGTGAGCTGTTGGAAGTTGCATTTTCTTAAGGCAGGGTGTACTGGTAGACTGTCTGGAAGTTAACTCTCCTTTACAAGCACATTGTGGCTACTTGGTCCACCTAGTTAGCTGGATATCACAGACAGGTCATTTGGTCTGACAGATGTGTCTGTAAAAATGGCTCCCTTTTCTGAGAACAAGAAGCAGCACAAAACTTTCTTCCATTCGTTCCTGAAGAGTGACATGTTGTACAGAATTGGGTTTAGGGCTGAGTTGGCAAACGTGAAGGCCACCACCCAGAAGAAGAGGGATGGCCAGAGGACCAGGTCCTGCCTGAAGTTCTGGATCAAGATGAGGAGGATGGTGATGATGATGGGACTCCACATGATGAAGAAGGAGACCATGAGCAGGAAGAGGGTGCGGAAGAGCCGGTAGTCCTGCTGCGACACTCGGATCTGGTGGCTCTCGGAGTACGCCAGGCTCAAGTTGAGCCTCTTCCTCGATGCTTTCGTGATCTGTAAGAAACACAACCAGAACCTGAGCTACAAGTTACTGCTGACGTCAGGGATTTCCAGTCCGAAGCCCTAGAAACGCCGTCTGCCCTCCCGCTGCACTAGGATTTCTGCCTCTAGAACTTTGTTGGTTGTTTCTGTTTATACTGAGGATTTGAAGGTGGATTGGGTGGGACCGGAGATGGAGGAGTGCAGCCTGGCTGGGCAAGTTAGCCCAGAATATGCCTGTGGGCCTGACATACCACCCATGACCTTTGTCCTGAGGGAAGAGAGCCAGTGGGTGTGTCCTAGCCAGGCCAGTTGCTCTTCCTAACTTCCACCTCTGGGTCTGCATGGATAGCTGCAGTCCCATCAGCCAGGGACTGGCCGCATTGTCAGCTGTATACATGGCCGCTGGGCCCATTCTGAGATCCCTGCATCTCAGGAGAACACGTAATTATAAAGCACTATTCACAATTTGGGCTAACTTGCCCACAATTAGCTCCAAGATCAAAATGGCTTAAACTATTCTCCTTAGGACACTTTTAATTGCCTAATTAAAGAAAAGATGCCTAATAATTTTATGACTGCATGATGTGGGACATTTAGATCCACCTGTTTGTGATGGACACAAGGACAGCAGGTGGCCAGTGAACCTACTTCTTCTCTCTCAAAGCTCCCAACCACCAGGACACCAGGATGATGAAAGCGATCAGGACCCCTGAGCTTCCTGTCATCTCCCTGCCAGGTGCTAGGCATTTATCCCATCGGTTCTCAGCTTTAGTCGTCGTATGTCTCCTCTGCATTCATGCCATTGTTATTCCTGATTCACAGATGAGCAAATTCATTCTCAGGAAATTTAAGTTACTCATTGAAAGTCTATGGATGGTTATCCATAGTAAGAGCTCCCACCTGTGAAAATCTAGTTCAGTGGTATAAGCTATTAGTCATATCATAAAAGAGTCAAAAGGGGTTCTGAAAGGGATTCCCATACTAGTCAGTGGCCCACCTCCTTTGTGCTGGGCAGGTAAGGCTGGCTCAGCAGACAGTTCTCTGTGACCCAAGACACTACTAGGAGGTGCCTGGTGGTGACTGTGATAGAGGGTGTGGCCAACTCATGGCCAACTACAGAAGGGTTTGGGCATTGTTTTTTAGCATTAACAGCTGCTACTGTTTCCTCCTCATTCTGTAGTCCCCACAATTTGTAGAATCAGGAGGAAATGAGACATTGTAATAAAGTGTGGGTTCCTCCCAGCTCCCTCTCTCACACTATGTCAAGGCTAGTTAGCATCCAGCCAGGGTTTCAAATGTCTCTGGCTTCAGAATGCTTGATGAACTCTTAGGCTAAAATGAAATGCTCCATTAACTTCTGAGGATTAACTATAATCCTCAAAACTAGTCCTGGGGTTCCAACTTTGGGAGCTAACAAGAAGGCTCTGAGAGGTGGGGAGCCTTGCTCAGCTTCCTGGTCAAGTACACGAGGTTTGCCCCACACAGTGGTACCCATGCTCTTCTCCACTCTGACACCACTGCCAGTCAAGAGGGCGGGCAGTGTTCATGGGAATGTGCTCTCTGGCCACCAGGGACTTGGTAAAACACAAAATGTCTGTGAACGAAAGTTCCGATAAAGAGCCACACTGAACCTTCTGCAAGGGTGATTAACTGATTAGCTTCAGTGGTTGAGGAGAGGTTAACTCTGTTTCAGTTTTAGAGTCTAATTATAATTTATCTTGGGCTACCTTTAGCTGCCTTCACAGACATTCTTCACCCACCCCTGTGTCTGACCTAGGATTCTTGTGAATAATTGTGAGAATGTATTCACTTCATAGACCAAACTACCTTAACAGCTATTCCTTGTCCACCTCTGTGTCTGACCTAATATCCTTATGACTAACAAGTGCAACCTTTTAGACTCTATTCACTTCATAAACCAGTAGCTTCCACCAACCAAAAGGCAAAGAAGGCCATCAGCAGGCACTGGGCCCTTCTGATCTCTTTCTGCTTTGCTGTAACCCACCTATTTGATGTTTCCAACCATATATTTGAAAAGCGCCTTGATTTATGACTTCATTTGTTCTGTTACTATAAAAACTATATGAAAGTTACCACACCAGAACATGCAATTTGGGGTAACCTGAATCTGTGTTCCTGGCCCACAGCCATTCCTATTTGGCTCTAGAACAAACTATCTCTTATCCCCTTTGAGGTGAAAGTTGTGTTTTTTTATGTTGACATATCCAGTGGAGCCTACTCGAGACACATGGACCCTGAAGGACTAAGAGGACCTGGGGAGCCGCATGACCTTCAGCTGCGCAGGTGACTTCGGGTCACTGGTATATGAGAAGTATCAGTCTTGGACTACTGCTTGGTTTGGAGTTTTCTTCCCAGACCTTTCATAAAGTCTGTTTTAAAAAACAGAACTTTTTGAGAAGCCACGTGAGTTTCTGAAGACCAAGAGGGAAGGGTCTCCCCACCTGACACTCTCTGTGATGCCAGCCATACCAGCTGGACCTGGCAGGGAGGAGGCTCCCACTGACAGAGGTTGGGGCCCTGAGGGTTTAGTCTCCTTTGTGGAGCTGACTGGCCAACCATCAGTATCCCAATTAGAATCATCAGACAAGAGATCCCACCTTCCCAGTGGTCCATCCCTATGGAAACATGACTGGAAGAAGAGTAGGGACTGGAGAGAGCGGTGGCAAGATTCATTAAGATGAAAGAAGCTAACAGCGGGCAGAGGACGGGAAAGCTTTCCCACCTGGGCTGCATACAATGGAGCACGTGCAAGAAAAGCCTGCGATAAACATACGCAATCTACAACGTGGGAGAGGCAAGTGCTATGCAAATTGCCTATAAAAGATCATGAAACTTGCAGCCCAGCATTTTTGGAATGCTAAGCCTTTCCCCTACAGCTCACTAGCTCACTCTCATTCTCAGGAATCTTTCTCTTAAACTGTCCCTATTTCTATTAAGAATTATAAGACCCTGATACAGTTCTTTGTCTTGGAAAACAAGAATCTGGAAACTTCAGCAAGTGCCCCCAGGACCCAGCCCCATGTCTCCAGGCGTGTGGAGAGAGGGCAAAGCTTCATGTTCAGTTGAAGTAGATTTTGTTTCTCAACTAAGTTCTGTGATAGGCCGAGGAGTTTCCAGCTGAAGGCCATTGCCCCACTGGTTCATTCAACAAGTATTTACTGAGTCCCTGCTATGTTCTATGCTCTCTTAAAGAGGCTGGACACGGGCTAGGCATGGTGGCACCTGCATTTAATCCCGGTACTCTGAAGCCAGAAGCAGGTGAATTTGAGGCCACCTAGAGCTACAAAATGAGACCCAATAATAATAATAATAATAATAATAATAATAATATTTGGGGGGTCTTTTTGAGACAGGATCTCCCTTTAGCCCCATGTAGACCAGGCTGGCCTTGAATTTACATAGATCTGCCTGCCTCTGCCTCCTGAGTGCTGGGATTAAAAGCATGTGCCACCATGCCAGGCAATAATAATTTTTTTTAAAGAGGCTGGGCATAGCCATACTACTCCTGGGCATGTACCCACAAGTCTCTTCTTACCACAGAGATACATGCACAGCTATGTTTATTGCAGCTCTCTTCACAATAGCAAGGAGCTGGAACCAACCCAAGTGTCCCTCGACTAACGAGTGGATAGAGAAAATGTGGTACATCTACACAATGGAGTTCTATGCAGTGGTAAAGAAAGATGACATCATGAGCTTTGCAGGTAAATGGCTGGAGCTAGAAGATATCATGCTGAGTGAAGTAACATAGTCCCAGAAAAACAAACGACGAATGGTATCCCTCATCTGTAGATGCTAGCACCAGTTACCTAATTGTATGACAAACTGAGCAACGTCAATGTGATCTGAAAACAACTGTGCTCTTATATTGTGAATCTCTTAAAAAAATAATAAACAAAAAAAGAAAAATAAATAAATATTAACATATATAAAAAAAAGAGTCTGGGCACATAGCAACAAGCAAGGGAGTCCTGTCCCCACTGCACTTTCCACTATGCACGTGGACTGTGGGAGGAAGGAACAAGAATTACAGTTACAAATGGCAGAGACATTGAAGCTTATCATGGCAATGGTTGCTGGGTGATCCTGTAAACCTTGGTCCAAGCTGCCACCCCTAACAGTCTGATCAAAGGTACTTAGGAATCACTGGGAGACTATTTCCCTTGGGAAAGCTGTTAATAGGAAAAATACCACTGAAAATGCACCACATGTATGAGTCATAGGAGAGAGGAAACAGAGAGGGCAGAGGGCAAATACAGCCACTGCCCAACACGTGGAGCAGCTCCTGGAGGGGGAGCAGCTCCTGGAGGGAGATCAGCAGAGAAGCGCTGTGATGCATGTTATGGCCACTCTGAATTCCTGGCTGGGTTAGAAGCAGTAAAGAAAGTCAGAGCGGGGTTTCCCACCAAGGCCTCCATGGAACACCAGCCCGTAGAGAGGTTTTGTACGGAGAAGGGGCTTCTGTGGTCAGATTTAGCAATGCTGTCACGTTTATTCCTGTGCTGGGGATGACCAAAGACTATTGGCATTAAAAGGCTCTGAAGTCTTGCAGCAGAGAACCCCATCCAGCTAGCTCAGCATTTCCCAAGTTTGTTTGATATGATCTTTTCTAACACCCATCATCCCAGAGAGCTCTAGAGAGCAATGCGAAACACTCCACTTTACAACAATAGAAGAACAGGACGATAGGAGAAAGACGCTTCTCGAGCCCAGAGGTGGAACCCAAGTTAATGGAAGTAGAGACAGGTGGGAAGGCAGGACTGGTGGGGAAGGGCAGGGTGCAATGAATATGGGAGCGAACACTGACATTCAGTGGGGTGTCTGGCTGTGCTCCCTCGGGAAGAGCTTGGGCAGAGGTGATACCTCATCTAAACCCTGCCTAGCCTCTACATGCTTGTCTGCTTCTGAAGTACTAGCCTGGTCAACTCACAGGCACCAAGTGATGGTAAATGACATAGTCCTAAGGGGGAAAATGGAACAAGATTTCCTAGCTGTTTAGAATATATTTTTTTCAAAAAAAACCTGTTTGCACTAATATTGTGATTTGCCTGACATCCTATCTGCTTTTCTGTTACACAATTACTGACGGATACTTGGCCCCAGTGGAAACTGAGGCCCACATTAGTTTAGTAGCTCAACCAAGGTTACATGGTAGCCAAGCTGAACTTGGACCCAGTCTTGTGGCTCTTTGTTTAAACTCCCCGTGGCCCATGCAGAGAAGCGCTGCAGGCCTCTCTCATCTGCAAGTATATACTGGGCACCTACAAGGAACCTGCCAGCCTCTGCTCCAGGCATGGAGACATAGCAATGAACAAAATATCTCTCGCCTCCTGGAGTGTACAGCTTGTGGGTGACACGGAGGTGAGAGACGAGTGGATGTACACGCGTGGAGCGGCATGAGAGTAAGTGCTTTCACAAGAAGCCAATCAGGAAAAGATTGGAGAGCAACAGGGGACACTTCTGTGGAAGATCTTTTGGAGTAAAGACCTAAATGAAGTGAGGAGTGGTCCTCACAGCAATTCAGAGAAGAAAGGTCCAGGAGAGACGATGGCAGAACTCTGAGGCGGCGGCGTGTTGAGGTGTGGCGGGACGGTCTCCAGCCCATCTGGACACAAGAGACCAGGAAGAATGGCAGGCACACAAAAGCCAAATTACACTGGGCTTTAGATGAGAGCTGGGGTCTGGTTCATGTGTGAGGAAGTGATGGGTCTAAATGACTTCTCTGATCCAGTTCTCAGGACAGTGTTTCACAGCTGCAGGCCACGCAGACCTGTCACACTCAGAGGCTGTGCAGGGGTGTGTTGTGGAAACTTGCGGGGCTGGCTATCGATTTAGATGCAGATACTGGGAGCACAGTGAAGTGCCATCTAAAGGTTTTTTTTTTTTTTGGAGGGAGGGTCCTCCCGCTCCCGAGTCTGCAGACCACCTCTGATTTTCCCAGCTGGGCTCTAGCCTTGAGAATGAGATTAGGGTGGGTGGGTAATCACCTGGGAGGCCCCGGGTGTGTCGGGCCCTTGTGGAAAGGGGGCATATTAGAGCCCTCTTGACTTCTGTGTGTCTCAGGAGTGCACCCCCACAAGGGAGCCCAGATGCCCGCTGCCATCCCAGCCAGCCCTGCTCTAGCTTTGACCGCTTGTTCTTACTCCAAAGCTTGGTCTGCTGTTTATTGTCTTGGAAACCCCAGTGATGCCGTTTCCCAGCATTTTCAGAGGGAGGGGTTAGAAGAACAGCCTTATCTAAAAGTCAATACCAGCCATAATTTATTCATTGCTTGTGGGCAGACACACAGACAGACAGACAGACACACTAGATGCCCCGTATCAGCCTCCTCTCACAGGGACACTGAAATTATGACTGCCGTTTTACAGATGATGGAACTGAGGCCCAGAGAGTGCAAGTAGCTAGCCCAGACCACAGAGCAAAGTGGCAGAGTCAAGACTCAAAATCAGGTCATTTAATAGCTCTTCCAAGCCTCCGTGTCTGTTCCCACAGTCCTTTGCTCTCCATCATGCCACCCACCCCCTTCCTTCCCATTTGAGAAGCAATCCACAGCTCAACCTTAATTTCACACTGTCACACTATCATTCTACCTTCTGCTCCAATCTTTCTTGCTTTAAATCACAGCATCTTTGTCTGTCTCCTTCCCTGTGTGTCAAAGATCCTTATAGGTAAAGAACCATGACCCTCATATTCCTGACTTGCCCCCACTCTGTGCCCAAAATTTGCATGGAGCACTCTTAACAAACTTCTGGGGAACTGAAGTGCTAAGACTCTGGGGTCAGGCTGCTTGGGTCTGAAGTTGACACCTATACATTCTGTGACCTTGGGTAAATTACATAACATCTCTGAGTTGTCTCATCTGCAACTCTTATTGGGATTAAATGAGTTAGCGCCTACTATATCATAAGCACTGCATGAATACTTGTTAAATAAAACTTGAAAAATGCAAAGGGGCATGGTGGTATATGTCTATAATCTTAGTACTTGAGAAGCAGAGGCAGGAGGACTGATAAGAGTTTGAGGCTAGCCTGGTCTGCATAGAGAGTTACAGGCTAGCCAGAGCTATATAGTGAGACCATAACAAAACAAAACAAAAAATTTGAAGTTAATTCTATATTTCTCTTTCCTTTTCTTTCACTTCTTTCCTTTTAATAATAACTAACACTTTTATAACATCAAAATATACTCATCCCCCTTCAATATAAGCAACTTTTCAGTCCCTCACACCCACCCTGAATTTGCCTCACACATTAGCATAAGACCAGGCTGGGGAATCTCTTTAGAGATCACGGATCATCCAGTGGAAAGATTCTAAGTAGCAAGCTAGTGTTATCTTTCATAGAACCATGGACAAGCAGGCCTAGCTGGGTTGGTCTGTGCAGGGTTCTGAACATTTTAAGAAGGTTACAGATCCTCAGATACACAGAAAGGGTCATAAAGGTGGCCAGGTGAGCAGGGCCCTTCTTCAACACACCTGTTTACTAGGTGCCCCACATCTGGTGCTGTAAAATCAAGATGTGGCCACTGCATGGCTTCAAGAAGGCTCAAAGGCTTTGAGGTAGGCCTTCCAACATGGGCATAAATACACATGCATGTGTTTCCTAAGTAGTGCTTTGCATGTAAATAGGGTGCCTTTAGAAGCAGGAAGCAAAGGCCAGCCCATCTTTTTTACATCTGTGTACATGTTGACTTTGAAAGTAGACATCACTTACTTCCTGTCTCATACACAGTTGAAATGGACATTCCTTGGGGTAAGGGCATTGACCCATGGTAAAGGGAGGGGCTTCTGGCCAAGTTATATTCTCCTTCCAGGAGCCAGTTTATGAGTGTGTTCAATTTGTGAGCAGAACATGCAAGCTGGGTGCAATTTTCTATTTGTATATGATCCTTCTATTTAAAAAAATAGACTTTGTTGATCTGCTGTCTAAGAGGAAACATTGAACCCAATCCAAAAGTCCATAAAATGATTATATCAAGTCTATATGACGAAGGCCAGGCAGCCCTTAAACAATAACAAGATAAGACATAGGAACTGACACGGAAAGATCTCATGATAGAGCATTGGGTGAAAAAAGGAAGTTACAGACCAGATAACAACATCTCATATCTGAAAAGAACAACAAACAGTATCAATAATCAATTTATCATTTTAACCTGTAATTTTGTGTGGTTTGTCAAAACACACAAGGCCGTCACACTGCAGGCCCACACTTAGGGCATTAGGAATGGGAACAGGAGTTTTCTTTTTTTTTTAAAGTTTTTTTTTAAGTTTATTTATTTCTGTATGTGTATGTATGTACTGTCTGCATGCAAGTCTGTACACCAGTGTCGTGCAATGCCACGGAGGTCAGAAGAGGGTGTCGGATTCCCCTGGAACTGGAGTTCTCCTGGAATTGGAGTTTCAGACGGTTCTCGGTCGCCATGTGGGTGCTGGGGATCGAACCCGGGTCCTCTGCAAGAGCGGTCGGCACTCTTAACCGCTAGGCCATCTCTCCAGCCCCAAGGGAACAGGATTTTTCAACTTTTGTATTATGTAGCTTTGTACCTGCTTTCAATTTAATATCTTTATAAACTTATATCATCTTAGTGATGAGCAAATGAGATTCACAAAGACAGCACTTATTTAGAAAACAAAAGCCAAAATAAAAACAAATCTTGATCTGCACAGCAAAATCAGGATTGGCATTGCTCACCACAACCTCTAAGGTATCCACTGACCCAGAAGTCCTAAGATTCTACTGGAAATGCTCAGCTAAAATGAATTCAAAGCAGCACTTTAAACAAACATACCTGTAAAATTTTGGAGTAACTGATCACAATGACCAGTCCAGGCACCAGGAAGTTAAAAGTCACAAAAAACACATCCCATGAGATTTCTCCTGCGATGTTGGGCCAATCCAATGTGCAAATTGGAATTTCCTAGTTACAGAATGGAAAAAGAACACCACTTCAATACTGGCTTCTTCTTTTGGCTCCAGCCCAGTCCTAACTATGGGTTGTCCTGACACTATCACACAGAATCCCCCTACCCCTGACCCATGACATCCCCTCTGATAAGCTCCTGCCTCAGACCCTTAGAGTAGCAGCAAAATTATTATTCTGCAACTGAGACTCGGGGTCACAGGCAGGTAGGTAAGAGTTAGCGGCATTTCCCAGGGAGGTCTTTCCACTTCCCTGGGCTGGGGTGCATAAGGTGTTTGAGTCTTCTCTTGAAAGCCTAATGTTTTAAAAAGGTGAAATTTACACCTGGTGCAGTGGTGTGGGCCTTTAATCCCAGCCTTGTGATGCAGAGGCAGGTGGATCTCTGCAAGATGGAGGCCAGCCTGGTCTACATAGTGACCTCCAGGTGAGCTGAGACCAAGAAGACCCTGTTAAAAACAAAACAAGGCAAAATTTAACCTTAGGAAGGTCACATAGACTGGAAGTGCCCCACACATGCATTTGGAGACAGGATTGAGGTTCCAGTGCAGTTACACACTGCTAAAGGCAACAAAGTGTGTGCTAAGGTATTGTTTAATTGGGAGTGTTTAGTTGTCTGAAGTATGTCAGGCACATATATGTAGTCTAGCTACTCAGCAGGCTGAGGGAAGAAGATTGTTTGAGCCCCAGAGTTTGAGACCAGCCTGGAAAACATTGTGAGACCTGGTCTCAGGGAAAAGAAATAAACAAGTTTAATAATTAATAATATAAATTAATAATTAATTAATTTAAAAAACCTTCAATGATAACAGCAACACATGCATACACACACACACTTGCAAACATACTGTGTCAGGCTGCCTCAAAGCATAGGCTAGCCCTTACCTCAAGGTGCATGGTGCCCAGCATCAGGATCTTGTGTGCCTCCTCCCTGGGTAAAGGACAGTGTCCTGGAGGAATCAGCTGGATAGCAAAAGGGCATTGAAGGCTTGTGGCCCTCTTGCTATCACTGTGCTGTGCTCAACTCAAACATCTGACACTAACTACAAAACCCTCTAAGTAGGGGGCCATAAGGAAGACAGAGTAAGGATCCTGATACTGCAACATGTCCTCCCAATAAGCAAAAATATTCCAACGGGAACAGAATGTGTGTGGGGTGTGTGTGTGTGTGTGTGTGTATGTCCCCACACACATGAACTTATGTCTACCTGACAATAAGAATGAGGTTATTTAGGAAACAGTTAACCCCAAACATATTTTTAAGAGCATATATAATGTAAAAGATCACATTACTGATTTTTTAAGGACTAGCCAGTTGAACCGCATTCATCCACTTGATCAATAATTATTGAAAACTATATGTACTAGGAAAAAGAAAATTTTAATATTTACCAGCATGAATCATATCTGAGAAAACTCAAAATGTTGTCAAATCATCACTCATTTTCCCACTCAGTATCAGCAGAAATTCACAACACCTAGTATTCATTGAATGTTTCCATACACCAAGAATCACTGCCTACATCATCATATCTATGCTTACAACCTTATCGAAATGTGAATTCATTTTTTTTTGAAATGTGAATTCTTATTTTTCCCATTTTACAGAGGAAACTAAATCTTAGAAACATCCTCTAAAACAGCAGTCTAAAACAATAAAGGTGTAATTGTAATCATTTTTATTTTTCTTAATTTAATTTAATTTTAATTTTAAAATTTATTTATTGGGAGAGGGTCTTTTTGAGACAGGGTCTCCCTGCAGCCCTAGCTGGCCCAGAACAGGCTATGTAGACCAAGCTGGCCTTGAACTCAGAGATCCACCTGCTTCTGTCTCCCAAGTCCTGGGATTAAAGGCATGTGCCACCACACCAGGGTTAAAATTTATTTTTATCTCATGTGTATGAGTATTTTGCTTGCATGTATTTAAGTGCATCCATGTTGTGCAATGCCCATACAAGCCAGGAGAGGGTGTTGAAATGTAGTTATTGATGGTTGTTAGCTGCCATGTAGGTGCTGGGAATCAAACCCAGGCCCCCTGGAAGAGCAGCAAGTGTTCTTAACCACTGAGCCATCTCTCCAGTACACCCCCCATGGTATAATAATTTTTTGGTATAATCATTTTTAATGACAATATTTTTCCCCAAACACTATATAGCTAAAAAGACATCTAGGTGCTAGAAAGATGGCTTAGCAGTTAAGAGCATTCAGTGCTCTTGCAGAGACCCAGGTTTAATTCCTGGCACCCACATGGCAGCTAACAACTGTTTGTAACTCCAGTTCCAGAGGATCTAACACCTTCTTCTGACTTCCTCAGGCATTGCATGACATGGGCGCACTTACATATGTGAAGGCAATGCACTCATACACATAACATAAAAAAATAATAAAATAAAATATAAAAAGACATCTAGAGACCTACCAAAAAAATTTCCCAGGCAAGAAAAATAGGGTAGAATGGTTTAATCATGCCAGATGTGGTGATGCCAGCATGCCTGTCATCCCAGCATTTGCCAGACTGAGGCATGACAATTTGTCATCCTTGGGTACATACTGAGACTCTGTCTCTAAAAACAAGATAAAATATTTTAATCATATCAGTATGTTGGAAAGGGAGGTGGAAATGTTGCTTTCCTTTCCTGCTTTATGGTTTACAAATGGACCTGACTTATAAAACCTGTTCTTCTTCTCTCACCATCCATGACCTACAAGAGAAGGCTTTGTTCCTCTCCTGGGTGATTACGGAGGAACTTGTGTCCTTCCATGACCTTCCGAGTGCTGGTAGTCATGGTACTCCGGCCACACAGGCCTCTCATTCAGTACATTGGTGACAACAGTATGGACAGATACGCTGAAGCCCCAGGCAGGAACAAAAGGTTCCCAGCCATAAATGAGATTTGCTCTCTAACTCCTGTATTTGTGACACAAGGAAAGAGTCTAAAGGTAGAAAACCAAGACATTAGAACCATTTCTTAAAATCTGTAAGAGACTCCCAAATGCTCATAATCTTACTTAGGAGCATGGGCTGATCTCCCTAGGCTCAAGTGCAAGGGATAGAGCGAGGTGTCTAACCCCACGAGGGGCAGAAAAGCTGGTCCCTATGGCATGTGCCTGTGTGAGAGTTACCATAGCCCAAATGGAATTGCTTATAAATAAGCAAATGAGTGAGTAAATCAAATAAAGCAAGCCAGGAGAGTATGACGAAAGAGATCAAAAATACAGATGCCTGATACAGAGACTATCAAAGATTTTACCTGATACCGGGCATGGTGGCACTTGTCTTTAATCCCAGGAGGCAGAGGCAGAGGCAAGCAGATGTCTGTGAGTTCAAAGCCAGCCTGATCTATGTAGTGAGTTTCAGGACAGCTGGGGCTGCAGGGAGACCCTGTCTTGAAAGGACAAAAAAAAAAAATCTCCAGAACCACAGCTGAGATGGTTGATCTTGATTGAAGGTGATTGGATTGAGAAGTGCCAGAGAGATTAACAAAGAGCACCATCTCTAGGTGTGTCTATGCGGGAGTTCCCAGGAAGGATTAACTGAGGAAGGCCCACTCACCCCCAGAGGCTGGGGTCCTGCACAGAGTAGGAGGGAACCAGTAGGAGGGAACTGGTAAGGGACAACGGCAGTGCACATTCTCTCTTCCTTCTGGCCCACCGTAATGTGAGCTGCTTTTCTCTATCACCCTGTCCCTCACGATGGACGAAACCTCTGAAACTGTGAGCAGAAATGAACCTTCTGGGCCAGGAGTCATGCTGCATGCCTTCAATCCCACCACTCGGGAAACAGAGGCAGAGTGTGAGTTCAAGGCCAACCTGGTCTACATAGTGAGTTCCAGGCCAGTTGGGGCTGTCTCAAAAAGACAAAAAAAAAAAAACCTTCCTTTCCTTCGCAAGTTGTGATTTTTGGTCATTTGGTTACAACTCCTTGTGGCCAAGGATTATCAGTTCAAAATAACTTACAGAATGCTCATTTTGCCCATGAACTTCTGATCATCCTGCTGTTACCTCCCAAGTGCTGGGGTTATCAATATACACCCTCACACCTGCTTTATGTGGTGCTGGGATCATATGAGCCAAACAATCTACCAACTAAGCTCGTCCCCAACCCCCCGATTTTCCCCTTTTTATTAATATTTTGTTACTATATAACGAATAGAGAAATAGATTTAATTATGACATCTTCATCTATATTTTTGTTCAGCTTTGTTATTGTCCCCATACTACCCTCCCCATCCTTCTCCTCTTTTCACCCTCTTCCTCCTCTGCAGATAGCACCCCCTCTGCTTTATGCCATGTATATTCCGCTGCTCTCTGTTGTTCCCCTCCCTCCATCTAATTATGTAAATTTTCTAATTTTTCTGTTGTATATCTTTTTAATAAGAGAAAAAGAGAGTTATAAAGCCCCCTTTAGGAAAAAAAAAAAACGGTTAGACATGGACCACAGATCCCCATCAGAGTTGAATAAACCAGAGAGGTCATGTGCTTGCTGTGGGGAGCTCCTCAAATCCATTCATGAAATTGATCTGTGGCTCTCACTCTGGACACGAAAATGACAAGGAAGTAAGGTAGGAACTCTGCACAGCACCTCAACGGAGCTAAGATTCACCTAAGTGACAGATTTATATGCTATTTAGAAGGCATATATAGCATTGATAATTAAGTACAAGGTATGTGCTTGTTTAAAACAACAACTGGACCAGTGAGAAGGTTCAGCAGGTAAGAGCACTTGTGGCCACGCCTCACTTCCTGAGTTTGATACCTGGGGCCTACTTGGTGAAAGGACAGAACTAACTCTTTCGACTTGTCTTCTGATCTAAACACACACACACACACACACACACACACACGCACACACACACACACACGCACACACACACACACACACATACACACAGTAGTGTGCTTGCATCAGAGATCCAAATTGCATCATAAATAATAAAGTTTATTTCTACAGGAAACTCCATCTGACAAGTTGTTCGTTTTGAGTCTAGGTCTTCTCTCACAGAATGTGCCTCCCGACTGGAAGGTGGTAGCACAGTGTTAGTCTCTGTACTTTTTCTGTACATTTGAACTATTTTCTGGTTTTATAAAAGAAATTTGGAAACCAAAAGTTCTAGGATTGCCTGGTTACTGAGATCTGGAAGTGGAGTTAGCAGCATCAACAACAGTGTTCTTGAAGTTATTTGTTCTTTCTTGAACCACTGTGAGGCCACAGTGGGGAGGAGCAGAGCACCGGCCCTGTCCTGGGAAGCTCAGGCACCACCATGGACAGAGAGAACTACCAGGGCAGGGGCCGAAAGTAAGGCAGGAACACGGTACCCACAGGTGAAATTCTAGCTTCTCCTGGAAAGGAATGGGGGGTGTGGAGCTCAGGTGTTGGGAGCAGAGTGGATGATGGCGGAGGCCAGACAGCAAAGAGTTAAATGTGGGGCCTGGAAGGATGGCTCGGTGGTTAAGAGCACTGACTGCTCTTGCAGAGGACCCGGGTTCAATTCCCAGCCCTCACATGGAGGCTAAGAACCGTCTTTAGTGCCAGGCAGAAGCAGGTGGATCTCTGTGAGTTCAAGGCCAGCCTGGTCTACATAGCGAGTTCCAGGCCAGCTGGGGCTACAGGGAGACCCTGTCTGTCTGGAAAAAAAAAACGTTAAATGTGACTGCCCGTGTATCTGCCCTTTCCCTCTCTACCTCTCTTTGGAGAGCTCATCCATTTCCATAGCTTCCTTTTATTTCCAGTGCTAGGGATTGTACCTAGGGCCTCACACATGCCCAGCAAGCACTCCACCACTGTGCTACATCCCCAGCCCCCCACGGCTTCTCTTGGCAGAAGATAATCCATTCACTCTTCTGCCCAGGATTTTCCCCGCCCCAGGGACATCCTGTAGGAAGCCTCACAGGCACATACTGCTTTGGCCATCCCACCCACTAATGGCTCCACCTTTTGTATCACCACACCAGGGCACACAGCAGCCATCCTCCAGGCTGCCAGAAACCTACGGGTTGGTTTCCTGCTCTCTCTCCACTGGCTAGAAGGAACCTCTGAGATCCTTGTAGCTATCCCACATCCCCTTCCTGGTCTTCCTCCTCGGGTGCCCATCCCACTGTCACCAGGGCAACCCAAGCACCTAAAGGGTATTCCTGACTCTCCTGCTAGCCCTGTCCACCCCTCCAGCACATCCTCGGCCGCTGCTCCCAGAACAGCTCTTTCCAACCTGTGAGGTTGTCCCTTTATTCCCTGTCAGGACCCCACACAAGCATGCTGCCACAGACAAGGTCCACACCTGTCATATTCAAGGTGGCAGCCAGAAGCCTAGCAGGATGCCTGGCATGCAGTAGTCAGAAGGGTTTTCTGAGCCTCCCTGTGAACGAGCACATCTGTCCACAGGCTCTGTCGAGTTCCATAGCTTGAGGATTTATTTAGCAAATGTTGTAGGCAAACCATTTTCTGTCCCAGCACTTCAACCAAAAATGAAGACTTCAAGATTGTTCGAAGGAATGAGGAGTCCTCTTTGATATCTGCTCTTTCGTTAACTCTAATTACTCTGCGTCTCACATAGTTCAGGCTGGCCAGGGATGATCTTGAACTTCTGATTTATTCTATCTCCCTAGGGATTACAATGTGGATGTGGACCACTATGCCTGGTTTATAAGGTTTATATGGAATAAAACCCAGGGAATTGTGAATACTAGGCTAGGTCTCTACCAGTTGAACTACATGCCCAGTCTTCCGCTCTTTTCTTGAAACAGAGTCTCACTAAGTTGCCCAGGATGGCCTTGAACTCATTATACAGTTCAAATAGGCCTCCACTTTGTGATCACCGTCTCCCGCTGTCTCATCTCCAAAGTACTGGGATTATAATAAGTGCCGACATCGTTCTCTAATATTACCAAAGACAAGCAAAGGGTGTTGTCTCCTCAAATAATCCACAGTCAACAAAGACAAGAGAACATCACTCACCCTACATCGTAGCAGGGAAGGGTAGAATAAAGGGACCAAACGTACATTTTAATTTCAAAATATTTCATTGAGGTGACACTTATTTTAATTATTGATGGGTTTTGTGTCTTGCTTTAATAATTGTCTATTACAATGTCATGATCCTTTTAAGTCATTTTAAAATGGCATGATATCCTTACAATCCAACATTACTAGTAATGAACTTCCTTAAATAATGTAGAAATCTGTCAAAAATTTGTTGTGTTTGGTTTTGCCTGCTACAGCTTAGATGCCGGGGAGCCAAATCTAAGGAACTGACTCTCCTTTTATTCTGTGAAAGTATAATGAAGGTATCAGAGAGAATCATAAACTCAGGGAAGGTGTTACATAAAAACATTAGAGCCAGGCTATATTCCAGACATAGTCTGCCTGATTTTGGTCATTTCCCCTTTCAGAAAAATGAACGTAAGAACACCAATTTGGGGGTTACTCGACCACAGACTGGACTGGCCTACAGAATCAAGCCAGCATCTGGAACCATCTGCACACCAATAGAAGTCCCTCCTGATATGTGTTTATGTGGCTTGTGGTGGAGCAGGAAGGAAGGGTGTTGAGCAAATATTTGTGAATGGATGGGCAGCACATTCTAGCCAAAATGGACACTCTTCCACCCACCAGTGAAGGTCACCACTTGGCCAGGGCCATGGCACACAGTCAGTCATCCCATTGGAACAGGGTGAGCTGATCTGGTTAAGAATTCCAGGTTGCTAAGAACTGTCAACCCTCTTGACATGGCAACTGATTGTGTTAACAGCAATCAGAGAATCACACTGTTTGAAGAACATTTAAATGTTTATGTCCCAAGATAAGGAAAGTAATAATAGCTAGCAATTCTTTTTTTTTTAAATTTTATTATTTTTTTTATTTCCGTATGTGTATGAATGTACTGTCTGCATGCAAGTCTGTGCAACCCGTGTCTGCAATGCCGCGGAGGTCAGGAAGAGGTGTCGGATTCCCCTGGAACTGGAGTTCTCCTGGATTGGAGTTTTCAGAGCTCTCGGCCCCATGTGTGGGCTGGGGATCGAACCCGGGTCCTCTGCAAGAGCAGTCGGTGCTCCCATCTCTCTAGCCCCATAGCTAGCAATTCTTGAGCACTTAACTCTATATGCGCTATGTGTTGGCCCATTTATCAAACATGAGTCCCCACAGCAATCTCATGCAGGTGATATCATTTGCAGGAATGGTGTAACCCTGTGGCCTCGGCCCCTGTGGGGCATCTCCTGCACGCTCCCCAATGTGAGAGTCCGGAGCCCCCACTTAAATACAAATTGACTAGCAGTATTACTAGCGACCCTAGATGGCAGAGGCACCTACAGCCCACATGGATGAAGGGCCCCATGTTCCTGTTTTGAGGGGAATTTCATGAGGGTACAAAGCTCTAAGGGGCACTGTTTGCCTGGACCAGAGGGAGCTGTTTATATCCTGGGTTTGTGGGGAGGAAAATGTCCTCCTTCCAAAACCTCCATTTTTAGCACCTTTCTGGGAAAGGACAAGCAAGTACCACAAGCAGAAAGCTGTTAATCCGAGGATTTAAAAAGCAGACCTTTGCTATTTTTATTTCATTTATTTTATTTTTAATATGCATTTACTTATTTAGAGACAGGGTCTCACTATGTAGGCCAGGCAACCTCAAACTCATGGCAATCTTGCCTTAGCTTCCTTAGTGCTGAGATTAGAGGGGTGAGCTGCCACATCTGGCCTCTGCAATTTTAAATGTGAGACTGGCCCCAGTCTTGACCAGATCCTTCTCTGTCTTTCTTAAAGGTCATCTTCCTCTTTTCCCTTACCTCTTTTTAAAAATTGCCTCTCAGTGTTTCCAAATTATTTCTTCAACTGTTGAGTTAAAGTAGATTGCTTCCCACACACTAGGGCAACAACCTTTCAGGAACTGGGAAGTTTCTCTAAGGCTCCTGTGGCATGAGACCAGAATGTGGTGGTCGCCTTATTCTCAAGGGGCTATGTTCCCAAGGCCCTGATAGATGTCAGAAACCACAGATGGACTGAGCCCTTGATATATACCTCTTTTATATATATATCATATATATATATATATATATAATATTATAGTATATTTATATGATCATATAATATATCTTTAGGATAAAATTTAAAACATGAATTAGGCACAGTAAGAGATTAACCACAAACTAATAATAAAAATAAACTAATAGCTGAGTGTTGTGGTACATTTTATTCCCAGCACTTGGGAGGCTGAGGCAGGTGGAGCTCTGTGAGTTCAAGGCCAGCCTGGTCTACAGAGTGAGTTCCAAGCCAGCTGGGGCTACCCGAAGGAGACTGTCTTTAAAAAGGCAAAAAAAAAAAAAAAAGGACTGAAACAAAAGTTATTGAAAACTTTGAATTTTTAATTTCTGGAATTTCCATTTAATATTTTCTGATCGCTTGTCCATGGGTAACTGAAGCCACAGGTAACTAGAACAGTAAGAGGTGAAATGTCAGAGAAGAGGGAACCATTGTATTCTATGAGATAAAGGATAACTCAGTGAGAAACAGAGATACTAGGAGAGAGCAGGGTGACAGGTAGAGATGATAAGGAAGATGGAGAGCCAGAGGGACTGTCCCATTCTTCATGCAAACTTTCCTATCCCACCTCTACTAATTTCAAAAACTAAAGCTCTTGTAGGCAACTAACTCACCTGGCTCTAAAGCAGTGTCAGCCCATTCTGCCCATTTGCCTAGATGCCTTGCCAAAGGCCCTGAAACCAAGAAGGTGTTTCTTTATTAAAACAAGAGGTATGTTTGAGTATCTAACCACAATGTCCACAGAAATACCTGCAGTAAAATTCCGAATGTGCCAGAGAGATCACCCACATACATTCCTTTCCAGGGGCCAAGCACAAAGCAGTCATCACATGCAAAAACTACTCAATCCCCAGTGTCCATGTTAGCACACAGTTTTAATCTGGGATTTTGGCTGGGAGGGGACAAGAGCCTTCTTTCTTAGTATTGTCAGTTAAATAGAATCCTATTGTACCTGAGTGAATTTAAAAAGAGACAATGCAAATAAATATCTGGGGGCTAGAGAGACGGCTCAGTGGTTAAGAGCACTGACTGCTCTTGCAGAAGATCAGGGTTCAGTTCCCAGCACCCACATGGTAGCTAACAATGTCTGAAACTCCACTTCCAGGGGATCTGACACCCTCTTCTGACCTCCATGGGGACTGGATGACACAGGTGCACTTACATACATGCAGACAATACACACACTCATACACCTAAAATAAAGTAATAATAAAATATTTTTTAAAACAAAATAAACATCTGGAGATTTAAAATACCATAATTCATCTTAATTCTCAGAATATCTTTTTTTTCTATGTTAAGAATGAAGAGAAATCCCTTGAATTCTGTGGAAAAACTCAGTGAAAATAACTTAAAAAAGAAAAACTGATGAGAAAGCCTGTCAGGGGTGTCTAACCTTTTCATACTGCAATATGACATGTCATCTACAAATCTGTTGGGCCACACTCATAGCTATCCTTGGTCACACGCAGCCAGCTAGACACAGGTTGGACATGCCTGTGACCTAGCTGATTCCATTGGCATGGAGCTAGGCCTGAGCTTTCACTTATTTCAGAAGTATCTATGTGGCCTGCTCTGATGCACAGATGCATCCTGGCTAAGGAGAAGCCTGGGGTGAGCTAGTTTGAATCCTTGGGCTCCCGAAGCCATTAGCTGGGAGCACCCGTTAGCTCAGCTAACTCCAGCTCTCCTGACCCCACCTGAGGAGACATGGCCACAGTTTACCTGTTCTTTGATTGTGTGCCACAGGCCTGATGGGTTCCTGTTCATTGGTCATTCAAAGCCTCAGTCAAAGAAACATCTCCCTCCAAAGTATTCCACAGAAAATTAAGATACTGATTGCCCAGGGTACAATCTTCATCTAGCCTCTCCCTCAATAAAATGCAGTGTGATTGGTTTGGGGACCCCCTATTCTCTGTTCAGCTCCAAAGCATAAACCCTCCCCCAAAGTAGCATCCCCCCACCCCCACGCACACACCATGGGACTTCTCTTTGAGACTGTGGTTCCAGACGTCCTACTCTCCCTCTCAGGGCCTAGGGTGGGAGATCTAGCCAGGGGACCAGAAAACCAGTGACCTAGAAGGGAAAAAGAGCGGCTGAGAACCCAGCCTCCGGCTGATAGCAAAGAGGTCAGGACTACTCAACAGGTACCGCAGAGTCTTGCCCTTTCTCTCTACCCTGTCTTGCAGGGGAGGGCAAATGGCACACAAAAGCTCACCATCCTGCCCAGCAACCTGGCATCCAGGTCTGGAGTCTTAGGTGAACCTTGGTCCCTCTGTGAGCTACAAGGCCCAGATTAAATCTCTTCCCCTCAGCTCTGATCTACATCTGTGCTCCCAGGAAACCTTGACATCCCCTGTCCAAGGGGTCCAGAGTAAGATGCCCTTCCACTTTAAAGAGGGAGTTACGAGTCTCTTAGAGCAGTGCTGGGTCTGCCCCCCCCCCAGTCTCCAATGTCATTTCTCCCTGGACATCTACATGCATGTGCACTTGGGCTTTCAAAACGGGACCCTAGGCCTATCAGGGAAACTGGTAGGTAGGAACCCAACTCTTCCTGAATCTAAGGGACATAAGATTATCACAGTAGCGTGACAGCTTGTGAGAAAGCACCAACTCCATACAACCTGAGTCGTACCTGGCATAGACTCAGTACTGTCTGACTGTAAGCTCCCGTTATTTAATTAGCCTTGTCAGGGCCACTGCATTTTGCAAGACTATCTAAGAGACTCCACTTTCAGCACTTGGCAGGGCTGTGGGGAAATTTAAGAAATTAAACTTCATAGTGTTGGGCACTGGGTATGCCAAAAAACGATTCAATGCAACAAATGGCCTTCTTGCTGCTGCTGACCACCATCTCCGTCATCCCAACTCACCGCTTCCGTCGCGTCCCCGCCACCGCCCCCCCAGCCCGCCCCAACACCTGTCACGTCTTAGGTGCCAGCTCTCACCTGGTTCTCGCCGCCGCCGGGGAACCGCTGCGGCATCACGCGGAACAAGATGCAGAGGGGCAGCGCGGCCAGCGCAGAGTAGCCCCAGATGAAAGCAAGCAGCAGCGTAGCCTGTGCCCTCCGGCTGGGGCCTATCGACCCGCGCTGCAGGCGCACGATGCACACCATGCGCTCCAGGCTGACTGCCGCCAGAGTCAGAATGGTGACGCTGCCGCTCAAGGTCATCACATAGAAGAGCAGGTGGCACACGACCGGGCCCAGCAGCCAGGCCTCGGTCCAGCGCACGACGAGCACCAGCGGGATGGCGCTGGTGAAGAGCAAGTCTGCGCAGAAGAGGTTGAGCACCAGGACGGCAGTCGCCCCGCGGCGCCGTCGGCGAGCCACCAGCACCAAGGCGCACGCATTGCCCAGTAGCGACACAACAAAGATGATTCCCAGCACGACGGTCTCCACCGCGCTCAGCACCAGCTGGTGATCGCCCTTGACGTCGGAGAAGAAAGGAAAGAGGGTGCGATTGGCACGGTCCAGGGCGCGCTGGGGGCCAGGGGCCGCCGGCTGCGCGCGCTCAGGGGACATGCCGGCCGCCCGGCGGCCCGCAGCAGTCTGCGAGCGCGCTCATCTGCGAGGTGATTGAGTGCCAAGGCGGGGAAAGAGGGAGGGAGGCGGTTGCGACACCTCCCCTCCGGCCCCCTCCTCCGGAGCGGCCGCAACACTGGGCGTAGGAGCGGCTTCGCCCGCGGGCGGGCGGGCGGCGCATGTAGCGAGGAGGAAGTGCCTGGCAATAGCCGCGAACACCCGGACTGGGCGGGGAGCTAGCCTCTGAGGCGGAGGCCTCCGGCCCTTGGGCCAGAAAGCCTCACCTACAGAATCCCACAGCCACCCCCGTCCACTGCCTCCTTCTTCTTCCCTTGGACGCTCAGTGTTGGAAGCCATTTATCCACCTATTTATCTAACCTTGCTTGAAGCATGTCGGAGAACTTTGGAAATGGTTTGGGGCTGTGTGGTTCAGACTGCACTTACAAAGCCCCTTAAGACGGTTTGAAGGAGATCCCAAAGCAACCTGTAAGGGGCCAGATTTGTTTGACTTTGAGTGCGTTAATCTCGGTGTGCTCCAGGTTGTTTTCATTTGTATACTAGAAGTGTTTACTACTTGAGGATTTGTTGTCTGGGAGAGCACATACCGAGCCTGTGGGCGGCCCAGGGTTGGTCCCCACCCCCAACCCCCATCCTGAAATACGGGGAGGGGGTGAGAGGGAGGAGAAGAGAAAGGGGCGGAGGGAGGGGGAGCAAAAGGAGCGAGAAGGGAGGAAAAGAGGTCAGAGACACACCTTCAAGCTGTAAAAGTGCCTCTGTCACTCAGCGTGAGAAGCCCTTGGCAATCTAGTTCTGTCAGAGGAGGAAACTGAGTCTCAGCAAGCAAGAGTGGCCTGTCTGAGGTGGCCCTTGGTAACTACTAAAAGCAAGTCAGCATGCATTTCCACCCCACCACCCTCCACTGTGTCTAGTTTCTTTTTCTAGAAAAGCTGGGTGTGGTGGCGCACGCCTTTAATCCTAGCACTTGGAAGGCAGAAGCAGGTGGATCTTTGTGAGTTCAAGGCCAGCCTGGTCTACAGAGTGAGTTCCAGGACAGCTGGGGCTACAGGGAGACCCTGTCTCAAAAAGACAAAAAAAAAAAAAAAAAAAAAAAAAAAAAAAAAAAAAAAAAAAAAAAAAAAAAAAAAAAAAAAAGAAAGAAAACGAAGCCATTAGAGAATGAAAATTGCGTTTGTGGCCCGCGACCTAGAGACTGCTTCGACTCCGAGCACTCCCACCGCCTGTGACCTCACACCCGCTCTGTTCTGCCATACTCCCAGACCTCTCCCACTTGCCCATTCTGTCTGGTAGTTGACTCTGTGTGCTATGAAGGGTTGGGTGTACAAGCCTGAGGTGATCCTGGAAAGGGATGTATTTGTGGGTCTACATGCAAAACATGATTTCAAACATCTAACAGACCCTGTGTCAGTGGGAGCCGGTCAACAAAAGATTGAAATAAAGGAAGCTTAGAGAGATGAAATTTTGGAAACTGAGGTTAAAAGATACTAGTTTGTGTATGGGGAGGGGGGAACTGTAAGTGTCCTCAGAATGGATAACAAATGGGGCACTTAAATATTCTGTATGATAAAGACACAAGAGGATTCCACACTGTGCCATCACATATACACTGTTGATGGCTTTTTTGTTCAGTTAGTTTCCCTCATAGCCCAGCTGTCTCTGGAAGAGTTCAAAGTGGATACCAGTAGAAACTAGGCTCAGCATTTCATGAAGTGCCTGAACTCAGACATCCACAGAATGAGGGAATGGTGCAAGGGAAGAAAACAAGAAAGTATAGACATTACCAGTCTCAAAAATGTGGCTGACCACCTGACCAAGGTGGGCTCTGGCATAACAGCTGCCTTTGTCTCCTGTTCCTCCCTCTCCCTATGTATCTGCTGGCTAGAGATGAGATTGTAGAACAGAATTTTAGGATGTTAATTCACTGTCTTCTCAGCTGACTAACTCTCTAAGTAACCTGAAGTTGTAAAAGATTCAGTTTCCGTCTCTGCTCCTTGGAACCTGCAGGAATGACACAAGTAGTCTGGAGTGCCTGGACTGGAAGGACTTCTCTTGCTGTTAGCCTCCAGGGTTCTAGGAGTGACCAAAAATGTGGGCAGAGATTCCTAAACTTCTTTCATTCATGTCACCTTCACAGTACTCCCAGATCAAAAGAACAGCCTGTCTTAAGACCTTCCTCCTATTACACTGAGCACCTGCTGGAATGCAGTGCCTTTTGAGCCCTGACCAGCTTTTCCAAACCAGGAATCAAGTTTAGCAGCACCACCTTTATTTCCTACTGTATAATGATCTTTGTGCAGGGTCCCTTTTGACCACTGTAACTCCTGCTTCCTAAAGATGTGATGTTGTGAATCTAAGGTTAGAAACCTAGAGGTTACCTAGAGAGTAGTGTGTGCAGTATCTTACCTACTAAGTAGCTCTTCTTCCCAGAGCACCTGAGCATAGATGGTCACTAGTTAAAAACACGGGCTTAGATACTGGTCTGCCTGGATCACAGGCCTGGCTATGCAATTCATTGTGTGAATGGGGACGTGTCCACGTTTCAGTGTTTCCACATATACCATAACAGTAGTGAGACCAACCTTTAAGGGCTTGGGGAGTTAAAGGTGTTAGGTTATAAAGGGCGTGAACCCTCAGATAAAAAGGCACATGAGATTTAAGTCACTCAGGGAACATGATTTACTTCCATTTGGAGCTGCCAGAGCAGGCGCCTGCAGGCACCATGTGGAACGGGAGCAGGAGCATGGATAAGATGGCGACTGGGCCCACCCACTTATAGCCATGGGGCGGGGCCTCAGGTACAGGGGAAGAGGTCAGAAGACTGACAGCCTCTGGAGGAAGTGGACATCTGTGTGTCCCTTGGAATTCTGGGAAGCCCAGACCTAACAAAAAGAAGTGTCTATAGATGACATATGTAGCATAGTAGTCACTCACACAGGGAGCATTAGGTTCAGCTGTTGGCCAGTGCTCTGTCTGGACTTAGGAACTGATCTAATAGCCCACTTTGAAATTATTATTTGAATTCCTTTAATTTCCACGTTTCTTGGGTTTGGAGGATAGATTGCCTGGTTTGGAGTCCATAAGCATAGACGTCACCTTCCTTTCATGTTTATTAACTCATTTGATTCTCATACAAGTTGCAGGCACTGGGCTTGGAATCATGGCAATCTGACTGGAGTCCTTGCTTTTAATCACTAGAGGGGTTTTGCTTAATTGGATGTATTAGTCCATTTTCTATTGCTGTAACAAAATACTGAGATTGGGTACTGATAAGATTTATGAATACTGGAGAAACCAGTAAGCTTTCCAGGGTCATAAAACTGCTGGGCGTGGTGGCCCACGCCTTTAATCCTAGCACTCGGGAGGCAGAGGCAGGTGGATCTTTGTGAGTTCAAGGCCAGCCTGATCTACAGAGTGAGTTCCAGGACAGCTGGGGCTACAGGGAGACCCTGTCTCGAAAAGACCAAAAAAATTATGTGAGATTGACTTATCAACCAGTCACCCACAGATAGAGGGTATTGCAGGAAGATACTAGCCTGCTGGGCCAAGGAAATTCTCTTAACAAAAGACACATGCTTACTGGACCCAAAGTAAACTATAAAGGTCCTGACCATCCGTTTCAGTGTGAAGGCTGAGGCAAGAGGACTGTGTATTCAAGGCCAGCTTGGGCTCTCTCTCTCTCTCTCTCCCTCCCTCCCTCCCTCCCTCCCTCCTTCCCCTCTCTCTCTCCTCTCTCTCAAAATGTTGGTACTGCTGAAGTTGAGAAATCCTATTCCCTTGAAACTTCACAAGACTACCTTTACTGTCTGCTCTGCTGTGGTGTCACATCTAGTGATGAAAACCTGTTACTGTTTTTGTCATAGAGGTTTAACTACCAGGTCTGTAAACCCTTAATCTACAGGGTGAGTTCACTTTGTGCTGTGACCCCAGACACACGTAGCCATGAAATCCCTTTCATCCACACAGTGAGGCAGTCTTCCGGGCAGGCCTTCCTCACGTGTTCCACAAGACCAGGAAACCATGGGCCGAAAGTCCAACTGATTGCTCATGGACATTAATTACTATTAGCCTGCTCCTTTGCTTCCTCCACTCTCTAATGAAACCATGGAAACAGAGAGACCCTCCAATGTAAATATGGATAGTAGGTTTTTGAGCTAAAGGGAAGTCCAGCAATGTGTATAACTTCTGTTCCTCTTTCTCTTACATTTTCAACCAAACAGGAGGAGGAGTGGGATGGTGCACAGGGGACTTTCCCTGTGTGTAGTTTTATTTTTCTTCATGAAAAACATTTTTATAAGGTTTACATGGAAATGCTTCTCTCTCTCTCTCTCTCTCTCTCTCTACTGTCTTTCCTTCTCTCCCTGTCTCCAGTGCTTTTCTCAATATGCTACATCTCCAAACCCCTCTCCCACTTCTTCGTGTGCTATTCTTTTCGTCTGCAATACTACTCAGAGCCTTGTCAACCAAGTACCTTTTAGGCTCCTTGAAGGAGAGGTACAGTTAACAGGGTTGGGGGACTGGGGATGTAGCCCAATTGGTAGAATGCTTGCCTAGCGTTCAGGAGGTCCTGGGTTCAACACCCAGCACCCCATAAAACCAGAGGTAGTGGCACACATCCTCAGCATTTTGAGAAGAGGAAAGATCCAAAGGTCAGGACCATCCTTGACTGTGTAGTGAATTCAAGGGGACTGTATATGAGATCCTGTCCCAACAAAAACAAAACGAACAAACAAAAGAGGAGACACGAGGAAACTTCCTCAGAGTGCAAGGTGTTGTTCCTTGTCACTCAGGGTAATTGGGTCTAGGAGTGTATATTGAGAAGATGGGCCAACAGAGACAGAATAGAAACTTTTATTTTTATTTTTTTTTAATTTTTAAAAAAAATTTTATTTATTTATGTGTATGAGTGTACTGTCTGCATGTAGGTTTGTGCACCCGTGTCGTGCAATGCCGCAGAGGTCAGAAGAGGGTGTCAGATTCCCCTGGAACTGGAGTTCTCCTGGAATTGGAGTTACAGACAGTTCTCAGCCGCCATGTGGGTGCTGGGAATCAAACCCGGGTCCTCTGCAAGAGCAGTCGGTGCTCTTAACCACTAGGCCATCTCTCCAGCCCCAAAACTTTTATTATATATATATATTTTTTTTTTTTTAAATGTATGGGTGTACTGTCCACATGTAGGTCTGTGCACCTGTGTTGTGCAATGCCTCGGAGGTTAGAAGAGGGTGTCGGATTCCCCTGGAACTGGAGTCAAAGACGGTTCTCAGCTGCCATGTGGGAGCTGGGGATCGAACCCCGGTCCTCTGCAAGAGCAGTCAGCACTCTTAACTGCTAGACCATCTCTCCAGCCCCAAGAACAGAAACTTTTAAAGAGGGGAAAGCACTCTACCTTCTGCTTTGTAATAGATCTTTTTTTTTTTTTTGGTCTTTTCAAGACAGGGTCTCCCTGTAGCCCCAGCTGACCTGGAACTCACTCTGTAGACCAGGCTGGCCTTGAACTCACAAAGATCTGCCTGCCTCTGCCTCCCAAGTGCTAGGACTAAAGTCGTGCGCCACCACGCCCGGCTGTAATAGATCTTGATTTTGCAAGGATAGAGACAGACAGAGAGGGAGGCAGCTAGGAAAGGCTCTCGTGTGCCTCAAGCTGGTGTCCACTTGTATCTAACAGCTGAAAGAAAGAAGTCTAAGTGGAAACTGGAACCTGGAAAGGCTAAGCCAAGAGGGGCAAGAGGTGAGCTTCCTGTTTCTGAATTATTCACAGGCGAGGGGTCTGGAGCAGAGATCTCAGTGTCTTGTCTAGACAAGATCCGGGGGTTGGGCCACAGCTAGCACACCAGTGCTTTATATAAATTAGACATAGTACCTGCTTTGAGCAGACCAGTTAGAAGGCACCCCTTCTTCAGGGCTGACACAGCCGAGCCTAGGCTTTTGGTTTGACAAGTAGAGCCTGACTGGGTTAAGGCCTGGCAAGCAGCCCCAAGATGGCATCCTTTGCAAGGTAGCTGACTGGATAGTTCAAGGGCTGCTGGGCAGTGATGACCTACCTGCTCATTAGCTCTGAGCGCCTTCTTGCTGCTAGCTTTCTCTGAAGCTCTCATATCTCATGCAACTCTATCACACTGGGGTACAAATCTGGCAAGGGCCCTACATGTGTCCCACTGACCTGAACGCCCTTGCCTGGCTGTTTCCTCAAGCTTGTTGTTGCAAGCATCTTACTGAGGAGATGAAGAAAGAAGAGCAAGGGCCAACCTTTAGCAACATGCACTGGATAGCCATGCCCGGCCATTGTTAATAAAGTTCCGGGTGTGATTAACTCTTTCTTTCCTGGGCACATAAAGGGTTTAGGATGTGTCCCCACACACACCCAAAGAGGCCCCTGCTGCCCTCAGGAGACCCCAAGGGGGGAGGTCAGCCTCCATAATTGAGATGACTTTGTAGTGAGGATCAGGCAGCATGGCAAGGCGGGAAGGCGAATAAAAGCAGTAACCATAGTAACAGAATAGTATGACTGGCAATCAATCTCTTAGGTGGTAATGACCAGGCACCAGTCACTTAACTCATTTAATGTTCACTAGAATCCTAAAGTGTGGTAGGTATAAAATGCAGTTGCTGTAAGGCAAGGCTTATGAAAAATGGTTAAATCCTCCCAATCACTTTCCATTACACTCAAAACTATGGATTTAATTAAATATGTGTATACATGTAAAGATGATTAAGATTATCATATAAATTAAGGGAATTGGCCTTTGTGTATATGTATGTGAATGTGGGGTGTGTGTGTGTGTGTGCATGTGTGTGTGTGTGTGTGTGTGTGTGGTGTATCCACACATATATGTGAGGGTGTTCACACTGGGACCTGGAAGAAGCAGAGGAGAATATCATGTATCCTCCTCAATCACTCCCTGCATTATTCCTTTGAGACAAGGTCTTTCACTGAACCTGGAATTAGGCCACCAGCCAGTTTCTGCCCATCACAGCACTGGGGTTACAGGTTCCCACACGCATGCCTATCTTGTTACGTGGGTGCTGGAGATTTGAATTTAGGTCTTCGTGCTTGCGTAGCAAGTGCTCTTACCCACTGAGCCACCTCTCCAGCTCTGGGCTTTTTTTCAAAAAATTAAGATCTCAGCCAGGTGCACTGGCACACTCCTTTAATCCCAGCATGCGAGAGGCAGAGGCAGAAGCGGGTAGATCTCTGTGAGTTCAAGGCCAGCATGGTCTACATAGTAAGTTCCAGGACAGCTGGGGCTACAGGGAGACCCTGTCTCAAAAAGACAAAAAAAAATAACTCCCTCACTAGTATTTGCCCAAGCTGGCCTTTGAACATTGTTAACCCCTTACCAATAACCAATAAAGCCCTCATCACTCCATTCTCCATAGCTGAGATTACAGGCATGAGCTACCACACCTAGCTGAGAATTAATTTCATGAAATTAAAAAAAAAAAATCTGTATTTGAGGACAAGAAATATAACCTAATTAACCCTCATCTCCTTATTGGATGACTTTGTGGGTTTGTGCGCATGAACAGAATGGAAGTAATGTCATGTGATCTAGAAGGCTGGACCATAACAAGAATGCAGCTTCCTCCTGGCTCTTCCTCTGTTACCTTGAAGGGAAAGAGCTACTATCCACAGCTATTGTGGACTACTGTGGAAGTGCTCCATTTGGGAGAAACTGAGTCCTTCTATCAACAGAACCAAACCTCGTGAGTGAGCCTGTTTTGGAAACATCTTCCAGACAAAATGGGGCCTTCAGATGACCTAATCAACACCTGAATGAACCTTGAAAGAAATCTTGGTGTCCGGCTAACCTGCCTCCCAAATACCTGGCCCACGGAAACTGAGGCAATTAATGTTATATATTGTTGGTTTAAACCATCAAATTCAATCTGTTTCACAGAAATAGGTAATTGATAGAAGTTGTTATTGTCCGTAGCCTCCCTTTGCAGATGTGGAAACAAGCACAGAGAGACTATGGAGCTTACCTAAGGTCTTGGTAAATAAGACTTGAAACAGAGGCCTGGCTTCACGGTCAAGCTCTTTGCTACCACAGTGAACTTGTGCAGACTCAGAGTTGTCAGACAACAACGGTTCTGTTGAGGAAGAGGGCTCAGGGATAAGAGCTGTGGCTCTTGAAGCTGGGTGGCTCCTGGGTCCCCGTCTTTTGTTGGCTGGGTTTACCATCTTCCTGCCCCAACAGGAACCCCTCTCCTGCTGGGATTGGCCAGAATCAACCAATTCCTGCTGTGTGCCGCCAAGAAGCCTGATCAGTGAGGCTTTTTCTTTTATTTTTTTAAACTTTTTAAATTTATTATTTTATGTGTAAATATACTACCTGCATGTAGGTAGGTGCACCCACGTCGTGCAATGCTGCGGAGGTCAGAAGAGGGTGTTGGACTCCCCTGGAACTGGAGTTAAAGATGGTTCTTAGCTGCCATGTGGGTGCTGGGAACTGAACCCCAGTCCTCTGCAAGAGCAGTTGCTTCTCAACCGCTGAGCTGTCTCTCCAGCCCCGAGGCTTTTTCTTTTAACTAGGACTGGCTTACCCCAACCCAGAAGTCCTTCTATTATCCTGTTACTTTTTTCTGTGTAAAGGTGCAACACACACACCCTTCCATTATTCCAACTTTTTAACTCAGAAAGGACGGCGATTTAGGGATGGTCCCTTGGCACTGAAGTGGCAGCTTTTCTCTAAGGGCTCGTCTTGGCCAGGAGCCACATGGCTGGTCTAGTGGGAAAGAGGTTCATTCATCATGCACTGCTTAAGCACATACTACATCCTACCTGGTACCAGGCTCAGCTTCAGAAAAGTAAAGATAGCAGGTGACTGATGCCAGCACAAGGCCAGAAGAGCCCACTACAGTCCAGGATGTGGCTTCCCATGTGTGTATCCCAAGGAGATATCAGCCAGGGCCTTGTACATAATTGAACAATTCCTCTTGCATTACTTTTTCCTTTGTCCTTTTGGCTTCTTTATTCATTCTGTTTCTGATGATAAAATGTAAGAAGCTAACTCAGAATAAAATTAATTTATTCATCATTCTTCCATGCATGAAAAACCTTGGAGGATTTTGCTGTATACCCTGCAGGTGTACTGCACATTTGCAACTGTCTATATGCATGAAGACCTTTTCCAAATGCGGGTCATGGTAGATACACCTCTTTGTAATATGTTCCTGTAGCTTAAATGTGACCCTTAAAGCTCATGTGTTGGGTGAAATTTTGGTTCACTTTTCCAAATTTATACCTGGATGCTATTTGGAGGTAAGGTGATTGGGAACCTAGGTGGGCAGCAGTGGAATCACAGGGAAAGAAAGAGTCTCAACATAGATAATGTTCTCTCAACATACGATGCTCTCCATTGCACTACCACGCAAAAAGACCCTCGCCAAGTGGTAACACCAGAAGGGCTGGCCAAAGAAGCCTCTATTCTTTATAAACTACCGATTTAAAGTATTTTGTTACAGCAACAAAAAGTGGACTAAGACATGTGGTTTAAAGTTTATTTCTCCAGGACATTATTTTTCTATTCTATCCTTCAATTCCCTTAAGGCAAACAATTGACATATTTAGCCTTTCTCCCAGGGTATGGGTACAAGGTATAAGAACACAGCCATAAACCACATGCCTTCCAGCAGTGGCTCCCAGACACCAGCCAGTGTTTACTGGTTTCCTCTGTCTGGAGTAAAATGAGGAAAAAAAAAACCCAAACCAAAAAACAAACCGGGTAGTTTTCCCCAAGGCTAACCACATCTACTTTTCAAATTGCAAGATTAGGTCCTGACCTGTGTTAAAGACAGAATGTTTGCATCAGTCAGAGAGAGAAAGAAGGGGAGGGAGAGAAAGAATCTTATGTTTCAAAACATGTTGTTCAAAGAACTGAAACAGTGAACTTCTGCTCAAAACAGTCAACTTCCACATGGAGAATATTGAGAAGGGCTGAGAAAGAGATGAAAAGCATGATTGGCAGAATGCATGAGCTCTGGTGGGGTGGGGGAATAGGGGTGGGGAACACGGGTCTAGATTTGATAATCTTGTACAAAATACATATTTAAAAATAAATAAATTTAAAACTAAAATAAATAAATAAAAATTTTAAAAAATAAAAAAATAAAAGAAGTAACTAAAAAAAAAAAGTGTTCATCCGGGTGTGGTGGCACATGCCTTTAATCCCAGCACTTGGGAGGCAGAGGCAGGTGGATCTCTGTGAGTTCAAGACCAGCCTGGTCTACATAGCAAGCTCCAGGCCAGCTGGGCTAAAGGGAGACCTTGTCTCAAAAAAGACAAAAGACAAAAAAAAAAAAAAAGTTGTCAATACTGCATGAATTACAAGATTTATTTTGTTTTCTTGGTGGCATACAGCATGGTCTCACTATGTAGCTCAGGCTGGCCTCGAATTTGTGACAATCTTCCTGCCTCAACCTCCCAAATTCTGGGATTACAGTGTAAGGTAACATGCCTAACTAATTTATAGAGATTTATAGTAGAAAAAAGTCATCCTGACTTGTGCCATCCTAAAGGCTAGGAGCAGAAGCTTAAGAATGGTCTCAAACCACCACAGTCTTACACAAATCTTAGAATTAAAAACCCTTTTCTGGGACTGGCAAGATGGCTCAGTGGTTAAGAGCACTGGCTGCTCTTGCAGAGGACCAGGGTTCCATTTCCAGCACTCACATGGTGGCTAACTACTTCCAGCAGAATCCAATGCCCTCTCTTCTGACCTCCTCAGGCATTGCATGACACTAGTGCATTTGACATGGGTGCACTTACACATATGCTGTTAATACACATAAGATAAAAATAATAAATAAAAGCACTTGGGAGGCAGAGGCAGGCATATCTTTGGGAGTTCAAGGTCAGCCTGGTCTACATAGAGAGTTCCAGGACAGCTGGAGCTACAGGGAGACCCTGTCTCAAAAAGACCAATAATAATAATAATAATAATAATAATAATAATAATAGGGCTGGAGAGATGGCCTAGCAGTTAAGGGCGCCGACTGCTCTTGCAGAGGACCCGGGTTCGATTCCCAGCACCCACATTGGGCTGGAGAATGTCTGCAACTCCAATTCCAGGAGAACTCCAGTTCCAAGGGAATCCACACACCCTCTCTGACCCTCGCGGCATTGCACGACAGGGTGACAAACCTGCATGCAGACAGTACATTCATACACATAAATAAAAAAACCATAAATTTAAAAAATTAAAAAAGAAAAATAATAATAACAACAAAATATTAAAAAATAAAAGCCCTTTCCAATCAGCTAGGGGTATAGTTTAGTGGTTAGAGTGCTTCTCTAGCATGTGCAAGGTCTTGAGTTTTATCCCAAGCACTGCAAATAAATACATAATCAGTAAAATAAAGTCCCTTCCTCTTCATGCTTTTCTGGTTTTTTGTTTGTTTGTTTGTTTGTTTTGTTTTGTTTGCTCTTTTCCAAACAGGGTCTCCCTGTAGCCCCGGCTGGCCCAGAACTTGCTCTGTAGACCAGGCTGGCCTTGAACTCACAGAGATCCACCTGCCTCTGCCTCCCAAGTGCTAGGATTAAGGTGTGTGCCCATCACACCTGGCTTCCTCTTCATGCTTTTCATCTCCTCCAGAGGACAGCTCTAGCAGGTAGAGTAGTCTGTCACTTCACAGGTAAAGCAATAAAGTGTGTGCCTTTGGGAGATGGCCTAGCTCACAAGGTTTGACAGGCCCAAAGCCAGCCGACTCAGGTTCTGGCTCATCCAGTCACCTGGGCGAGTCAGCTCTGTGGTGATGGCTGGTTCCCCACAGGAACCAAGTATAAATATCAATGAGTAGCTAGGGACCTGAAGCCAGTAGAACCTTCTGGACTTCTACTCTGGAAGTTACAAAGCTATAAATAAGGCACTTCAGTGACAGAAACACAGGCTTGGGAGTGGGTGGGAGGGGTTCTCTATCTTTCTGCTTGTCCAGAGGCTCTGTACCTGATACAGCACTGCCTGTGGCATACTGCTGAGTGGGGACAGTCCGGAGGCACGAGCCCAACAAGAACACCTGCAGAAGTGTCTGGTCTTTACACAGCCACCTCCTGGCTCTCCCTGCTTCTGGAGCACCGGTGGTGCTCCCCTGGGCAAAGGACAGCTCTTCTCTATACATCCCGGTTCTTCATCTTGAAAATATGAATCACTCTGCTTCCCTCACAAGCTTGTGTAAAGAAAAGGTAATAAAGCTGGACATAGTGGTGCATGCCTTTAATCCCAGCACTCGGGAGGTAGGGGCAGGAGAATTTCTGTGAATTCAAAGTCAGCCTGGTCTACATAGTGAGTTCCAGGCCAGCTGAGGCTAGAGGTAGACCCTATCTCAAAAAAAAAAAAAAAAAAAAAAAGACCAATAAATAAATAGATAGATGAAAGAAAGAAAGAAAGAAAGAAAGAAAGAAAGAAAGAAAGAGGAAAGAAAAGATAGTAAGTGCCCAGCCTTTGGAAGAGGAAGGGTTTAATAAGAGTACAGATTTTCTTTTTTTTAGCAAATTACACATAGTACCCATTAAAAAAATATATATACATATATATATTATTATTTGTATGTGTTTGGTGGGGGAACGTGCCATGGTATATGCATGGAGGTCACAAAACAGCTTTGTGGAGTCTGTTCTCTCCATCTAACTTTACCTGGGTTTGGAGAATTAAACTCGGGTGTCCAGGCGTGTGCAGCAGGTGACCTTACACACTGAATCATTTTGTTGACTCAAAATATTTTTCAATAGCTGAATAATTAGATGAATATAAAAAGCAAGGCGAGATGGAATCCACACAGAAGTCCGTTCTGAGGAGACAATTTGCTGTAGGACAGGTTCTGAGCATGGGGCCTAATTTTCCTAGGAAATATGAGCTCAAGTGATAGAAAACTCAAAAGGAAAAGACACACATCTGGAGGAAAGGCAGTCTAGCAAGAGTTCTAAAACTGGGACTCAGCTGAGTGCTGAGGTCTGTGGACAGCCTCCTAGGAAGGGCGTTAGCATAAATACTAAAGAGTCCAGGAAGGTGATGGTACTGTAATCAGGAGAAGGCTAGACCTGCATTAGGAGCCAGCTTAAGAACCGGGTGCCCTGGGCCCAGCCATCTCCTCTTGGAACTCAGCTCCTTCCTTCACAAATGAAAATTCAGTACAAAAATGCACTCCAGAAGTCCTGCCAGCCAATATGGAGGAAGTGTCTTGGAAAGCTGTCTACACTGCCCCCTGCTGGTACTTGGCTACAGTTGCCCGTCAAAGCTCAGGTTCCATCCATCCATCCATCCATCCACCCAACCACCCACCCATCCATCCATCCACCCACCCACCCATCCATCCATCCATCCATCCATCCATCCATATTTCTTTTTTTCTACTCAAAAACACGCATAGGCATTCCCAAATGGTTGAGAAATCATATAAGATGAGACACTGTCCCTGTCTGAAAGGGAAGTTCATGAAACACAGGGAAATATGGAATCCCCAGGCAAACATTCCAAATGGAATGAATGCTCTGGGAGGCCAAGTTGGAGAACAGCCAACCGTTCTGAGGGACTCGGAACAGGGTGCACAGAGGAGCTGGTCATTCAATGGGTGACACGTATAAGTGAACCGGGATGTGTCAGCCTTCAGGATGAGGGCAGGTACAAGCACAGGTAGTATTTCACAGCCATGACTACCACTGGAGGTGCTACCAATCATCTTGCTGAGGCTTATTAGAGGCTCAACCACTTCAAATTGTGTTGCCTTCCTGTGCTTTTCCCAGAGAGGGGCTCACCTGGGACAATTTCCCAATGCTCTACCCTAAAATGGATATCATCTGAGTTAAGGCCAATTCTAGTTTCAAAAATTGTGCCTGGGGGCCAGAGAGCTGGCTTAGTGGTTATGGGTACTTGCTTTTTCAGACCTATGCTTGGTTCCCAGCACCTGGTTGGCCAGCTTACAGCCACCTGTAACTCCTCTTCTGGATTCTGTTGGGCACCTGCACACAGGTGACATTCACTCACAAGAATACATATACATGCACAAAGGTAAAAGGAAAACAGAAGACCTTTCTGCCTCAAAGCTCAGAGATCATTGCAGAAGAGGAGGCAGAACCCAAAGGAGACAGCGGTCAGTTACCCCTAGGAACTCACAACAATGGTAACAGTATGCACAAGTCCCCTAGAAGCTTAAGCTAAAAAAGTCCCAACATAGAGTTGAGGAAGGAGGTAAGAATCTTCAGCCCTGAGAAACTACTGGCAATTGATGACTGCTAGGAAGGGGAGATTCAGTCTCATTTAAGTGTAAGACTCTTCATAGGTGGATGAGGGTCCAGGGGCATTTGGGAACCAAACCTTATGTTGTAGGCTTGTAGGTTGTATGTAGGCCTCTTTGTTTATATATGTAACAATAATAATCAAAGAAGAGAAAAAGATTGAAAGAGTGTTGGGAGGACATGCAAGGAGTTGGAGAGGGCAGGGTAGGGGTAGAAATAATGCAGATATAATACTCATGTATTATACCCTCAAATAATAAAAACTTATTTTAAAAGAAAAAGAAAGAAAATAGAAGTCTTAAACAATTGCTTCTGCCTTTATGTCTTAAGTTTGATGTTCAATTGATGTGGTTTTTTTGTTTGGTTTGGTTTGGTTTGGTCTTTTTGAGACAGGGTCTCCCTGAAGTCCCAGCTGGCCTGGAACTCACTCTGTAGACTAGGCTGGCCCTGAACTATAGAGATCCACCTGTCTCTGCCTCCCAAGTGCTAGAATAAAAGGCATGTGCCACCATGCCCAGCACTAAAGATGGTTCTTGGCTGCCATGTGGGTGCTGGGAATTGAACCTGGGTCCTCTGCAAGAGCAGCCAGTGCTCTTAACCGCTGAGCCATCTCTCCAGCCCTCAATTTATGTTTGAAGATACTTAATCTTATTTTTTTTAAGATAAATTCTCCCTGTAATCCCAGCTGTCCTGGAACTCACTTATGTAGACCAGGCTGGCCTCAATCTCACAGAAATCCACCTGCCTCTCCCCCCAAGTGTTGAGATTAAAGGTATATGCCACCACACCCGGACTATGAGGGTACTTTAACAATGTCTCTAAATCCAGGGCTTTTGTAGCCTTTAATGGGACCTCAGGGCAACTAGAGGGTTGAATGAATGTCCTAGAAAGAGGACTTGAGACATAGATCATTCACTCCTCCTGTGCTAACTAACATTTTGCTCAGCCTCAAAGCCCTCAAGGGAGTTGGCGTCCTCAGATTCTTGGCGCCCAGCTCCAGCAGCCAGTCTTCACTGGGAGGTCCCAAGCACAAGCAGTGTCCTCTATTCCTACAGCCATTGCAAGCACTGGGCTCTGAGGCTAGAACTTTCCTCTAGATATCTTTTCCTCTCCCCAAACTGCATTGCAAAATCAGCCATTTCTGCCCTGCCAACCCCTGCACCTCCTCTTCCTCCTCTCCCACACAGTTCCTGCAGTTTCTGATGATTGCTGACAAAGCAACTCACGTTTCCCTCGGACCAGGCTCACCTGGGATGCCAACAGGATGAGTGTGCGTGTCAGTATGTGTGCACATGTGTGTCAAAGGCATAGGTTGTGTATTTCAATCCTATTATAGTTATCAACTTGCAATGACAATTTTCTATTATTTGAATTCCTTTAATTTCCACGTTTCTTGGGTTTGGAGGATAGATTGCCTGGTTTGTGAGGGTCAATAAAGAGACACTCCAGACGATCAACCGATAATTCGTTTGATCATTGATTCCTTATTAAAGATCATTTGTTGCTTACATTCAAGTTGGATACAGGCAACTGGCTTGGAATCATGGCAATCTGACTGGAGTCCTTGCTTTTAATCACTAGAGGGGTTTTGCTTAATTGGATGTAGTTCAATTTTGCGTAAACCGCATAAGTACTCTTATATTGTGTAAAAATTGCGATTGGGTACTGGATAAAGATTTAGAATACTGGGAAACCGTAAAGCTTTCCAAGGCTCATAAAACTGCTGGGCAGTGGTGGCCCAAGACTTTATGCCAGCACATGGGGGCAGAGGCAAGGTGGATCTTTGTGTAGCTTCAAGGCCAGCCTGATCTACAGAGGGAGTTCCAGGGATCAGCTGGGGCTACAGGGAGACGGACCCTGTTGAAAAGACCAAAAAAATTATGTGATATTGATCTTATCAACCACAGTCACCCACAGATAGAGGGTATTGCATGGAAGATACTAGCCTGCTGGAGCCAAGGAATTTATCTCATTAACAAAAGATAGACCATGCAGCTCTACTGGACCAGACAAGTAAACTATAAAGGTCTGACTGCCATCCCTATTCAGTGTGAAGGCCTGAGGCAAGAGGCCATGTGTAGCAATGCCAGGCTTGTGGCTCTCTCTCCTCCTCTTCCCTCTCCCTCATCTCCCTCCTCCCCTCCTTCCCCTCTCCTCTCCGACCTCTCTTCTACAAAATTGTTGGTACTGGCTGAAGTTGGAGAAATCCTTTCCCTTGAAACTTCACAAGACTACCTTTACTGTCTGCTCTGCTGTGGTGTCACATCTAGTGATGAAAACCTGTTACTGTTTTCTTGTCATAGAGTTTTAAACTACCAGGTCTTAAACCGCTTAATCACAGGGTGGTTTTCTTTGGTGGGGTGTGACCCCAGACACACGTAGGCCATGAAATCCCTTCATCCACACAGTGAGGCAGTCTATCCGGGCAAGAGCCTTCCTCACGTTTCCACAAGACCAGAAACCATGGCCGAGAAGTCCAACTGGATTGCTCATGACATTAATTACTATTAGCCTGCTCTATTTGCATTCCACTCCACCTGTAATGAAACAAATGGAAAATGAGAGACCCCCAATGTAAATATGGATAGTAGGTGTTTTGAGCAAAAGGGAAGTCCAAATGTGTGAAGTCTGTTCTCTGTCTCTAGCATTTTCAACCAACAGCAGGAGGAGGAGTGGGATGGTGCACAGGGGACTTTCCCTGTGTGTAGTTTTATTTTTCTTCATGAAAAACATTTTTATAAGGTTTACATGGAAATGCTTTCTCTCTCTCCTACTCATCTCTTCCTCCTCCTCCCACTCTCTTTCCTTCCTCTCCCTGCTCCAGTGCTTTTCTCAATATGCTACATCTCCAAACCCCTCTCCCACTTCTTCGTGTGCTATTCTTTTCGTCTGCAATACTACTCAGAGCCTTGTCAACCAAGTACCTTTTAGGCTCCTTGAAGGAGAGGTACAGTTAACAGGGTTGGGGGACTGGAGGATGAGCTCATTGGTAGAAGTGCTTGCCACATGCGTTAGGAGGCCTGGGTTCAACCCAGCCACCCCATAAAACCAGAGGTAGTGGCACACATCCTCAGCATTTTGAGAAAGAAATATCCGCTAAAGTATGACCATCCTTGACTTGTGGTATGAATTCAAGGGGACTGTATATGAGATCCTGTCCCAACAAAAACAAAAACAAAAAAAAGAGGAGACAGCGAGGAAACTTCCTCAGAGTGCAAGGTGTTGTTCCTTGTCACTCAGGGTAATTGGGTCTAGGAGTGTTATAATATTGAGAGAAGAAGAGCAGCCAACAGAGACGAAATAGAAACTTTTATATTATTTCTATTTTTTAATTTTCTAAACTTTAAAAAATTTTATCTTATTTCTGTGTATGAGTGTACTGTCCAGTGAGGTTTTGTGCACCCGTGTCGTTGCAATATGCCGCAGAGTCAGAAGAGGGTGGGCAGAATCCCCTATGGAACTAGAGTTTCCTGGGAATGGAGTTACGGGAGACAGTTCTCAGCGAACAGTCGCCCTGATGGGTGACTGGGAATCATACCCGGTGTCTCTGCAAGAGCAGTCGGGGTCGTAACCACTAGGCCAATCTCCAGCCCCAAAACTTTTATATATAATAATATACGATATATTTTATAGTTTTTTTTTTAAATGTTGGGTGTACGGTCCCCTGCGAAATGGAGGTACTGTGCACTCCTGTGATTGTGCCTGCAGCTCAGTAGGTTAGAAGAGGAGTGTCTGGATTCCCCCTGGACTTGGAGTCTGAAGAAGTTACATATTGTTAACTGCCATGTGGAGCTGGGATCGAACCCCGGTCCTCTGCAAAGCAGTCACCTCTTAACATGCAGATGACCATCTTACCCAGCCCCAAGAACAGAAATTTTAAAGAGGGGAAATGCACTCCTACCTTCGCTTTGTAAAGTCTATATTTTTTTTTTTGGTCTTTCAAGACAGGTCTCCCCGTAGCCCCAGCTGACTCGTGGAAGACTACTATCGTAGACCAGGCATTGGCCATTGTAACTCACACAAGATCTGCTGCTTGCCTCTGCCTCCCAGTGCTAGGACTTAAAGTCGTAGCGCCCCACGACCTGCCTTGTAATAGATCTCTCTGATTTTGCAAGGATTAGCAGACAAGACCAGATAGAGGAGGGCAAGCTTAGAGAAAGGCCTCTCGTGTGCCTCAAGCTGGTGTACGCACTTGTACTAACAGCTGAAAGAAAGAAGTCTAAGTGTAAACTGGAACTGGAAAGGCTAAGCAAGAGGGGCCAAGTAGGTTTGAGGATTCCTCGTTTCTGAATTTATTCACAGCGATGGGTCTGGAGCAGAGATCTCAGTGTCTTGTCTAGACAAGATCCGGGGGTTGGGCCACAGCTAGCACACCAGTGCTTTATATAAATTAGACATAGTACCCTGCTTTGAGCAGACCAGTTAGAAGGCACCCCTTCTTTCATGGCTGACACAGCCGAGCCGAGGCATTTGGTTTGACAAGTACGAGCCTGACCGGGTTAAGGCCTGGCAAGCAGCCCCAAGATGGCATCCGTTTGTGCAAGGTAGCTGACTGGATAGTTGCAAGGGTGCTGGGGCATGATGACCTACCTGCTCATATAGCTCTGAGCGCCTTCGTATGCTGCTAGCTTTCTCTGAGCTCTCATAATCTCATGCAACTCTATCAACAACAATGAGGGGGTGGACAAACTGGCAAGGGCCCTACATCACTGTGTCCCCTGACTGAAGCCCTTGCTGGCTGTAATTCCGTCAAGCTTGTTGTTAGCACGCATCTTTACTGCGGAGATGAGAACAGTGAATAGCAAGAAGAAGAGCAAGGGCCAACCTTTTAGCAACATTGCGATCTGGATAGCCATGCCCGTCCATTGTTACAAAAGTTCCGGGTGTTCTGGGCTTTGATATAACTCTTTTCTTTCCTGGGCCACATATAAGGGTTAGCCGATTTGATGTCCCACACACACACCCAAAGAGGCCCCTGCTGCCCCTCAGGAGACCCCCAAGGGGGGAGGTCAGCCTCCATAATTTGAGATGACTTGTGCGTGCAGGATCAGGGCAGCATGGCAAGGCGGGAAGGCGAATAAAAGCAGTAACCATAGTAACAGAATAGTATGACTGGCAATCAATCTCTTAGGTGGTAATGACCAGGCACCAGTCACTTAACTCATTTAATGTTCACTAGAATCCTAAAGTGTGGTAGGTATAAAATGCAGTTGCTGTAAGGCAAGGCTTATGAAAAATGGTTAAATCCTCCCAATCACTTTCCATTACACTCAAAACTATGGATTTAATTAAATATGTGTATACATGTAAAGATGATTACTAGATTATCATTAACTTAAGGGAAATTGGCTTTGTGTTTATTGTATGTGACTGGTGGGGGGTGTGTGTGTGTGTGATGAGTGCTGTGGTGTGTACTGTGTGGGTGATGTGTGGGGTTATCCACACATTATATGTGCAGGGTTTCAGCCATCTGCGTCCTGGAAGAAGCGAGAGACATCAGTATCCTCCACCTCAATTCACTCCCATGCAATTATTCCTTTGCGGACCCACGGGTCTTCTTCCCTGACCCCTGAATTCAGGCCACAGCCGTTTACCTTCTGCCCATCACAGCCACTGGGTTACAGGTTCCCACACCGCTGCCACTATCCTTGTTACGTGGGTGCTGGCTGTCGAATTTGCATCTTGGCGTCTGCTCTGTCTACGCAAGTGCTCTGTACCCACTGGAGCCACCCTCTCAGCTGCTGTGGCTTTTTTTTATTACAAAATTAAGACAATCTCTCAGAGATGGCTGGCCACTGCCTTTAATCCCAGCATGGCCGGGATAACTTAATTCAGCAATGTGAGAAGACGAAGCAGGTTAGGTATCTCTTGAGTTCAAGCTCAGCCTGGTAACATAGTAATCGTTCCCAGGCAGAGCTGGTGGCTATTCAGCGCGGAGCCCCGTCTCAAAAGATCAAAAAAAACAAACAAAGATAACTCCCTCAGCATAGTATGCCCACTGGCCTTGAATCTTGTGATAACCCCTTCCAACAATAAGCCTCATCCTCCATTCTCCATACTGAGTTACAGGCAGGAGCAACCCACACACCTAGCTGAGCATGGAATTTCTGAAAATTAAAAAAAAAAAATCTGTATTGAGGCAAGAAATAACCTAATACCCTACCTTCATCTCCCTTATTGCGTTGACTTTGTGGGTTTGTGCGCATGAACAGACATGCGAAGTTAGTAATGTTCATGTGATACTAGCAAGGCTGGACCAAACAGAATGCAGCTTCCTCCTGGCTTTCCTTCCTCTGTTACCTTGAAGGGAAAGAGCTACTATCCACAGCTATTGTGGACTACTGTGGAAGTGCTCCATTTGGGAGAAACTGAGTCCTTCTATCAACAGAACCAAACCTCGTGAGTGAGCCTGTTTTGGAAACATCTTCCAGACAAAATGGGGCCTTCAGATGACCTAATCAACACCTGAATTAACCTTGAAAGAAATCTTGGTGTCCGGCTTAACCTGCCTCCCAAATACCATGGCCCACAGGGAAACTGAGGCAATAAATAAATGTTATATATTGTTGGTTTAAACCATCAAATTCAATCTGTTTCACAGAACGAATAGGTAATTGTATAGAAGTGTATTATTTGTCCGTAGCCCATTCCCTAGTGCAGATGGGAAATCAACGCACAAGAGACCGGACTATGGAGTCTTACCTAAGGTCTATGGTAATAAGACTGAAACACAGGGCCTGGCTTCACGGTCAAGCTCTTTGCTACCACAGTGGAACTTGTGCAACTCACGAGTTTCAGACCAACAATCGGTTCGCCTTGCAGGAAGAGGAGCATCAGGGATAAAGATGCTGTGTGTCTCTTGAAGCTGGGTGGCTCCTGGGTCCCCGTCTTTTGTTGGCTGGGTTTACCATCTTCCTGCTACCCAACAGGGAACCCCTCTCCTGCTGGGATTGGCGGCAGAACTCAACCAATTCCTGCTGGTGTGCCGCCAAGAAAGCCCTGATCAGTGAGGCTTTTTTCTTTTATTTTTTAAACTTTTAACATATTTATTATTTTTGTGTAAATACTATCTACCACGCATGTAGGTATGGTGGACCCCACGTCGCGCAATGTGCGTGCGAGAGGTCAGAAGAAGGTGTTGGATGACGTCCAACCTGAAGGATTAAAGATGTTCTTAAGCGCCAACATGTGGGTCCTGGGAAACCATGAACCCAGACCTCTAGCAGCAGTTGCTTTCTTCACTCAACGCGCTGAACTTGTCCTGAGACTCCAGCCCCAGCGAGGCTTTTTCTTTGTAACTAGGACTGGCTTACCCCAACCCAGAAGTCCTTCTATTATCCTGTTACTTTTTTCTGTGTAAAGGTGCAACACACACACCCTTCCATTATTCCAACTTTTTAACTCAGAAAGGACGGCGATTTAGGGATGGTCCCTTGGCACTGAAGTGGCAGCTTTTCTCTAAGGGCTCGTCTTGGCCAGGAGCCACATGGCTGGTCTAGTGGGAAAGAGGTTCATTCATCATGCACTGCTTAAGCACATACTACATCCTACCTGGTACCAGGCTCAGCTTCAGAAAAGTAAAGATAGCAGGTGACTGATGCCAGCACAAGGCCAGAAGAGCCCACTACAGTCCAGGATGTGGCTTCCCATGTGTGTATCCCAAGGAGATATCAGCCAGGGCCTTGTACATAATTGAACAATTCCTCTTGCATTACTTTTCCCTTTGTCCTTTTGGCTTCTTTATTCATTCTGTTTCTGATGATAAAATGTAAGAAGCTAACTCAGAATAAAATTAATTTATTCATCATTCATTCCATGCATGAAAAACCTTGGGGATTTTGCTGTATACCTGCAGGTGTACTGCACATTTGCAACTGTCTATATGCAATGAAGACCTTTTCCAAATGCGGGTCATGGTAGATACACCTCTTTGTAATATGTTCCTGTAGCTTAAATGTGACCCTTAAAGCTCATGTGTTGGGTGAAATTTTGGTTCACTTTTCCAAATTTATACCTGGATGCTATTTGGAGGTAAGGTGATTGGGAACCTAGGTGGGCAGCAGTGGAATCACGGGAAAGAAGAGTCCTCAACATGAACTAAATGTTCTCTCAACATACAATGCTCCCATTGCACTAACCACGCAAAAAGAACCTCGCCAAGTGGGTAACACCATAAGGGCTGGCAAAGAATCCTCATTCTTTATACTTATACCGATTTAAAAAGTATTTGTAATGACCAACAAAAGTGACGTAAGGACATGTGGTTTTAAAGTTTATTTTCTCCAGGACATTATTTTCTATTCTATCCTCATTCCCTTAAGGCAAACAATTGACATATTTAGCCTTTCTCCCAGGGTATGGGTACAAGGTATAAGAACACAGCCATAAACCACATGCCTTCCAGCAGTGGCTCCCAGGACACCAGCCAGTGTTTAATGGTTTCCTCTCTTGTCTGGCAGTAAAATGAGGTAAAAACAAAAAAAAACAAACGCAACAAAAACCGGTAGTTTTTCCCCGATGGGCTAACAACCCATCATACTTTTTCAATTCTTCAAGCTTAGTCCTGACCTGTGTAAAAAGACAGATGTTTGCACTCAGTCAGAGAGAGAATAGAAAGAGGGCGGGGAGAGAAGAATCTTATGGTTTCAAAAACAGTTGTTCACAAGACGGCACCAGGTTTGAACTTCTGCTCAAACCACGTTCCCTTCAACACTGGACGCACTATTGAGACGCAGGCTAATAGGAGAACAACACGATGTTCTTCCGCGCCTGCATGAGCTCTGGTGGGGTGGGGGGCATGGAGTGGGACACACGGGTTATCGATTTTGTAATCTTGTACACCTACATCTTTAAAAATCATAATCAATTTAACAAACTAAATAACTAAATAAAAATTTATAAAAAAAACATAAAAGAAGAAACTAAAAACCACAAAGTTTCACCTCGCCGGCGTGTGGTGGCACCATGCCTTAATCCCACCTTGGGAGGCAGAGGCAGGTGATCTCGTGTGAGGTCAAGACCAGCCTGGTTCTAACAGAGCAAGCTCCAGGCCAGTGGGCTATCAAGGCGTAGACCTTGTCGTCAAAAAAGACAAAAGCAAAAAAAAAAAAAAGTTTGTCCTAGACTGCATGAAATTACAAAGAGTTTATTTTGTTTTCTTGGTGGCATAAAACAGCATGGTTTCCTAGCCTCATGTTAAGCTCAGGCTGGGCTCGATTTGTGACAACTCTCCCTGCACCTCAAACCTCCCCAATTCTGTGATTAGCAGTGATGTAAAGGGTACATGCCTAACTAATCTATAGGTAGCGAGATTGATATCGTAGCAAAAGAAAAAGTCATCCTGACTTGTGCCATCCTAAAGGCTAGGAGCAGAAGCTTAAGAATGGTCTCAAACCACCACAGTCTTACACAAATCTTAGAATATAAAACCCTTTTCGGACTGGCAAGATGGCTCAGTGGTTAAGAGCACTGGCTGCTCTGCAGAGGACCAGGTTTTTTCACGGCACTCACATGGTGGCTAACTACTTCCAGCAGCAATCCAATGCCCTCTCTTCTTCGACCGCCATCAGGCATTGCAGAGACACTATGCATTTGACAATGGGTGCACTTAACATATGGAAGTAATCACTAAGATAAAAATATAAATAAAAGCACTTGGGAGCAGAGGCAGGCATATCTTGGGAGTTCAAAGGTCAGCCTGGTCTACATAGAGAGTTCCAGGACAGCTGGAGCTACAGGGACCCTGTCTCAAAAAGCCAATAATAAATAATAATAATAAATAATAATAAAATAGGGCCTGGAGAGATGGCCTAGCGTTAAGGGCGATCCGACGGCTCTGCAGAGGAACCCGGGTTCGATCCCCAGACACAATGGCGCTGAAATGTCTGCAACCCCAATTCCAGGAGAACTCCAGTTCCAAGGGAATCCACACCCTCTTGACCTCCGCGGCATGCCGACACGGAGTGTACAAACCTGCATGCAGACAGTAACATTCATACCAATAAAAAAAAAACAAATAAATTTTAAAAATTAAAAGAAGAAAATAATAATAACAACAAAAATATAAAAATAAGCCCAGTCAATCAAAGCAGGGGTATAGTTTAGTGGTTTAGAGTGCTTCTCTAGCATGCCAAGGAGGTCTTGAGTTTTATCCCAAGCACTGCAAATAAATACATAATCAGTAAAATAAAGTCCCTTCCTCTTCATGCTTTTTCTGGTTTTTTGTTTGTTTGTTTGTTTGTTTTGTTTTGTTTGTTGCTCTTTCCAAAACAGGGTCCCTCCCTGTAGCCCCGTCTGGCCAGAACTTGCTCTGTAGAACCAGGCTGGCCTTGACTCACAAGAGTCCCCTGCCCTCTCGCTCCCAAGTGCTAGGATTAAGGTGGTGCCATCACACCGGGCTTTCCTCTTCATAGCTTTTTCATCTCCTCCAGAGGACAGCTCTAGCAGGTAGAGTAGTCTGTCACTTCACAGGTAAAGCAATAAAGTGTGTGCCTTTGGGAGATGGCCTAGCTCACAAGGTTTGACAGGCCCAAAGCCAGCCGACTCAGGTTCTGGCTCATCCAGTCACCTGGGCGAGTCAGCTCTGTGGTGATGGCTGGTTCCCCACAGGAACCAAGTATAAATATCAATGAGTAGCTAGGGACCTGAAGCCAGTAGAACCTTCTGGACTTCTACTCTGGAAGTTACAAAGCTATAAATAAGGCACTTCAGTGACAGAAACACAGGCTTGGGAGTGGGTGGGAGGGGTTCTCTATCTTTCTGCTTGTCCAGAGGCTCTGTACCTGATACAGCACTGCCTGTGGCATACTGCTGAGTGGGGACAGTCCGGAGGCACGAGCCCAACAAGAACACCTGCAGAAGTGTCTGGTCTTTACACAGCCACCTCCTGGCTCTCCCTGCTTCTGGAGCACCGGTGGTGCTCCCCTGGGCAAAGGACAGCTCTTCTCATATACATCCCGGTTTCTTCATCTTGAAAATAGATACTCACTCTGCTTCCTCACAAGCTTGTGTAAGAAAAGGTAATAAAGCTGGACTAGTGTTGGAATGCCTTTAAATCCCAGCACTCGGGAGGTAGGGCAGGAAGATTTTCTGTGATTCAAAGTCAGCCTGGTCTACATAGTGAGCCAGCCAGCTAGGACTAAGGTAAACCCTATATCAAAAAAAAAAAAAAAAAAAAAAAGACCAATAAATAAATAGATAGATGAAAGAAAGAAAGAAAGAAAGAAAGAAAGAAAGAAAGAAAGAGGAAAGAAAAGATAGTAAGTGCCCAGCCTTTGGAAGAGGAAGGGTTTAATAAGAGTACAGATTTTCTTTTTTTTAGCAAATTACACATAGTACCCATTAAAAAAATATATATACATATATATATTATTATTTGTATGTGTTTGGTGGGGGAACGTGCCATGGTATGTGCATGGAGGTCACAAAACAGCTTTGTGGAGTCTGTTCTCTCCATCTAACTTTACCTGGGTTTGGAGAATTAAACTCGGGTGTCCAGGCGTGTGCAGCAGGTGACCTTACACACTGAATCATTTTGTTGACTCAAAATATTTTTCAATAGCTGAATAATTAGATGAATATAAAAAGCAAGGCGAGATGGAATCCACACTGAAGTCCGTTCTGAGGAGACAATTTGCTGTAGGGCAGGTTCTGAGCATGGGGCCTAATTTTCCTAGGAAATATGAGCTCAAGTGATAGAAAACTCAAAAGGAAAAGACACACATCTGGAGGAAAGGCAGTCTAGCAAGAGTTCTAAAACTGGGACTCAGCTGAGTGCTGAGGTCTGTGGACAGCCTCCTAGGAAGGGCGTTAGCATAAATACTAAAGAGTCCAGGAAGGTGATGGTACTGTAATCAGGAGAAGGCTAGACCTGCATTAGGAGCCAGCTTAAGAACCGGGTGCCCTGGGCCCAGCCATCTCCTCTTGGAACTCAGCTCCTTCCTTCACAAATGAAAATTCAGTACAAAAATGCACTCCAGAAGTCCTGCCAGCCAATATGGAGGAAGTGTCTTGGAAAGCTGTCTACACTGCCCCCTGCTGGTACTTGGCTACAGTTGCCCGTCAAAGCTCAGGTTCCATCCATCCATCCATCCATCCACCCAACCACCCACCCATCCATCCATCCACCCACCCACCCATCCATCCATCCATCCATCCATCCATCCATATTTCTTTTTTTCTACTCAAAAACACGCATAGGCATTCCCAAATGGTTGAGAAATCATATAAGATGAGACACTGTCCCTGTCTGAAAGGGAAGTTCATGAAACACAGGGAAATATGGAATCCCCAGGCAAACATTCCAAATGGAATGAATGCTCTGGGAGGCCAAGTTGGAGAACAGCCAACCGTTCTGAGGGACTCGGAACAGGGTGCACAGAGGAGCTGGTCATTCAATGGGTGACACGTATAAGTGAACCGGGAAGTGTCAGCCTTCAGGATGAGGGCAGGTACAAGCACAGGTAGTGTTTCACAGCCATGACTACCACTGGAGGTGCTACCAATCATCTTGCTGAGGCTTATTAGAGGCTCAACCACTTCAAATTGTGTTGCCTTCCTGTGCTTTTCCCAGAGAGGGGCTCACCTGGGACAATTTCCCAATGCTCTACCCTAAAATGGATATTATCTGAGTTAAGGCCAATTCTAGTTTCAAAAATTGTGCCTGGGGGCCAGAGAGCTGGCTTAGTGGTTATGGGTACTTGCTTTTTCAGACCTATGCTTGGTTCCCAGCACCTGGTTGGCCAGCTTACAGCCACCTGTAACTCCTCTTCTGGATTCTGTTGGGCACCTGCACACAGGTGACATTCACTCACAAGAATACATATACATGCACAAAGGTAAAAGGAAAACAGAAGACCTTTCTGCCTCAAAGCTCAGAGATCATTGCAGAAGATGAGGCAGAACCCAAAGGAGACAGCGGTCAGTTACCCCTAGGAACTCACAACAATGGTAACAGTATGCACAAGTCCCCTAGAAGCTCAAGCTAAAAAAGTCCCAACATAGAGTTGAGGAAGGAGGTAAGAATCTTCAGCCCTGAGAAACTACTGGCAATTGATGACTGCTAGGAAGGGGAGATTCAGTCTCATTTAAGTGTAAGACTCTTCATAGGTGGATGAGGGTCCAGGGGCATTTGGGAACCAAACCTTATGTTGTAGGCTTGTAGGTTGTATGTAGGCCTCTTTGTTTATATATGTAACAATAATAATCAAAGAAGAGAAAAAGATTGAAAGAGTGTTGGGAGGACATGCAAGGAGTTGGAGAGGGCAGGGTAGGGGTAGAAATAATGCAGATATAATACTCATGTATTATACCCTCAAATAATAAAAACTTATTTTAAAAGAAAAAGAAAGAAAATAGAAGTCTTAAACAATTGCTTCTGCCTTTATGTCTTAAGTTTGATGTTCAATTGATGTGGTTTTTTTGTTTGGTTTGGTTTGGTTTGGTCTTTTTGAGACAGGGTCTCCCTGAAGTCCCAGCTGGCCTGGAACTCACTCTGTAGACTAGGCTGGCCCTGAACTATAGAGATCCACCTGTCTCTGCCTCCCAAGTGCTAGAATAAAAGGCATGTGCCACCATGCCCAGCACTAAAGATGGTTCTTGGCTGCCATGTGGGTGCTGGGAATTGAACCTGGGTCCTCTGCAAGAGCAGCCAGTGCTCTTAACCGCTGAGCCATCTCTCCAGCCCTCAATTTATGTTTGAAGATACTTAATCTTATTTTTTTTAAGATAAATTCTCCCTGTAATCCCAGCTGTCCTGGAACTCACTTATGTAGACCAGGCTGGCCTCAATCTCACAGAAATCCACCTGCCTCTCCCCCCAAGTGTTGAGATTAAAGGTATATGCCACCACACCCGGACTATGAGGGTACTTTAACAATGTCTCTAAATCCAGGGCTTTTGTAGCCTTTAATGGGACCTCAGGGCAACTAGAGGGTTGAATGAATGTCCTAGAAAGAGGACTTGAGACATAGATCATTCACTCCTCCTGTGCTAACTAACATTTTGCTCAGCCTCAAAGCCCTCAAGGGAGTTGGCGTCCTCAGATTCTTGGCGCCCAGCTCCAGCAGCCAGTCTTCACTGGGAGGTCCCAAGCACAAGCAGTGTCCTCTATTCCTACAGCCATTGCAAGCACTGGGCTCTGAGGCTAGAACTTTCCTCTAGATATCTTTTCCTCTCCCCAAACTGCGTTGCAAAATCAGCCATTTCTGCCCTGCCAACCCCTGCACCTCCTCTTCCTCCTCTCCCACACAGTTCCTGCAGTTTCTAATGATTGCTGACAAAGCAACTCACGTTTCCCTCGGACCAGGCTCACCTGGGATGCCAACAGGATGAGTGTGCGTGTCAGTATGTGTGCACATGTGTGTCAAAGGCATAGGTTGGTGACTCGCAGGCCATAAATTCTGGAATCTTAATTCCCCAGCTAACTCACTAACTTCCTCTTCTCTCACCTTACATTGTAAGAATCTCTTCCCTGTATTACCGACTAGTGCGAGTCTCACAACAACCGGCGTAGAAGGTGGCATTAATTACCTGCACAGTGTGGACAGGAAAAAACAAGAGTGCAGAATATCATTTTCAGGAAGTTTTTTGTTTGCAGCTAACAAGAATTCAACTCAAACAAAAACAGAAAAGAAGGAGAGAAAGAGTAGGAGGAAAAGAAAGGAACAAGACAGGAAATTGGCTCAGTAAGTAAAATGTCAAAGTTGTGCACGTGTGGAGTGTCATCCTGTCTCCTGAGACTTCTCTGAATTGGCTTTGGATTAGGCAGCCTGTCTTTCTTCTAGGAAAGGAAAGAGGCCACAGTAGCTCTTGCCTTCCTCCAGCCCACTCCACAAACAAGCTCGTTTCTAATGCTGTTGGCAGGATTCCCACGGCAGGCTCTCGGTGGGACCAGTCATGCACACCGGGACTCTAGACAGAAACTGAGCTTTCTGGTGCTGGTACTGACAACAAAGAATGGAGCAAGGGCCTCTGGGTGCGCAAGGAGGGGACACACCAGGAGATGAAATGGCTCAGAAAGTGAGCTCTCCCAATCAAGGCAAGTGTGGCCACGGAGTCCACTGTGGGAGAACCCGAGGTTCACGAATGGCCCCGGGGACCTCGCTCTTACCTGCTGTCACTCGCTGGCTAGACTGGCTTTACAGACTTTGTACTTAGACCCTCACTCTTTACATTTACAGAACAGAAATAATACCGCCGGGCGTGGTGGCGCACGCCTTTAATCCTAGCACTCGGAAGGCAGAGGCAGGCGGATCTTTGTGAGTTCAAGGCCAGCCTGGTCTACAGAGTGAGTTCC